>CM042441.1:2456395-2757594 GCA_023631565.1 Gymnocephalus cernua
CTGGGCTATAGGTAGTCACTTAGATAGGCTTACTGGCCTATAGGTAGTCACTTAGATAGGCTTACTGGCCTATAGGTAGTCACTAAGATAGGCTTACTGGCCTATAGGTAGTCACTAAGATAGGCTTACTGGCCTATAGGTAGTCACTAAGATAGGCTTACTGGCCTATAGGTAGTCACTAAGATAGGCTTACTGGCCTATAGGTAGTCACTTAGATAGGCTTACTGGCCTATAGGTAGTCACTAAGATAGGCTTACTGGCCTATAGGTAGTCACTAAGATAGGCTTACTGGCCTATAGGTAGTCACTTAGATAGGCTTACTGGCCTATAGGTAGTCACTAAGATAGGGTTACTGGCCTATAGGTAGTCACTAAGATAGGCTTACTGGCCTATAGGTAGTCACTTAGATAGGCTTACTGGCCTATAGGTAGTCACTAAGATAGGCTTACTGGCCTATAGGTAGTCACTAAGATAGGCTTACTGGCCTATAGGTAGTCACTAAGATAGGCTTACTGGCCTATAGGTAGTCACTAAGATAGGCTTACTGGCCTATAGGTAGTCACTTAGATAGGCTTACTGGCCTATAGGTAGTCACTAAGATAGGGTTACTGGCCTATAGCTAGTCACTAAGATAGGCTTACTGGCCTATAGGTAGTCACTAAGATAGGCTTACTGGCCTATAAGTAGTCACTAAG
Source organism: Gymnocephalus cernua (assembly GCA_023631565.1). Classification (NCBI taxonomy): domain Eukaryota; kingdom Metazoa; phylum Chordata; class Actinopteri; order Perciformes; family Percidae; genus Gymnocephalus; species Gymnocephalus cernua. Next base: position 2,457,091 of record CM042441.1, read on the forward strand.
ATAGGGTTACTGGCCTATAGGTAGTCACTTAGATAGGCTTACTGGCCTATAGGTAGTCACTAAGATAGGGTTACTGGCCTATAGCTAGTCACTAAGATAGGCTTACTGGCCTATAGGTACAGGCTTACTGGCCTATAGGTAGTCACTTAGATAGGCTTACTGGCCTATAGGTAGTCACTAAGATAGGCTTACTGGGCTATAGGTAGTCACTAAGATAGGCTTACTGGCCTATAGGTAGTCACTAAGATAGGCTTACTGGCCTATAAGTAGTCACTAAGATAGGGTTACTGGCCTATAGGTAGTCACTAAGATAGGCTTACTGGCCTATAGGTAGTCACTAAGATAGGCTTACTGGCTTATAGGTAGTCACTAAGATAGGCTTACTGGCTTATAGGTAGTCACTAAGATAGGCTTACTGGCCTATAGGTAGTCACTAAGATAGGCTTACTGGCCTATAGGTAGTCACTAAGATAGGCTTACTGGCCTACAGGTAGTCACTAAGATAGGCTTACTGGCCTATAGGTAGTCACTAAGATAGGCTTACTGGCCTATAGGTAGTCACTAAGATAGGCTTACTGGCCTATAGGTAGTCACTAAGATAGGCTTACTGGCCTATAGGTAGTCACTAAGATAGGCTTACTGGCCTATAGGTAGTCACTAAGATAGCCATACAGTTCATCATAAAGATTCACTGTGCCACATAAAAGATGGTTTATTAAATCATGCCAACAATTAATATTTTAATAGCTTAGTATTCTATGCATTAAAAAGGTGTGTGTTAAGGCTTTAGGCCGCCCTACACGTTACTGTAGCCCCAGTTTAATATGCAGCTTCATTTTATACAATATATGTAGTAGGGGGTCCCTGCTCCGTCTCTCTTTCAGTTAAGGGGTCCCTGGCTTAAAACGTTGAAGACCCCTGATTTAAACATTTTCCAGGTCCAAGTCTGTTGTTTAGTAAATCTATCGCTGCCATCGCTGCATTCTTCCTCTTTATAGAGAAATTATTCACGCTGGTTAGGGGGTACATATCTTAAAGAAACTGTTCAAAGGGGGAACATTATTGAAAAAAGCCTGAGACCCTCAGAATCTGGTCTATGAGATTACCGTATCTTCAAAAGGTCAGAGTTTCTGTCTCTTATAATAAACGTAGCGTCCATAATAAGTAGCTTGAGGGTAACTATCGCTGGAGGTTCGGATGGCGTCCAGTTTGAAGCTCTGCACCTCAGTTTCTTACCCGAGTTTTCTTTTCCAGCGAACATATCCGCCGTCGGCTTCAGCTGCAGACTGCTGCTCACCTGGAAACACAACCACTCGGGTGATTCAGAGGACACGCGGCGCCATTAATGGACAGATATGGTTAGACGTCAAACATATATCATCACAAACTGTTGTTGTCAGTCGTCAAACAAACATCTCCAGACTGCTGTACCTTGTTTGAGTAAACGGGAACTGAGACGATCGCCGAAGGGTCGAGGATGCGTCGGCGTTTGGGTGGCGGCTTCACCGCCTGCTTCTCACTGTCAGACACCTGGAGAACAGACAGAGTTCAGCTGCTTTCCACATAACACACAGACACTTTAAATCAGGCGTCGGCAGCTCTCGAGCAGGTTTCCCGTAGCTCGCCAACAGGTTGACTAACTGAGACCCAAAATGACGTCGATATTAGAAGTGAGGTAGCTAACTTTGTGGGCCACAGAAGTGTTAAAGGTATAGTGGAGGATTTTCCCGAATTTTAGAAAAGAACCGCCCTCTCCACTTTTTGAAAAAAATGCACATGCACAACACTCTACCTGCTCCCGAGAGGGAACGCCTATTAAACGTGTGCACGAGAGAGCGTGCACGAGCCTAGTTCTATAGCTAACGTTAGCACGCTAGAGGCCAACAAACAAGCTATTGTCTAGCATCTAAGTTGTTGTTTTTTTATTGCTGGTGCGTTTAGAGCTTTCAAGAAGAGAGTCTTGTGGGATCTGATATTGACTACGAGCGCGTGCCCTGTTCATCCCGACCAAGATCCAGGAGGGGGGGGGGGGGGGGGGGGGGCTGGTGCGCCTAGAGACCGAGGGAGACGAGGTCGGGGCGGGGGCGCAAGAGCCAGCACCAGCCGAGAGCGGGGAGAAGGTGGTCGGGCTAGAGGCCGCAGAAAGCTAAAACTACCTCGGGACGAGCACGTACGACGGCCTCACGTAAACATATCCCAGAATGATTGACAACTAGGAGGACCAATAGTCTTGATGATCCACCCGGAGAAAGAAAATCCTCCACTATACCTTTAAGTGGTAATGTTTTCTTGGACCCTGATGGGAATATTTCCAGTGATGTAGCTTTTACTATGTGGGCTAAAAAAAGTGTAAAATAGTCATGAACATTGACGTGAAGTGAAGATTATTCATAAAGCTTTGTGTTTTTCAATGTCATACGTGTACAAACAGCTCCATTCAGCTTCTGTGTGTTATGTGAATAAATGAAGGCGAAATGAAGGCGATGTGATGTAAGTAGCTCTCTTGGCCCCTTTAGTTTTTTTTAAAGTATCCCTCAGATGAAGAGCGGTTGGAGAGCCCTGCTTTAGATCATTAATACATGGACTATGAAGTGTGCTTCAGGGCTTGTTTTCATTGGTTAGATTATCTTCTGAGGCGCTGAACATCCGATATGATCTCATAATAACGTTGTGGCTGCAGTTTATTAACGTGTTTATTGTAGAATGGTTCATTAAACTAAATTCACATTTTGACTCTTTATCCAACAAAAAACAGAATCATTTCAATTGTTCAGTGGGTCAAATGTCCCTATTTCTAAATGACTAAATAATGAAGACTGAAGATCTTTAGCTGCAACCAGCAGCTCTGTCACTCAGTCCACAAAGACTTCCCAACCGTTTGGCGGCCACAGTTTTCGCCGTAGGAGGCTGAAATTTGGCATTTGTGTCTGTGTGTCTGTGTGTGTGTGTGTGTGTGTGTGTGTGTCTGTGTGTGTGTGTGTTTGTCTCTGTCTCTGTGTCTGTGTGTGTGTGTGTGTGTGTGTCTCTGTCTCTGTGTCTGTGTGTGTGTGTGTGTTTCTGTGTCTCGGTGTGTGTGTGTGTGTGTCTCTGTCTCTGTGTCTGTGTGTGTGTGTGTGTGTGTGCCTCTGTCTCTGTGTGTGTGTGTGTGTGTGTGTGTGTGTGTGTGTGTGTGTGTGTGTGTGTGTGTGTGTATGTATGTGTGTGTCTCTCTGTGTGTGTGTGTGTGTGTGTGTGTGTCTGTGTGTGTGTGTGTGTGTCTCTGTCTCTGTGTGTGTGTGTGTGTGTGTGTGTATGTGTGTGTGTGTATGTATGTATGTATGTATGTATGTGTGTGTCTTTGTGTCTCTGTGTGTGTGTGCGTGCATGTGTGTATGTATGTATGTATGTGTGTGTCTTTGTGTCTCTGTGTGTGTGTGTGTGCGTGCATGAACGGATGGATTACCAATTGGTGTAAAGCCTCATTTCTAACCATTAATGTGACAAAAAAAAAACTAAGAAATGTAGTAATATAGATTAAACTACTAACAGTACATGAAGGAGTTCAAATGAAAACAACCTTAAACATCTACAGCAGGACAATGCAACACACACACATGACTGCAGCAGGAATATTAATCCAGAAACATCAGATATAAGAGAAAAACATTTTACTGCAACATACACACTTTTGCTGCAGTAAGAGTATTTTCACAGTGTTTATTAGTACTTTTACTGCAGTAAAGGGTCTGAGTACTTCTTCCACCAATGCTGAAGTGATTCTAATATTAAGTCTTCCCTTCATATAAATAGGGTGGACAATATATTAGGAACACTATTCTGTATAACGCAAAACAGCATCACAAACTACAGGCTCCAGAATGATCATTACCTTTAATAAACATCCAGAATGATCAATAACTCTAATGAAGAATGATTAATGAAGAATACATGATATGTTTACAGTGAATGGTTGTTGTGTGAGACTTAACTTTAGGTGGAACTACTAATAAATAAATCTGAAAGTTACATTTCAATGGTGATAACCACAACTAACGTTACTTTCAGCGTGTTTTTTAAATGGTATTCGGCACTAATCTTGTTATACTTTCATTCACACACCCTTGCGTCGCACCGAGCCTTGTTTACGTTGTTATAATGCTGTTTATTAGGAGAAACTAAAAACGAAACCAACGCGGAAGCTAACGGACCATCTAAAGACAGGATGGTTGCCATAGATGGTTGCTAGGATGGCGAAGGTTGGGGAGGACATGTCCCGCCCTCCGCCGCCTCTGATTGGCTAGCACTCGTTGCTTACGTTGGTTGGATTGGTTAGGCTCAGGGATTAGCATTTAGCCATCTCATAATGTACTTTTGCAAAGTTTCACAATCATAAATGTTTTGCCAAAAGTAAAACCTCGATTTAATGTGTTAAAAAATATATATATATATATACATTGATGTTACTTCAACAAAAAAGGGCATTAAAACTGTAAGATTGTGCTCTAATTTATTTATTTTCTTTGCTGACCCTTGGCATGTTTTTTTTGTTGTTTTTCTACTTGTTTGTTTTTGTGCATTTTTTTTAAATTACAAAAAAATTAAATCTACTTAAAAATAAGTGACCTATAACCATTTTTCCACATATTTTTAATGAATGCTAAATAAAAAAAAAATTAAAAAAGAGGAGTGGGATTGGTTAGCGTTAGGGTCGAATGTCAGGCTAAGCCAATCAGAGGCAGAGTAGGGCGGGACATGCCTTCGCCATCCTAGAAACAAAATACTCGCCTTCGCTAAACTACAGGCTTTTATTTTGAAGAGTTTAACGTTACGTTAGCTAACCTCCGACTATAATGATGCTAATGTGAACTTTAGAGGCAGTTTAATCCGTTTCTGTGGCTTCACACAGAAACTCTTCACTTTTCTCTAGCAGCGGTTTTAATTACAACAACGTTACACTCGTTATTTTTTACACGATTCGCCCATTAAGTGATTTAAACAGACAAACAGCAGCAGATGTGTCAAACACTCACCGCTTCAGCCATGATTGTTTCTTTATCCGCGCGCTGCTGCTGCCTTCAGGGACTGTGGGAGATAATGAGTCATTAGATTTCCCTATTGACGGATTTCATCCATTGTAGGCCTAGTAAGTGGAGATATTATAAGCCTTTCTTTGTATGGCTTATAAACGATTTTAATTTGTTTTTTCCTCGCTGAAAAAAGTAAGAAATGTCCCCTTGTATGCTGCTCCAAAATGTTGTTTTTCTTTTCTCTAACCTTTTTGCTTTCGACGTGTAATTTGTATCTAATACACCCTTTTTGGTTTGTTTTTTGGTGTTCTGTTTTGTTTATGTGATTCTTTGTGTGATTATATCTTTCATGCACACTGACACCGTGTGTACTGCACCTACTGATGCATATTTTCTTTCCTCTACGAGCGTATTTTGTATGTTTCTTTGTCAACCGCAGATTTTCCGCGGTCAGGTGTTGCGTTCAAGTACTATAGGAAAATACTAAACACGAACGAAGGAGCAACGAGATGTTTCTTCTTTGGGTTTTATTGGCGGTTGGTAAACCAGGTTATAGGTTCATCACCGCCAGCTAATGAACTGGAGTTTGGAGCAGAAGATCAGCAGAAAAACAAAACAAATAACTTAATTCCACCTCTATTACTCTTAAATAAAGGACTTATGTGTAAACAGGACTTGGAAAAACTTGCTTTTATCTTCAGTAGACTGGACTACTGTAACGGTGTCTTTACAGGTCTTCCTAAAAAATCACTCAGACAGCTGCAGCTGATCCAGAACGCTGCTGCTCGAGTCCTCACTAAGACCAAGAAAGTGGATCACATCACTCCAGGTCTGAAGTCTTTACACTGGCTTCCTGTACACCAAAGAATATATTTCAAAATACTTCTGCTGGTTTATAAATCACTAAACAACTTAGGTCCAAAATACCTTTCGGATATGCTTGTGAACTATGACCCACCCAGACCTCTCAGGTCTGCTTGCTGTCCCCAGAATTAGAACCATAAAAGGGGGATGCAGCGTTCAGTTTCTATGCTTCACATATCTGGAACAAACTTCCTGAAAGCTGTAGGTCGGCACCTACTCTCAGCTGTTCTAAATCAAGACTAAAGACCTTTCTTTCGACATTGCCTTTTTTAATTTCAGTGTAGCCTACTGCATTGTGAATTTTACTCCTGTATTCTGTCCGTTTATTTTTGTTTATAATTGTTTATTTTTGTTTTTTGTTTTTGTATTCATTGTGTTTTTTGATGTTTTATGTAAAGCATTTTGAATTGCACTGTTGCTGAAATGTGCTATATAAATAAATATATAAAATAAATAAAATTGCCTTACCTTGCCTTAAAATTGTATACTTTCCATGATGTTTTTCCCAGCAGATTCCCTAATGTACTAACGAGAAGTTTGCTGTTGTACAGTTTATTAAGCAGTGGTGGATAAGTACATTTACTCAAGTACTGTACTTTGTAAAAAAAAATGAAGGTACTTGTAATTTAAGTATTTCCATTTTCTACTACTTTATACTTCTATTTTTTTTAATTTTAAATCAAATACATCTCAGAGGGAAATGTACGCTTTACTCCACAACAGTAAAAAATGTTGCATATTCTGATTAATAATACAAAATATAATCAACAAATACATTATGATGTCATTTCATCTGGGCAGAAATATTTCACTTCACATTGTTTATATTCCGCTCATGGAAACGGACACATTTTGTAATCAAACTACAGATTGCTTGCTATTATTATAGTATTAATATTCGTCACTAGAAACTGAAGTTAAATAATTTATATTTCAATTGTTCAACTTAAATAAATGCATTTAAAAACTAAATCTGAATAGCATAATTTGAAAGTAGTTTGGAAGTGAATTGCTGTAAACAAATGTAATTATTAATTATGAAATTGACGACTGTAATTACTGAAAATTAAACCTTTATCAGTAAATCGTAAGAAGGGAAAATAAATGAACCTATAAATAACTATGTAGAGCTTTTCTAGTTTTAACGAGTACTCAAAGCCTCATTCCCCTCATCTCTTATACTTTCTATCGTGGGCCCCCTCTTCTTCTCCAGCACAGGGACTGTTATCTTAACACAACACGGGCCACTGTGTTATGTCTCGTCCTCATTTGCTCTCACGCAAAGTGGTACTTTCTGTTCCTGTTTCACTTGTTATTATTAATCAATGTACTTTGCTGAAGACACATGACCTTTACCTAATCTACAGTTATGGCTTTAAGCTAAACCTTCTGTGCTTCAGACTTTTACATTCTTATTATATTTATCTGCAAATAGTAAGAACATTATCCTACACATACGTATCTGGTCTTTGTTTACTATGTTCTGCTTATCATTTCACGAAGTGGAAAGACTTGATACAAAGTTTTTAAACCGTTTTTGTCAGTGGTTTCTTTTTCAAAATGAGTAAAACAAACTCAGTCTCTCTCTCTGTTAACTGCCCGCTCCATGGTTGAAGCGCCTTCCCATCATCCATAGCACGCATCGGCTCACAACGCGGATACATTCCCCAGCGAGACGTCGTCTCCTTGCATGTAAGGCACGAGCATACCTCCTCCGATTAACACATCACAATCGTTGGCATAACGTAGCATCCATCCAATGAGGGTGACTGCTCTGGTTTTCCACGTTCTCAAAGCTCTCTGTCAGTATTTTCTTTCTTTTTTCACATAGTTCCATTGACTGTGAAATTAATATTAACAGTCTATGCATAGTTCAGATTTCAGATGAATTTATTTGTCATAGTTCCTTGTGTACTTACATAATTAAAGGAAATTAACTAAAAAAAACTGTCACTTGCAGTGCAACAAGAAACGACAACCAAACCAGTGAAAAAACATTTAAAAACAGTTGCTCCACAAGTTGAATTATTGTCATAGTGCTGTTCTGAATTTGATCCTGAAAGACTTTTGTTTGACATTCGGAGGAGTTTCTTTCAGAAACAAAATGTTTCAAGACAACAAAGCTCAGTGTCAGAGTTTTTTAATATTTTAGTCTCAGCCTCAGAGCCTCAGCTGTTCTGACTTGAATATAAAAGTTTATTATAACACAAATCTGATATCAGAGAAACTCTTGGTACAGCTTGTATACATGGACACAGATTTACCAAAAACTTGAAGTAACATCACATTCACTCATCTTTATACAGTGTATCCTCATGTAAAGAGAGTCAACTGATGACAGGAATCATAAAGTGTTTCCTGTTCAAGAGGTTAAATGTTGATAATCAAAGAGATGAAATCAGACAAATGAATGTTGAGTGTTTGATTCGGAGACAGATCTGCTTCACGGTGCAGAGTGTGTGTGATGGTGAACAGACTGAACTTTGATTTCAGCAGCTGATCTTCAGTCAGTGTTTCTGTCCACAGGAGAGACTCTCAGTCCTGCAGAGGACACAGAGACACCGAGGAACCAGAACCAGGAGAGACTCTCAGTCCTGCAGAGGACACAGAGACACTGAGGAACCAGGTAACCAAAACCCAAATGCAGGATAAAGAGGTTGAGTGAATGTGGTGTTGAAGGTGTGGAGGTGGATCAGTGAGTCAGAGGAGACTGTGTAGAAGGACAGAGAGCCAGCAGGACAGTCCACATACACTGCTACTCTGTTAGAGACAGGGGAGGAAGTGAGGTCTGTTCTTCTGTTATTGTGACAGACAGAGTAACCACCATCAGAGCAGAACAGACTCCAGGACTGATCATTCCCTCCAAACCAACAGTCTTTACTGTATCCTCTCCTTCTGATTCCTCTGTAACTCACTGATATATTAACCTTTCTTCTCCTCTCGACCTCCCAGTAACAGCGACCAGTCAGACCATCTCTACACAGCAGCTGAGGCCAGGAGTCAAATCTGTCTGGATGATCAGGATATGACTGATCCTCTCTCACATATGTCACCTTCCTGTTGTTGTCAGACAGTTTGAGTTTTCTGTTTGCTGTGTTTGTGTCCAGTTCCAGTTCACAGACATCTGATGGAGAGAACAAGACACATGTTTTAAAAAAGGAAGCAGGAGATGTCTTTATATAGGCCTAATTGTATTTTAATGTATGTAGTTATAGCTAATACTGGGACAGGGCCATCACAGGAAAGAAGGAAATTAAAGAAGAACATCTAAAAGCTAAAAAGGAAAGTGAAAGACGGGCAATAACGCGAGCCACACTCTGTCAGGCTTTCAACAAATGGAGACAATTACTGGATTGTAAATTATTCAAAACCCACCCCGAATTGTCCCTCAGGGTTATGTAATATGTATATTTAATTTATAAAATAACTTTAGATTGTGTTTGTAAGCAAGTGGCCAACATTAAATTATGTCCCCCTTCCATTTAGCGTGGACGTTTTATTCCTTTTAGTCCATGTTTTTGTTAGCGTACTATTTTCTTTTCCTTTGTCGCCCTGTAACGTTACTTGTGCAAAGCATCCTTGAATTTCATGAAATGTGCCATATTAATCCAAGTTATTATTAAGTGGCTACAACAACCTCTAAATGCTTTGGCTTGTGACATAGTGACAGTGATACCTGGTTTAGCTCACGAGACATCCAAAGTAGGCTCAGATACCGTATGCAACACTTGAAATTAAATGATGCACCTATAAAGTTTTCTGTTATTGTAAATGAATGATTTTCTGGCTGAGCAAAACATTCATCGCAGCTACATCCCGTAACGCTAACTCAGTAATCTACAGTGGGCAATACAGCACTGTAAAGAAAAGACCTTTACGACAGCAGGTGTGGTAAAAACACCACTGCTTTTGTCCAAAGTGGTTGCTAGTATCAACACAAACTGAAAGTTACATAGAGCCACTTTAAGGCATTTTGAGAACTTTAGTTTGATATTAAGGTAAATTGAGTAATTTTGTTAATATGTTCAGTTATGAATATGCATAATTGTATCCTAAGAATGTGAAGCATACTTATTGTTGGATTGTATTTTTATGCCATAAACTTTGTGCTCCCATTTCTGTTTGCAGAGCCTCAGGTTCACAGATTTAGTCTGAAGTGAATAAGTGCCGTGTGCATTGCTGTGCCTTTAACCTAACACAATAAAGTTCAGTAAACTGATACTGGGGTCCTGTCAAATGCATTCTGACCGATGTACCAAAGCTAATGTTCATACCAAGAATCAGCAAATACAGTTCATTAACCTTTCACCAGTTTAGCGACAGTCAAAAGAAACAAAGTTAGCTTTCTGTTGGATCACTTTGTTCAGTTTGTTGCGTTTGTGGATTTTAAATTTGTTGATTGAGTTCTAACATCTTTCCAGCCACACTGACAGAAAAGAGATCCTGACAAACGCTGGAGAAATTCATCATCGTACTTCAGTCAAGAAAATGTAAAAAGTTAGTGTAACATGCAGTTCTCATGAATCAAACTTTAAACACACTCACACTTCCTCACACCAGGTCTCAGTCTCTGCAGTCCACCATGGTCCATCCTGCAGGAAGAAACAAAGTCAGAATCAACTTCATACACCTTCACTCGGATCTTCCATTAAACATGAACCAGAGTTCATCAATTAGTGACAGAGAAACAGTGGGAGAGCTGCTGTTGTCGATCATCTGTCCATACCTGAGAGTGTCCAGTCTCCAGTTTGGATCCTTAAGTCCAGCTGACAGCAGCTTCACTCCTGAGTCTCCTGGATGATTGTAGCTCAGGTCCAGCACTCTCAGATGGGAGGGGTTGGAGCTAACAGCTGAGGCCAGAGAAGTAGTGCCTTCCTCTGAGACCATACAGAATGACAGACTACACACACACACACACACACACACACAAAGTGCAAACAGATGCAAACAGGTGAACATTTCTACATTTCTACATTCACTTATGACTAACTGTCAGAGTGGAAATGAGTCTCCTTTATGTGCGCCCAGCTCCATTAAAAAAATCAGAATCAGGCGTACGTACAAATTTATTATACTGACGGAAAAAACAGCGTCTTAATATTTCTTTTACCATTTTATTTATTGCACTATTTAACAGTTGCATTTACTCAGAGTACATTTCAACTGACCTACTTGGAGGCATGCATAACATTTCTGTCCAACATCTCAATTCAACATAGCTGTGAATACTCTCATGTTGAAGCTGAGAGTCTGCACCGTAAGCACATAATCATTGTTTCATTTCAACTCTAGTACAGAGCCAAAATTTTAAAAAAATCGTGTCATTGTCCAAATACATATGGACCTACCTGTAATTAATATATGAAGAAATAATAGCTCAGATGGTCATCATTTTCAAATAATTGAACACTAACCTGAGAGTTTCCAGTCTACAGTGTGGACTCTTCAGTCCAGCCGACAGCTGCTTCACTCCTGAATCCTGCAGGTTGTTGTTACTCAGGTCCAGCTCTCTCAGACTAGAGGACTGAGAGCTGAGAACTGAGGACAGAGCTTCACAGCTTCTCCCTGACAGGTTACAGCCACTCAGCCTGAAGAGGAATCAGAAAAACATAAGAAAACAATCACAAACAATGGTTGTTTTTTTCTAAATGAAGAAAAAAGCCATTTAATCTGGGTAGTGGTGTGTGCACGTACAGAACTTTGTTGGAGGCTTTGACCACTGGCAGCAGCCTCAGAAGAGCCTCCTCTGAAGCAGAGTATTTCTTCAGGTCAAACACGTCCAGATCTTTTTCTGATGACAGTAAGATGAAGACCAGAGCTGACCACTGAGCAGGAGACAGTTTATCTGCAGAGAGACTTCCTGATCTCAGGGCCTGTTGGATCTGCTCCACTAGAGAACGATCATTCAGTTCATTCAGACAGTGGAACAGATTGATGCTTCTCTCTGCAGACAGATTCTCACTGATCTTCTTCTTGATGTACTCAACTGTTTTCTGATTGGTCTGTGAGCTACTTCCTGTCTGTGTCATCAGACCTCGCAGGAGACTCTGATTGGTCTGCAGTGAAAGACCCAGGAGGAAGCGGAGGAACAAGTCCAGGTGTCCATTTGGAGTCTGTAAGGCCTTGTCCACAGCACCCTGGTAGAAACGTGTTGATTTGTCTCTGAACACTTCAGACGTCTGGGATGTTATTTGTTCTTCTGCCAGCAGGTTGACTCCAGAGTGGATGAATGTCAGATGGACATGAAGAGCAGCCAGAAACTCCTGAACACTCAGATGGACAAAGCAGAACACCTTGTCCTGGTACAGTCCTCTCTCCTCTTTAAAGATCTGTGTGAACACCCCTGAGTACACGGAGGCTGCTGTGATATCAATGCCAGTCTCTGTCAGGTCTGATTCATAGAAGATCAGGTTGCCTTTCTGCAGCTGTTCAAAAGCCAGTTTTCCCAGAGACTTGATCATCTTCCTGCTCTTTTTATTCCAGTGTTTATCTGTCTCAGCTCCTCCATCATACTTGATATTCTTCACTTTGGACTGAACCACGAGGAAGTAGATGTACATCTCAGTCAGGGTCTTGGGCAGCTCTCCTCCCTCTCTGGTCTTCAACACGTCCTCCAGAACTGTAGCAGTGATCCAGCAGAAGACTGGGATGTGGCACATGATGTGGAGGCTTCGTGATGTCTTAATGTGGGAGATGATTCTGCTGGCCTGCACCTCATCTCTGAATCTCTTCCTGAAGTATTCCTCCTTCTGTGGGTCAGTGAACCCTCTGACCTCTGTCACCATGTCAACACACTCAGGAGGGATCTGACTGGCTGCTGCAGGTCGTGTGGTTATCCAGAGGCGAGCAGAGGGAAGCAGTTTGCCCCTGATGAGGTTTGTCAGCAGTACATCCACTGAGGTGGACTCTGTAACATCAGTCAGGATCTTAGTGTTGTGGAAGTCCAGAAGAAGTCGACATTCATCCAGACCATCAAAGATGAACACAGCCTCTTCAAACCTGCAGATTCCTGCTTCTTTGGTTTCACTAAAGAAGCGATCAACAAGTTTCACCAAGCTGTACTTTTCCTCTTTCAGCACATTCAGCTCTCTGAAAGTGAATGGAAATGTGAACTGGATGTCCTGGTTGGCTTTGCCTTCAGCCCAGTCCAGAGTGAACTTCTGTGTTAAGACTGTTTTCCCGATGCCAGCCACTCCCTTTGTCATCACTGTTCTGATTGGTTCATCTCTTCCAGGTGAGGCTTTAAAGATCTCTTCTTGTCTGATTGTTGTTGCTGGTCTGTCTGGTTTCCTGGATGCTGTTTCAATCTGTCTGACCTCATGTTCATCATTGACCTCTGCAGTCCCTCCCTCTGTGATGTAAATCTCTGTGAACATCTGATTCAGAACGGTTGGGTTTCCTGCTTTAGTAATCCCCTCAAACACGAACTGGAACTTCTTCTGCTGGTTAGATTTGAGTTTACGCTTACAAACTCCAGAACGACTTCCTGAATGAAAACACAACAAAAGAAGATCAGTACTTCAACAAAAACATCAAAACATTTCCTTTAAAGGTGACCTATTATGCTCTTATCTTCAATGTTATAATGTTGGAATTTCATGTTAAATGTGGCCAAAACAAATAATGAGGTAAATGAATTTCAGAGAAATTCCTGTAAGCTAAAACGTTTATTTTCTACTCTCAGCTCTGTCATGTTTTTTTGATTGGTCATCAGGGGTCCGTTTCAGGTAGGAGATTCAACAAACTCTGAGTCTGAGCCTGACCTCTGAGTCAATTTATCCTGAGATGGGAAACTCAGATTTTTCGGTTTCACAACAGCTGATTCGAGTTGGTTCAATCCACTCGGAGTAGGTTGACTCAGGGTTACGCGCGTGCACCAAAGACAGCATGAATGGAGCCATGATACTACGATTCACCATGATAACAACCACAAACAAACGGGTCGGCGGAAATACTCATGCGCACATATGCGAGTTTGAACATGTATTTTATTAAAAAGCAACACAGCGGCTGCTGCAAAAGAGAGAGAATTTGCATTGGAGAAATTGCTGCTAGAGTAAATGCGTATATTCCAATATAATGTATGTCATATTTAATCATAAGTATAGCTAATATTACTGAAAATCTATTTCTTATAGGTGCAATACTGCGGGCGAAAAAGTCCTAGGCCTACTAATCTCATTCTGAGGCTGCAGCACCATCATTAACAGAATTATAGTTCATTTTATTTCAAAGGGTTTACAGCATTCACCTGCAATACTGTGGAACTCATTTTTAATCGGTCTTACTGGTTTGTGTCCAGGGAACACTACCAATGTTTAAACTCTTTACTTTCATTGACCCGTAAATGGGACACTCACGCTCAACGTGGACGCTGCTTAAACTTTGTTATAACTTTGACGCATTAAATCTTCAAAATATATGGTCATGCAGCACATTGGTTGAAAGTTTAGACTGTCAGGATTTAATTAAGCCCAAACACAAAGCATAAGATGATTTATAGCAGTTATACAACGTTTCAGAGCGATCTCTTCTGACTGCGCTTTATTAAAATGCTCCGCATCACCAAGGTTGTAAAGAAAACTGTAATGCAACACAAAGAATGTGCTGGGATGTAGAGCATGTCCATGATGGGTGACGTTAGTGATATGAGGACGGATAAAACTCTTTCATACATCAATCTATCCTATTGTTAAACCAGCTACATTAAATCCAGTGCAATACTACTTCAGGGATATACGTCTCCAATGACATTGTCTGTGTGTATGTTTATGTCATTTTCTGGTGTACGTGTTGTCTTTGTGTTTGCAATACTTGGAAGTTTATGTCATTTGTGGAAATGTTTCATGTATGTCTGTTAGTGTTATGTTACGTATGTGTATGTCCTCTTTTGTTCACGAGCTACCCAGGGATGCACAAAGAATTTCAGCCTTGGCTGACAATAAAGTTGTATCGTATCGTATCGTATAAGGTTATGTAGCCTACACAACTGATAGACTGGGAAGAAAAACCATACCGCTCAAATAGGAAGTTATCTGGAAATTAAAATGCGTCAATATCATCTTCCGACGTATGTTTAACTCCCTGCCATACAGCGTCTTCATCAACGGGATCGTCGACAAAAGGAAATGCCATGTTTTGAGAAAAAACAATGTTTTAAAGTCTGCCTAACAGTTAATAAACCAACAATGTTTTTTTTTATTCATGTCAATATAACAAACTGCGCTGAAATGCGCCTGATACAGACTGAATGAATGAATGAATGAGGAAATGAGCGTGTTGTGTCAGAGGGAGGAGCGTTAATTCTGTTCATACATCCATGGGGAGGAGTCAGAGAGAAACTCAAAGTTTCTTGAAGAAAACCTGCTCCCGACCAGGTTAGGTTCATAGGCTCAGTTACCATAGTAACTGACTCTAAGGTTGAGTTACTTCTCTTTCTGAAACAGAAAACCCAGAGTTTCCCTCATCTCAGGCTTAACAAACTCAGAGTTTCCACTAATCCTCCTACCTGAAACGGACCTCTGCTCCAGGCAGGCTACTGCAGTGTTTACGTTGTCCTGTAGCTAAATCAGGGAAAGCTGTAATCTTGGCGGCCAATGTTGTTCATTTTTCCCTAATGTCGGGCCAAATTACTACTGAAACATGTCCTGTTGTGTAATATTTAGTTTATAACCCTTTATCTGTGATTCTTTTTTGGACTATAGAAAGTGCTGCTATATTCTATTACAATTAATTGCTAACTACATGTAGCTGCATGTTAACGGCAGGAAAAGCCAGGTTACATTTGAGTTTACGCTTACCAACTGCAACAAGACTTTCTGAATAAACACACAACATAAAAGATCAATAAGTCAAAGAACATATTTTAACATTTCCTCAGAGAATGAGTATATGAATATATTTGGGTCTATCTCTTGAGACATTAGTAAATGTCCCATTTATCCAGCATGTTAAATCTTTAGAGAAATCCTCTTACTGCTCTGCAGACGGTCAGCCAGCTCCTCTTGCTTCATTCTCCTCAGGAAGTTCAGTGTGATCTTCAGAAATGCCTCTCTGCTACTCCTCCTCTGCTCTTCATCCTCACCGTCCAACACCTCCTCATCCTCCCTCTGACTCTCTAAGAATTTTGGGTAATCTGGACTCAGAACCTTCTGGATCTTCTTCAGCTCGTTCATTACAAAAGTGCCGATGTCGTCCTCCAGCAGCTGGAACAGAAGATTATATTGCATTACACTGACACTTTTATCCAAAGCGACTTACAATTGCTATATATGTCAGAGGTCGCACGCCTCTGGAGCAACTAGGGGTTAAGTGTCTTGCTCAGGGACACATTGGTTGATTGCAGTGGGAATTGAACCCGGGTCTCCCACACCAAAGGCATGTGTCATATCCACTGCACCATCACCACTTCAATGACAAATCAAACTGAAATCATGGAAGCAAACATCAGATCCATGTTGGACAGACTGACAATCCACTGGTCTGAAAAGTGCAGCATGGAGATGATTGTGAACAGAATAGATGTAAAAGTAGTTGTTGTACATGTACAGACCATAAATATGGAGTCCAGGTGTGTTTGATGCCGCTGGGCAGACTGACCACTGGGAACCTCTGAGCTCTCCTGGTCCACTCTGTGGAGGAATCAGGAAGAACATGCTCACACACAGAGACAAACACAAGGTAAAGGTCCATGAAGTGATATTTGGATGTTAGCAGTGAATCAGAGGACTCCCTGTAGTGGTAAACATTTACTAATCCTGCTGATTATAAGTCTAAATCCTCACCTTTGGTCAACAGAGTGGTGTCCATCTTTAAACTTTAAAGGAGGACTAATAGACTGGTCTCTCTTCATGGACACACAGCTGGGTTCAGGTTCTTCCAGATTCCTCCTGATAGAAACACAAGATAAATTCTGCACTGCATCCACAACACACTGAGACAAAACCTGTCAGTGGTTTAATACATCGTCTGTACACTATATTTGTATCCAGGTAGTTATTGTTAACATTGTGTACGATCCATGATCAATATTTAATTCAGACATGTTTTAAAGCTGTATTCAGTGCAGTGTGCAGCACAGGCTTGAATATGATGCTGTGGGGTGACCATGATGGTGGAATAGTAATGCTAATGTCCAATAAGGTTAATATATGCGAGGACTTCCAAATGCACAACAATGACAGTGAAGCAATAAAATAATAAAAGTTCTCAGGCTCCCTCCAGTTGTGCTCAAACAAATATGTATAAAAAGAAAACCACAGACATAAAATAGGGCAGCAAAGGTCCACTCTCTGTGGAGGAATCAGGAAGAATTAGCTCACGATAGGTCTGTCCACACAGAGACAAACACAAGGTAAAGGTCCATGAAGTGATATTTGGATGTTAACAGTGAATCAGAGGACTCCCTGTAGTGGTAAACATTTACTAATCCTGCTGATTAAAGGTTTGAAATTCTCACCTTTGATCAACAGAGTGGCGTCCATCTTTGAAATTTATAAAACGAGGTATAGACTGGTCACTCTTCATGGACACACAGCTGGGTTCAGGTTCAGGACAGTCTGGTCTCTGATGGATCCTAATAGAAAGAAATATATTAAAGCTCACATATTTAGGGTGTTCTCTTTGAGGGCGTTTTCACACCTACCTCATTTGGTCCGGACTTTCTGACTTTTCAGTTTGGTCTGAACCAAAATTGCAGGTGAGAAAGGTGCCTCAGACCACGGTCCGGATCAGAGGACCAAATTTTGTTCCGATAAAAAAAGGTGGTCTCTTGCTGGACCAAACTGAACCATGGTTCGGTTCATTTATAGTGTGAAAGCATTTTTTGGATGGTTCAGACAGGCTCTCCTTGTGTTACAAGACCGGGGAAGCTAGCTCGGTGCTTAGTGTGTACGTGAGAGAGTGAGTGGCGGTGAATGCGCTCAGAGCAGACAGCTGTCGGCTATCAGAGCTGAGACTACATCAGCAGTTTACTTATTAAGTGGTAGTAAATGTACAATGTAGGTTTCTGTTTGAAAGTTCCCATGTCTTGAGTTGCTTCTCAACATCACAACAAAACAAAAAGAGGCACGGCAGTAGAGAGCAGCAGTCAGTAGGACAGAGCAGCAGTCAGTAGGACAGAGCAGCAGTCAGTAGGACAGAGCAGCAGTCAGTAGGAGAGAGCAGCAGTCAGTAGGACAGAGCAGCAGTCAGTAGGAGAGAGCAGCAGTCAGTAGGAGAGAGCAGCAGTCAGTAGAGGAGAGCAGCAGTCAGTAGAGGAGAGCAGCAGTCAGTAGAGGAGAGAGCAGCAGTCAGTAGGAGAGAGCAGCAGTCAGTAGGAGAGAGCAGCAGTCAGTAGAGGAGAGCAGCAGTCAGTAGGAGAGAGCAGCAGTCAGTAGGAGAGAGCAGCAGTCAGTAGAGGAGAGCAGCAGTCAGTAGAGGAGAGCAGCAGTCAGTAGGAGAGAGCAGCAGTCAGTAGGAGAGAGCAGCAGTCAGTAGAGAGCAGCAGTCAGTAGAGAGCAGCAGTCAGTAGGAGAGAGCAGCAGTCAGTAGGAGAGAGCAGCAGTCAGTAGGAGAGAGCAGCAGTCAGTAGGAGAGAGCAGCAGTCAGTAGGAGAGAGCAGCAGTCATTAGAGGAGAGCAGCAGTCAGTAGGAGAGAGCAGCAGTCAGTAGAGAGAGCAGCAGTCAGTAGGAGAGAGCAGCAGTCAGTAGGAGAGAGCAGCAGTCAGTAGGAGAGAGCAGCAGTCAGTAGAGGAGCGCAGCAGTCAGTAGGAGAGAGCAGCAGTCAGTAGGAGAAAGCAGCAGTCAGTAGGAGAGAGCAGCAGTCAGTAGAGGAGAGCAGCAGTCAGTAGGAGAGAGCAGCAGTCAGTAGAGGAGAGCAGCAGTCAGTAGAGGAGAGCAGCAGTCAGTAGGAGAGAGCAGCAGTCAGTAGGAGGGAGCAGCAGTCATTAGAGGAGAGCAGCAGTCAGTAGGAGGGAGCAGCAGTCATTAGAGGAGAGCAGCAGTCAGTAGGAGAGAGCAGCAGTCAGTAGAGAGAGCAGCAGTCAGTAGGAGAGAGCAGCAGTCAGTAGGAGAGAGCAGCAGTCAGTAGGAGGGAGCAGCAGTCATTAGAGGAGAGCAGCAGTCAGTAGGAGAGAGCAGCAGTCAGTAGAGAGAGCAGCAGTCAGTAGGAGAGAGCAGCAGTCAGTAGAGGAGCACAGCAGTCAGTAGGAGAGAGCAGCAGTCAGTAGGAGAAAGCAGCAGTCAGTAGGAGAGAGCAGCAGTCAGTAGAGGAGAGCAGCAGTCAGTAGGAGAGAGCAGCAGTCAGTAGAGGAGAGCAGCAGTCAGTAGGAGAGAGCAGCAGTCAGTAGAGGAGAGAGCAGCAGTCAGTAGAGGAGAGCAGCAGTCAGTAGGAGAGAGCAGCAGTCAGTAGGAGAGAGCAGCAGTCAGTAGGAGAGAGCAGCAGTCAGTAGGAGAGAGCAGCAGTCAGTAGGAGAGAGCAGCAGTCAGTAGGAGAGAGCAGCAGTCAGTAGGAGAGAGCAGCAGTCATTAGAGGAGAGCAGCAGTCAGTAGGAGAGAGCAGCAGTCAGTAGAGAGAGCAGCAGTCAGTAGGAGAGAGCAGCAGTCAGTAGAGGAGCGCAGCAGTCAGTAGGAGAGAGCAGCAGTCAGTAGGAGGGAGCAGCAGTCATTAGAGGAGAGCAGCAGTCAGTAGGAGAGAGCAGCAGTCAGTAGAGAGAGCAGCAGTCAGTAGGAGAGAGCAGCAGTCAGTAGGAGAAAGCAGCAGTCAGTAGGAGAGAGCAGCAGTCAGTAGAGGAGAGCAGCAGTCAGTAGAGGAGAGCAGCAGTCAGTAGGAGAGAGCAGCAGTCAGTAGAGGAGAGCAGCAGTCAGTAGGAGAGAGCAGCAGTCAGTAGGAGGGAGCAGCAGTCAGTAGGAGAGAGCAGCAGTCAGTAGAGGAGAGCAGCAGTCAGTAGGAGAGAGCAGCAGTCAGTAGAGGAGAGAGCAGCAGTCAGTAGGAGAGAGCAGCAGTCAGTAGAGGAGAGCAGCAGTCAGTAGGAGAGAGCAGCAGTCAGTAGAGGAGAGAGCAGCAGTCAGTAGGAGAGAGCAGCAGTCAGTAGGAGGGAGCAGCAGTCAGTAGAGGAGAGCAGCAGTCAGTAGGAGAGAGCAGCAGTCAGTAGAGGAGAGAGCAGCAGTCAGTAGGAGAGAGCAGCAGTCAGTAGGAGGGAGCAGCAGTCAGTAGGAGGGAGCAGCAGTCAGTAGGAGAGAGCAGCAGTCAGTAGGAGAGAGCAGCAGTCAGTAGAGGAGAGAGCAGCAGTCAGTAGGAGAGAGCAGCAGTCAGTAGGAGGGAGCAGCAGTCAGTAGGAGAGAGCAGCAGTCAGTAGAGGAGAGAGCAGCAGTCAGTAGGAGAGAGCAGCAGTCAGTAGGAGAGAGCAGCAGTCAGTAGGAGGGAGCAGCAGTCAGTAGAGGAGAGCAGCAGTCAGTAGGAGAGAGCAGCAGTCAGTAGAGGAGAGAGCAGCAGTCAGTAGGAGAGAGCAGCAGTCAGTAGGAGGGAGCAGCAGTCAGTAGGAGGGAGCAGCAGTCAGTAGGAGAGAGCAGCAGTCAGTAGGAGAGAGCAGCAGTCAGTAGAGGAGAGAGCAGCAGTCAGTAGGAGAGAGCAGCAGTCAGTAGGAGAGAGCAGCAGTCAGTAGGAGAGAGCAGCAGTCAGTAGGAGAGAGCAGCAGTCAGTAGAGGAGAGCAGCAGTCAGTAGGAGAGAGCAGCAGTCAGTAGAGGAGAGAGCAGCAGTCAGTAGGAGGGAGCAGCAGTCAGTAGGAGAGAGCAGCAGTCAGTAGAGGAGAGAGCAGCAGTCAGTAGGAGAGAGCAGCAGTCAGTAGAGGAGAGAGCAGCAGTCAGTAGGAGAGAGCAGCAGTCAGTAGAGGAGAGAGCAGCAGTCAGTAGGAGGGAGCAGCAGTCAGTAGGAGAGAGCAGCAGTCAGTAGAGGAGAGCAGCAGTCAGTAGGAGAGAGCAGCAGTCAGTAGAGGAGAGCAGCAGTCAGTAGGAGAGAGCAGCAGTCAGTAGGAGAGAGCAGCAGTCAGTAGAGGAGAGCAGCAGTCAGTAGGAGAGAGCAGCAGTCAGTAGAGGAGAGAGCAGCAGTCAGTAGGAGAGAGCAGCAGTCCGTTGACAAAACTCTGACACAGATACTATACGAGAAGACGGGGAAGCCCGTCTACAAACCAATCAATTATCTGGAGACGACGCAACGTATGTGATGATGACAGGACGTACTTTTATCACGTATAGATCTTTAGTGCGCTTGAATAACTGCAGTGTGAAACCAAAACTTACCAGATCAAATGTATACAATATAACAAAAACATGAACCTTGGTTCAGACTTTTAGGTGTGAAAACGCCCTGAATCAAAGACAAAAATGTTTTATTACTTTATGTTACTGAACACAATTTACAACAATGTACTTTTTGTCATGTCTTTGTGTAAAATTAATATCAAACTCCTTCAACCGGTCACTCTTGAATGACATTTACTAATCCTGCTGATTATCAGTTTGAAATCCTCACCTTTGATCATCAGAGTGGCGTCCATCTTTGAAGTTATAAAGCTCATCGATAGACCCGTCACTCTTCATGGACACACAGCTGGGTTCAGCTTCAGGACAGTCTGGTCTCTGATGGAACCTGATAGAAAGAAGTTCATTAAAGCTCACATATTTAGGGAAATCCGAATCAAAGACCTCATTTTAAAATGTAATTTAAAATGTGTGACGTGTGTATATATTATGAACAAAATTTACAAATACGTACTTTTTGTCTTGTTTAAAATCTAAAAAAAACTCTTTTGAGTCGTCACTCTTGAAGGACAGACAGCTGGGTCCAGGTCCAGGTCCAGGTCCAGGTCTGTGCTCCTTCTCTGGGCTGAAACGCAGCACAGAGCTTTGAGTGTGAATAATGATGGTGGAGTGATCTACGTGGTGGACGGTTAGAGATGGTAGCAGGCTCTAACATGACTTACATTGAGTCATAAGAACGACGTCCATCTTCGAAGTACATCTTGCCATCCATAGACATATCACTCATCATGGACACACAGCTGGGTACAGGAGACTTTCCTCTCTGCTGCTGGGAACTGATAGAAACACTAACATTTACTGAACATACAGCAAGGAGACAGCTTATTTATGGTGCCTTGTTAGTTTCTTATGTAACCAACTACTGTATTCTAATTACAGTTACAGAATACAAGTATCTTGGCATCTGGCTTGATGAAAAATATTAATATATTTAAATATAACATCAGTACATTTATTTGTAAATTATGACAAAAGATTGGCTTTTCCTCCACAATTACAACCAGCTTTACTTTGATCTGTAGGAAGAAGATTGTTGAATTAACTATCCAACCAATTTTGGATTATGGGGATGCAATTTACAGAGACGCTGCGGCCTCCACACTTAGATTGTGTTTAAACCCATCCCTGAGGTTTATTACTAGAGATAGACAGTTAGAGATGGTCCTCTCACCTCTGAGCTCTGGTCTGGCTGTCATGTTCCCCCCACAGAGTGGTTTTAGAGGGAGGGGCTCCCTCCTCTCTGTCCTCACACTGACTCATAGCAGAGTCCACACCTTCATCTGGAGAGGAAACACTGAGAGCAGCAGTCCAATCATTCATCAGCACATCATCACTCATTCATCCCTCACATCATTTCTCCTGGAAAAAAAGCCAAATATCAGCAGCTGGTCCTCTGATTGGCTGCTTCTCTCTGTGTCATATCAGTGTCAGTTGAATCCTTTTGTCTTGTTGGACTGTTGCTCAGACTAAAGAAGCAGTTAGAAAACATGACTGAACTCTGGGAACTACTGAGGGCCTTTTCTCATCACTTCATCACATTTCATTCACTCAACACAGAGAACTGATCAACACATGGATCAATAGTGGTTTGTTATTGGACAGAGAAGATGCTGCTGGTTGTCATTGGTCAGTGGTGAGGACGAATCACACTGAGCTCCTCTCTCTTTCCATCTGTGTGCATCAATGTCCCAGAAATGCTTGTTACTAATCTAGCTCTGGGGAGCTTATTCCCAGAGTCCTTATGTTTTTTTGTCACCCAGCAGTTTTCCTTGGATTAGGGTGAAACCTAAATCATGGCTGCAGCTGTCGCCGTGGTCCCGCCCTGCTACACCCTGCTACACTCTGCAGTGCCCTGCGACGTCCTGCTACACTATGAAATACTACGACTACTACTTCTAGTCATAGCTCCATTATCTTTATTGTGACTATTACCACTGTTCATCACCCCCCCAACCGGCACCGTCAGACACCGCCTACCAAGAGCCTGGGTCTGTCCCAGGTTTCTTCCTAAAAGGATGTTTTTCCTCACCACTGTCGCACTAAATGCTTTCTCTTGGGGGAATTGGTGGAATTGTTGGGTCTTTGTAAATTATAGAGTGTGGTCTAGACCTACTCTATCTGTAAAGTGCATTGAGATAACTCCTGTTATGATTTGATACTATAAATAAAATTGAATTGAATTGAATCAGAGCAGAGGAAGCTGCCATCAGCTGCTCCACTTCTATCAGTCCACTAGATGGACTCATGGAGCCGTTTGGAGGATTTTACTGCTTCATGGAAATCAGAGCTGGATGTCACTTTGTGTGGCGGCCATCTTTGATCCTGACATTTGGATGATTTAAGAGAATAAACCAGAGAAGCTGCAGAAATAAACTGGAGGAGGCGTAGTTACTCACTGTGACCACTGGAGGTATTTCCACTATTTTTACAGTCTAAAGCAGGGATCTTCAACAGGGGGTCCGGGACCCCTAGGGGGTCCTCAGAGTCAATGCAGGGGGGGGGGGCCTCACAATTAACATGAATCCAACATAATCATTAGCAAATATAAATCCACACTGATGATAAGCATACTGGCCCATTGGTAAGGTAGTCACTAAGATAGCCATCCACAGGTAGTTAATTAATTAATAATCCACATAACATAATTTATAAAATCATGCCAACAATTATTAGGCTATTTTTATAGCTTAGTATTCTATGCAAAAAGACTATGTATAAAGGCTTTAGGCCGCCTACAAGTATTTGTAGGCCCAGTTGCATGCAACTTAATTTTATACAATATATGTAGTAGGGGGTCCCTTCTCCGTCTCCCTTTCAGTTAAGGGGTCCTTGGCTTAAAAAAGGTTGAAGACCCCTGGTCTAAAGGGCTCAACATGTTCTAGCTGTTTGTGGGTTCCGTTAACATTTCCATTGTAACAGCGAGCTCCACCAATTAGACGTCGCTGATACGCTTAGGATTGTGGGTAGTGTAGTACTTCTCCATGACATCATGAATAAAACATGTTTTTCTTAAAACTTGGTTGATTTCATACAGACTTGTGCCTTCTTCAGTAGTATAAACCTCTGTTTCACAATCTCACAGCTCAGGGTCAGTCTACCTCGGATGGTTTAGAAATTATGGCTGATAATCTAAATCCTTACTGAGAAAATTAACGGCAGTTTCACTTCTGGAATCACACTGTTGACACGTGAACTAACCGCAGACAGTTGACTGTCCTGCTGTTATGACGGACACGTGAACTAACCGCAGACAGTTCCCTAATGCTGTGGTTCCCAAAACTGTTTCCCATGAAGCACCCTTAAACTGACTCAGATTAGACCACTGACTGATAGGACTTTAGCTTTTAGATGTTTAATTACAGAACGTGTAAACCCATAAGCATAATAGTCATACATTCTGTCATTGTCTTTTTTATGGATAGTTATAGTGAAAATTAATTATTCCCCTTTTTGCTGGGGACCCAAAGAACCCCACTCAAGGACCCTGGACCCCACTTTGGGAACCACTGGTCTAATGGACTCACAGCAGCACGCCACTGAGAATGACTTGGACACTGGAACGGATATTTTTCGTTATTTTAAATAAACAGGAAACACTGATATATGAAACTGCCAATTAGATTAATTTACTTATTAATCATCGTTGCTGGACGTCTGTCTGCAGTTAGTTCTGTTCCACTTTAACCCCCGTATGACTGAACTTTATTATTATTATTATCATTATTATTATTATTATTATTATTATTAAGGCTTGGTGAAATGATGCCCCACTACAACTAAATTACATGTAGTTAAAGAGAAACAATGACATGTAATGTAATGTAACAGAAAAGGTAAGAAGCAGTACTTACAGTTTACAGACGTCTCTCCGTTGCTTTAATGTGTGTCATGTTTCCTTCTGTGATCAAAATGGAGTTTTTATTCTCAGTTCCCTCTTTCCATCTGGAGCGCCCACTAACACACGATTAAAGCAAATGTACTTGAGGGGAAGTTCACATGACTTCCCCTCAAGTTGGGAACAAATTTTTTTTTTATTGCTCCAACACCACATGGATGCAGCACAAATGCTCTCTCATCTCACTATGTTATTGAAGTAACAGAATGTTTGTATCCACCCCGTTATTCGAGTCCTCTCCAAAATGTAATGGGTTCTTCCTCGGCCCATGCTTCACCCTTCAATCAAATTATTGAACGGGGAAAAAAATCACTTCATGAACCAGAGCCGTCGGTCACTGTTGAGCTCTAAAGAGAGGAGAAGTCTCTCCCCTTCCTCTGGACCATCATGGGACCTTATATCAGATCAAATATGTTCTGTAGTGAACGGGGAGAGACCAATAATTATTTAGATCCCATTTGAATTAAGCCATGAATTACACACCTGATGATTGTTAATTTAAAAGATAATTTTGCAAGTCAAGAAATCCTCAGTTTGTTTGTAAAACAGTTAAAGTATCAGATAGTGAAAATATGTCATCAGAAAGACTCCCCACTTCAACGTGTCATGGCTGACGTCTCTCTGGAGCTACGGCGCCTGTGTGTTTGGTAGCAGGATGTAACGTTCCTCACACGAGCAGAGGATTTCTTTCTCTGGTATCAGGCAGCAAAGGTGGACCAGGACCCAGACTCAACGGGACCCTTTGAATAGGTCAAAAACAAACATTTATTCTCTTGTCTTAGTTACAAGGTTTTCATGAGTTTGGATTATTCTTAGAATGACATTCAACACAGAATGACAGCAGATGTTCCAGTGCACCCCCACATCATATGCAATAATACAATAAAATACTCTTTCACTTCTTGTTCACTTTTATTCACGTTTATTTCAGAATCCACCTGTCAGGTAAGTATCTACTTTATTTACATTTTCCTATTTTATCGTTGAAATGCTACTTTAGTTCCCTAGAATTAGTCAGACACTCATGAAGTTGTTTTTCATATTTAGTCCTTTTATAGTTTTATAAATCCTGTTTTTTATAGAGCATCTGATTCAACAGGCGGTTCCTTTTACTTTTCCCCTTTTTAAACCCAACTCAAAAACCATACAATATGTACAGTATATAAAACATGTATATGTATTAAAATATATCCTATTTGATCTCAGATTGAAATGCTACTTTAGTTATATATATATATATATATATATATATATATATATATATATATATATATATATATATATATATAAAAGCTAAAATGGGTTCTGGACTCCCCTGGAACTGGTTTCCCGTTCCTTGTTGGGATGACAGCTTGTTTGTCTCGTACCTGCGCTCTCTGTGCCTGCTCGGTCTGTGGATCTGCCGAGGGAGGGAGGTGCTCTGGCTGCTCCTCAGACATCCCGTGATGGGGGATGGGGGGGGCATCATCACCCTCGGCCTCGTCAACGAGGGAGGAGGTGGAACCTCCCATGATGCCGCTGGCTCAGGAGGAAGCGCCCTGAAGGAGGAGGAGGCAGACGGAGAGTCAGCATCTACTGGAGGAATCAACTATTCTAAGAAGTCATTCACTTGTTTAAATCACTTCTTTAACTGCATAGTGGACGGACCTGGGAGAATGGGCTGAACATAATGCTACATTATGTTATTCCAACATGGTTATGATATCACATGTATTAGTCATGTCAGTGGAATATAAAATCAGGTTTTACTCTCTAAGTTCACTAAATGTTTCAGTTTCCCCAGAGATAGAAACCAGAATTCAAGTCTTTCATTTTCTATGGAGGTCTATAAAAAAGAGGAGTGGTCTCCTCCTTTCTCCCGTCAAGTTCCTGAATGTTAATTTGCTCTTTTGTTTAGAAGAACAACTTCCAGAACATAGATGGTAGTGTGGGACAGACATCACACACATTGATTAATAAGAGATGGAGGAAAGGAAATTATCACACAGAGACACATTTTTATTGACTTGTTTTTATGTTACGGCGTCTTTTTATGAAGTGAACATCCAGATGTCATGTTCTGCTTCAGCTCCTCCAAAGTTTGGTCCTTGAACAAGGACTTTACACACACACACACACACACACACACACACACACACACACACACACACACACACACACACACACACACACACACACACACATCTGGAGACATATGTTCTCTATCAAAGATCACTTCTTGTATTAATATAAAATCAAATCTCACAGCATGTGTCTCCTTCTGTGTCTGGTTTGTCTTTTATCTGTCTTTGAATGTCAAAATAAAACATAATCATCAACACATTAAACTACTTCCAGGGATTAAAAGTGAATGAATACTCTGTGTGTGGTTTGAAGAATGCATGCAGCCAGAGGGAATTCCTCTCTCTGGACCTCAATGCAGATGCTTCCTGCTGATAGTGAAGTTAGACTTTAGGTGAGCTGCACCTGCAGTACAGCTGCTGGCTGAATGAGAAACTGCAGAGCGCCGTGAGGACATTTAACCAACCAGCAGCAGGACAGGGGACAGCTGGACTCACCTGACTGCAGACAGGACACTCTGTGGAAGAAGGGGATGAATAATCCTGCCAGCTGTCTGAGATCTCCATGCATCCTCTTTCATTTAAGCTCCGATGTGCAGAGTCACCACCGCTCTCCTCTCACCATCACTGTCAAGCTGCTGGGAATAAAACACACTTCCTGTCAGAAAATTCAAAATAAAACTATTATTCAACATACACAGCCAGCAGGTACACAGAGCCGGAGAAATACATTTCTTTCCACCAAATCCACTCGTCTGTGCAAACATACTTGTAAATAAAAATAATTCAGATATATATTTAACGTCTGTAATGTGAAAAACTCAGGATTGCAAAGGCTGACGATGACAATCTTTTCAGGTCTTTTAGTAGAGGTCATGACATGTAAGTGAAGCTAATTGGGTCATTGTTAGACTTTACAACCCAGAGTTAGGGGGGGTGCAGTCTTATCTTGGCATGGGCAGAGACTGCTGTAATAAGACTGCACCCCCGTAACACATTACATACGTTAAATATGAATCAGAATTGTTTTTATTAACAAGTATCTTTACACAGACGAGTGGATTTGGTGAAATAAAAATGTATTGCTGCGTCCTATTTCAGCACACAGTCGTTATTAATATACATAGAATAAAACATCTACTCTATTGATGGTCAAAAAACACAAACAATCACAAAACTGGAACAACTAGTTATTGCATAGAAAATTAATCAGCAACTATTTGGCTTATTTATTTTAAATGATTTAAAACAGATTCATGAACATATTTGTTATAGTGTTTAACATGTTTTAATGTCATGTTCTACCACCATAAGAAACCAACAATCAGCAGAACCACCAATGAGGTTAATTTGTGATTCTTTGCTCATTTAGTCCAAACTTATTAATTTGATTCCACTTGAATTCATGTCATGGAAATGTATCTGTACCAAACTCTTACGTAGTAAACTGGGTTTGGACGGCCCTGTCCATGGGGAGTATTTAGAAACCTTACTCACCCTTCGTGTTGCTCTTTTATTTTGAAGGTAACTTCCTGTTTCCGGTCCAGCCAGCGTGGCTAACTGTGGCGAGCTCGGTGCAGCTCTCCTTCAGCTCGCCGCCGTCAACAATGTTCTTTTTCTCCAGAGACATTTCCAGGACAGGACGCCGGGCAGCAGCCGGGACGTCTCCACCGCTGGTCACCGGCCAACATCAATATCTTCTTCTCCCGTTACGGCCCCCCCCCCCACCAAACTCCATTATAAATCTAACAGTATAATGTTACTGGACTTACAGGCATGTGTAAACATTGTTAAACATGACAAAGGAAGAAGAATTATGACCAAGAAAGTCATAAAAAATCAAGTCCAGGCACTCGAGGTTGGTTACAAAAAGTGATAAAAGTTCTTTATTAAAAATGGCCAGACATTAAAAATACAGCAACGCGTGTCGGCTGGAGCCTTCCTCAGGGTGGAGGGACACAAAGGGAACATCAGAGGGATTCTAGCTTGCAGGTGTGTATAGGTGAGAGCATGATATGCTCACCCTGACCTCCAGGGGCAGAACACCACAAACCCAATACACAACACATGGTACAACATGCAGCTCTTTGACACCCCCCACCCCCCCATCTTCAATCAAGCAAAATGCAGAGTACAGCCAGCAAAACATGGCAACATATACTTTAGTGTTTTTAGAAACATATTAAGACGATGGATGAATTACAAAAAAAATGTTAAACATGAATTTAAGTTTTTCTTATGAATCGTTTCAGCTTTCTGATTAATTCAATATAGCTTTATTTAAAGAACACTTCACAGATATAATCATAATGTGCTTTACATAAAGTAACACAAGTAAAAGTAATTACTGGAGTGCAGACAGACAGATAGATGGGCTCTAATGTTTATATTGACATGTGATTTATTGGCACAAATTATTCATGTTTGGTCTGTAGAATGTGTGATGGTGAACAGACTGAACTCTGATTTCAGCAGCTGATCTTCAGTCAGTGTTTCTGTCCACAGGAGAGACTCTCAGTCCTGCAGAGGACACAGAGACACCGAGGAACCAGAACCAGGAGAGACTCTCAGTCCTGCAGAGGACACAGAGACACCAAGGAACCAGAACCAGGAGAGACTCTCAGTCCTGCAGAGGACACAGAGACACTGAGGAACCAGAACCAGGAGAGACTCTGAGTCCTGCAGAGGACACAGAGACACTGAGGAACCAGAACCAGGAGAGACTCTGAGTCCTGCAGAGGACACAGAGACACTGAGGAACCAGAACCAGGAGAGACTCTCAGTCCTGCAGAGGACACAGAGACACTGAGGAACCAGAACCAGGAGAGACTCTCAGTCCTGCAGAGGACACAGAGACACTGAGGAACCAGAACCAGGAGAGACTCTCAGTCCTGCAGAGGACACAGAGACACTGAGGAACCAGAACCAGGAGAGACTCTCAGTCCTGCAGAGGACACAGAGACACTGAGGAACTAGAACCAGGAGAGACTCTCAGTCCTGCAGAGGACACAGAGACACTGAGGAACCAGAACCAGGAGAGACTCTCAGTCCTGCAGAGGACACAGAGACACTGAGGAACCGGAGGGGACCATAAACCCAGGATAGAGAGGCTGAGTGAATGTGGTGTTGAAGGTGTGGAGGTGGATCAGTGAGTCAGAGGAGACTGTGTAGAAGGAGAGAGAGCCAGCAGGACAGTCCACATACACTGCTACTCTGTTAGAGACAGAGGAGGAAGTGAGGACTTTTCTCATGTTATTGTGCCAGACAGAGTAACCATCATCATAGCAGCTCAGACTCCAGGAATGATCATTCCCTCCAAACACACAGTCATCACTGTCTCCTCTCCTTCTGATTCCTCTGTAACTCACTGATATATGAACCCTTCCTCTCCTCTCAACCTCCCAGTAACAGCGACCAGTCAGACCATTTCTACACAGCAGCTGAGACCAGTAGTCAAACCTCTCTGGATGATCAGGATATGACTGATCCTCTCTAACATTTGTCACCTTCCTGTTGTTGTCAGACAGTTTGAGGTAACTGTTGACTGTGTTTGTGTCCAGTTCCAGTTCACAGACATCTGATGGAGAGAACAAGACACAATACAGATGCAGGTTATCATCTGATGATTTATTAACAACTTTACTGACAATTACTGAAAGAAAATCATTTAAACTTTCATTTCATTTTCATCTGTGAATGATTTTTTAACAAACTTTAACGTTTATAAATACATCTGATGGTGATTTACAGATTTACAGCTGTGTAGACTGAAAACACACAATCACACAAACTATGTTTTATTATTAAGATTCTGTCTCTCAGCCTGTTTTCCATTTCCACCTGATCACCTGCAGCTGGCTCTAAAACCATGTGTACGCTGGTCTGAAGTCAGTGTGACATGATCACACTGACAGAAAACAGATCCTGACTGAAACTCTGGAGAAATGCATCATCATACTTCAGTCAAGAAAATGTAAACATCTAGTGTAATATGTAGCTAAATTCTTATGAATCAAACTTTAAACACACTCACACTTCCTCAGACCAGGTCTCAACCACTGCAGTCCACCATGGTCTGTCCTGCAGGAAGAAACAAAGTCAGAATCAACTTCATACACCTTCACTCAGATCCTCCATTAAACATGAACCAGAGTTCATCAGTTAGTGACAGAGAAACAGTGGGAGAGCTGCTGTTGTCTGTCCGGTTTGCATTTCAACATCCACTTATATCTCACTGTGGGAGTGAACCGGAGACTCCTGTATGTGCATCCAGTTCCACAATAATATATATCTGTCTTTGTGCAAACACAGTTTTAGTAGTTAATCTTTGTACACAAATACCTTTAGGTAAGGCAAGGCAGCTTTATCTGTATAGCACATTTCAGCAACAGTGATTTTTTAGGGAGACCTGTAAAGACCAGTGTTTGGAAAAAGGTAACAACGTTATTTTTTCAATAACGGGGTAATCTAACTAATTACTTTTCCCGTCGTTACAACGGCGTTAACGTTACTAGACGTAAAATGCGGTGCGTTACTATGCATGGATTGAATAAACTTTAATAATTTGAATGCACCCCAGGCCGGGCTCACAGTTATTGAGGAGGCGGGTTAATAACGAGGTAAGCGATTATGATTGGCTAAGGCAGAGTCATGTTTCCTGGTAGTAGCCAATCAGAGACAGTGTTACACACATGCCAGCAACCCAGCAGACGCGCGGCGCGCGCCACACACACACAACAGCTAAACAGAGATTCAACGGAGCAACAGAGATGGCTAGTCAGGAGGAGCATTTTCAAGGTGGAGGTTTGAACCAAACACACTTTTTTGTTGTTTAAAGGTTTACTATTGTTGTGAACATTACAAAACACTTGGAAGTACAGGTTGCTTACTCGACCAGTTGTCTCAGGTTGAGAGAGTTTGATGCACTTTATATTGTGTAACTGTTTACTTTTCTTACGAAGATAATTTGAAGTGCAGGATGAACCTCTGGCTGTCTATTGATGTGCAATAAATATTGAAAGTTATGTACAAACACCAGTCTGTTCTACTCATTTTAGTTGTGAAAACTGAAAAAAAAAAAATATTTTACATGTAAGCAACTTAGTTACTTTCCTTGGTAACGAGTTACTTTTCTTATAGAGTAATTCAGTTACTAACTCAGTTACTTTTTGGAACAAGTAGTAAGTAACTATAACTAATTACTTTTTTAAAGTAACGTTCCCAACACTGGTAAAGACCGTGTTACAGTAGTCCAGTCTACTGAAGATAAAAGCATGGACAAGTTTTTCCAAGTCCTGCTGAGACATAAGTCCCTTAACCCTTGATATGTTTGTAGCAGTATGGAAATAAGGTAGTCTTGTTGCAGTTAATTGCGCCTGCTGACCACTAGGGCGGCAGTATATAAGTGCGGCCTTCCTTCTCGTGCTCCCTCTGCTGCATAATTTCCGGGTCAGGTGTCTGTCGGTGCAGGTAATGCTCCGCGCTATTGCTGCGGCTATTGCTTTGTTTCGGCCTATTTATCATTATGTCCTTATGCTTAAAGCCGGCGTGTTTTCACTGACCGAGTGCTCCGTGTGGCGTGCTCCGTTTTGGTGTCCTGGTTCTCTCTAGCGGTGGTAAGTGTTTAATCTCTCTCTCTGTGTTAAACTGAGTACTATCCTGTAGCTAATACTAGTGTGGTCACAGGTAGATGTCTGCTGTCGTGTGGGTCTTTCTCTCTCTCCCTCTCGCTGTGCAGGTTTGACTCTAAAAACAGGTATGCTACCTTAAATCTAGTCCCCAACACCTTTATTAATGTAGCTTAGCTATGCTAATTTGATGTTGTATTGACAGGGAATGCTCATCAGCTGGCCGAAGTCTGCAGGTGGTGATTGATGTGACTCCACTACCAGCTGATTGGGGCCGCTGCCGTTTTGTCTCCACTGCTAAACGCTGCTTTGTCTGCTTTTTGTCTCCACTGCTAAATGCTGCTAATCGTACAGCTTTCTCTGCTGTTAACTACACAGTCTACTCTATGCTGCTGAATGTACAGCTTTGCCTACACAGCGTGACACTGCTGCTTGGCACTGTTGTTGCTTGCTTTTGGTTCGCGTGGTGAATTGCCAACACCAGACTTTTAACTTGTTTATTCCTCTAATTCTAGCTGACGACTGAGGAGTTAATCCTTTCGTTTGTAATATTGTTTTGTTTTCTTTACCTGTTTTGGTTAAGTAAATTGTTTATTTTATTGTTTTGGTTAACCTGTTTTTGTGAATTATTTCCTGTTTTGTTGTACATTTGAGATTAATTTTGTTGTAACCTCCTTTTTGTTTGTCCTTTCCAGTGGCTGTAGGCTGGTGGTTGTGCTGGTGACATGGGCGGTGGTGGTCTTCCTTCCTGTGTGACGTGTTTCCTTGGATTTGGTGATCTCACTGTGTGTCTGGGTGAACCCTTTTGCTTTAATTTAGTTTTATTAGTTCTCCTTCCCCTTCACTTGCCCTTCCCACCAGTAGGCCTCAGCCCCTGATTAGGTTTCTTTTTTTTCTTATTTGTGATGACTGTTAGATTTTATATATATGCGTTTTTATTGAAAAAACTATTTTTGTAAACGGGGAACCACGTGTTTTTGGCCTAATTGAGTGGAACGAACCTGTGTGCTTTAAAGGTCTTGGGCCTATCCCAAGTGGCATTGTCGGAAATCCTAAAATCTCAGTGTCATCAAATCCCCGTACGCCTCTGTCACATGTTCTTAAGGTGGTAATAGGATGACTTTGTAACTGTTTTAATGTGGCTGTTGAAATTCAGGTCTGTGTCCATAATTACACCAAGAATTCTGGCTTTGTTGTTTTTAACATCGCCATTCAGAGATGGGAAGTAACGAAGTGCAAATACTTCGTTACTGTACTTAAGTAGATTTTTCAGGTATTTTTACTTTACTTTACTATTTATTTTTGTGCCGACTTTTTACTTTTACTCCTTACATTTTTAACACAAATACCGGTACTTTCTACTCCTTACGTTTTACAAAAGTGGCTTGTTATTTACCCACTTACAAAAGCGCAATGATACGTAACAACATTGTTTGTGACAGAACGTTCTCATTTTCATTCATAAATTCACCCGTCTGTGTTGTGAAGCTCTGACATTTGGACCTTCGGGGTTTCCGTGGCCGTGCCCTGGATCTGACGGGAAGTCACTTAACGTTACTAAGCAACAACAAGTTGCATTCTTTGCGCGGTCTTTCCTTTCTTGCACCTAGCTAGTTACCTAGAGTTTGAACAAAGTTTCATAAGTAACGAGATATGAAACGTTACTAAACAGACCTAAATAACACTACTTCAGTGTTTTCAAAAGTCTGTCCCTGAAGCTGCTGCCACGTCGGGTGACACTGCAGCTGCCACCGCAACGTTACTGTTACCTGGTAAGTGAGAGTAGCTTATATGATACTGCGTGTGTGTGTGTGCGCGCACACGCGTGTGTGTACGTGCGTGTGTGCGTAATTTAAGAAAGTTCTGGCACATCCAGTCGTTAATTTGTTCAATGCACTTAGTTTTTGTATTGGACTATAGGCCCCTGGCGATATGGTTATGTAGATTTGTGTGTTGTTCGCATAACTATGGTAATTTATTTTGTTGTTTTCCATAATCTGAGCCAATGGAAGCATGTAGATGTTAAACAGAAGAGCCCCAGAACGGAGCCTTGAGTAACTCTGCACATCATATTTGTACGCTCAGATGTATAATTACTTATAGATACAAAGTAGTCCTTATTCTTTAAATAGGATTCAAACCAGTTTAAGACTGAGCCAGAAAGGCCAACTCAGTTTTCCAATCGGTCTAAACGGTTACGGTTAGAGTTACGGTCAGGTAAACGTGAACCTCTGGGTATTGACGCCATTCATATGCATGCACAAACCGACACTCCCTTTAGTTTCCGGCTAACACTAGCATTGGTTGACAAGGTCCTTACGAACACTGAAAAAGATCATTTAGGGAACCAAACTGTTTCAATCAACTTTGATGAAGTGAACCCCGATAGGCAGTTCATCCTCCCTACCTGTATACAGAATGAATTTTAAAAGAAATAAATGTGCGCAGGAAGAATGAGGTTGTGATTATCTGAAATGTTCTTTTTTGATTAGGAATAATTTAATTATGGATATCTGTAATATGTATATCCAGTGAGCTATTAAATGATAAAACAGCTTTCCTTATTGAAAACTCATTACACATCCTGAGTCTCTCAGACTACAGGACTGCGCTTCACAGCTTCTCTCTGACAGCTTACAGCCACTGAACCAAAAAACTATACGATAATAAATGATATATGAAGTAAATAAGAGTTCATCAAGAGTGTCATCATTTTACAAACACTCTCAGCAGAACACTAACCTGAGAGTTTCCAGTCTGCAGTGTGGACTCTTCAGTCCAGCCGACAGTTGCTTCACTCCTGAATCCTGCAGATTGTTGTTACTCAGGTCCAGCTCTCTCAGACTAGAGGACTGGGAGTTGAGAACTGAGGACAGAGCTTCACAGCTTCTCTCTGACAGGTTACAGCCACTCAACCTAAAGAGGATATCCAGCCAGTTCATTTAATAATTGATAAATTAAAAAAAGAGCTTAGGTAGTAATCTTTTTTAATAAGGTAGAATAACCTGAGAGTTTCCAGTCTGCAGTGTGGACTCTTCAGTCCAGTTGACAGCCTCTTCACTCCTGAATCCTGCACGTCGTTGTTACTCAGGTCCAGCTCTCTTAGATTAGAGGACTGGGAGCTGAGAACTGAGAACAGATCTTCACAACTTCTCTCTGACTTACAGCCACTCAGCCTGGGGAGGAATCAGAAAAAACATAAGAAAACAATTACAATGTTTGTTTTAACCCATAAGAACCCGGACCTATTCCCCCTTAAAAAATGATGGGGGGCATAACACAGACTAAATAGACTACATAGAACACATTTCGAAGATCTCTCATTAGCCCAGCCCCTCCAACAACAGAGGTCAATCAGAGAGAGCCAAGTCTGAAAGAGGTAGAGGAAATCATCAAGTCAGCTCGCTCAGCATCCACTCCAGGCCCCAGCAGTGTATCCTACCTCATCTAAAAGTGCTGCCAAGATCTCCTGCGACACCTATGGAAGACCTTGAAGGTGATGTGGCAGAGGGGGAGAGTTGCTGACCAGTGGAGGTGTGCTTTAGGAGTTTGGATCCCCAAAGAGGAAAATTCAAAAAACATCAAGTTTTGGTTGATTTCACTGTTGAGTGTCGAAGGGGAGGTGTTTTTCAGCATCATCTCCCAAAGACTGACCAAGTTCCTCCTCAATAACAATTGCATTGACTCCTCAGTGCAGAAAGGTGGGATTCCTGGAGTCCCTGGCTGCTTAGAGCACATGGCTGTCATCACACAACTCATCAGAGAGGCCCATGAGAACAGGGGTGAACTAGTTGTTTTGTGGTTGGACTTGGCTAACGCCTATGGGTCGATTCCACACAAACTGGTTGAGTTTGCTCTACACTTCCACCATGTTCCCAGTAAAATCAAGGATCTGATCATGGACTTACTAAAGAAAGTTCAGGCTGACGGTCACTTCTGGGTCAGAAACATCGGGATGGCACCGGCTTGGGAAAGGAATAACAACAGGCTGCACCATCTCTGTTCTCTTTGCCCTTGCCATGAACATAGTGGTCAAGTCAGCTGCAGTAGGATGCAGATGCCCATAACCAAGTTTGCAGTATGACTGCCACCTATAAGAGCATATATGGATGACCTCACCATCACAACATTGGTTCCAGGGAGCAGATGGATCCTTCAAGGACTAAAGAAACCCATTACCTCATTACTAATTCCATTTTTCAGTCTCAGGAACTGCCATCCCCTCCACCACAGAGCAACCAGTCAAGAGTTTGGGGAAGCGCTTTGACTCAAGCCTAAAAGATGCTGCCACCATTAAGAAATCCAACAAAGAGCTTGGAATGTGGCTCACCAAGGTTGACAAGTCAAGGCTGCCAGGTAGATTTAAAGCCTGGATTTACCCGTATTCCATCCTGCTCCGAGTCCTGTGGCCTCTGTTGGTCTATGCAGTCCCAGTAACAACAGTTAAGACCTTTGAAAGGAAAATCAGTGGCTTTTTTTGGAAGTGGCTGGGACTTCCACGCAGCAAAAGGCAAAAGGCACTAGTGGGCATCATGGCATCCAGCAGAGCGAGGTTGGGCTACTTCCCATAGACCCAGGTGGGCAAGGCCCAGGGCAAGGAGAGACACCGTCTACTCCAGGAAGAGGTCCGAGCAGGTGTGGCGGAAAAGCGAGTAAGTAGGGCGGTGGGTCTCCAGCAGCAGGGAGCTTGGACAAGGTGGGAGAGTACACTGCAGCACAGGATCACCTGGGCAAACATCATGCAAGCAGACTTCCAATGCGTGCGGTACCTTGTGCAAGTAGTCTACAATGCCCTACCAAGCCCAGCTAACCTCCACACCAGGGGAAAAGTGAAACACCATCCTGCCTACTTTGCTCTGGAAGAGGCTCTCTAGAACATCTCCTCAGTAGCTGCCCAAAGGCCCTTGCAGATGGTCACTATCATTGGTGCTATAACCAAGTGCTAAAAGCAGTCACTGAGAGCATAGCCACAGCCATCAGCAAACACCACCATGCTCCAAAAAAGGCAATCTCCAAAGTCGGAGAGAAAACCCGGCCAAGACCAAGCATTCCATGAGCAGGTCTCCTCTACACAGCCTCTGACTGGGAGCTGCAGGCTGACCTGGGAAAGCAGCTAAAGTTTCCACAACACATCACAACATCACTCCATCCAGATACGACCATCATCTCCGAGGCTTCAAAACAACTGATCATACTGGAACTCACAGTGCCACGGGAAGAGCATATAGACGAAGCCAACAAGAGGAAACGTAGAAAAGTACCAAGAGCTGGTGGAAAAGTGTAAAGACAGTGGCTGGAAGACTTTCTGTGAACGTATAGAAGTCAGCTGTAGAAGCTTTGCAGGGCGCTCACTGTGCAAAGTCCTCAACCT
This sequence comes from Gymnocephalus cernua, assembly GCA_023631565.1. NCBI lineage: Eukaryota > Metazoa > Chordata > Actinopteri > Perciformes > Percidae > Gymnocephalus > Gymnocephalus cernua. Next base: position 2,495,212 of record CM042441.1, read on the forward strand.
GTTGGGCTTTACAGGAGCAGCCAAGAAAGGGCCATTTAGTCCACAAGTGATGCCGCAGAGAAAGCCACAAGGTGAGCTTTGGTTGAAAAGGGCTGATCCATGAGTTGCTGCTGGGACGCAAGTCAATGCCTGATCAACCCTGGCTGGGTCGCATGGGAAAGGGTGTCTGATGTTGCGAGATCCGAAACACCTGATGACCCATGTCACATCACTGAGGATGCGTGCCAGTGCACCCAGGGGATGTTACTTGCATATTGAGATAAGGGTTACACATACGTTGTCATACCACATGCAATGGCAATGCTTTCCTCTTTCCTCACACTTTCATCAACAGATCCTCTGCCTCTCTGGGCAAGACTAAAATAAAATTAAAATTACATTATAATATGATGGATATAGGGTAGTAAAATCTTGTTTGTTGGTTTCCTAATTTTGTTTACATTTGGTTCAAAATGCTTTGAATAACTTTTAGTTCAATAGTAATGAATCAGCTAAATTAACTGAGCAGATCATTATAATTTTTTTTATTGTGACACAGGCGTCAAATTAGGTTTTCCGTGACTATTTTAAGGTTAAAACCTGATGTGAAAAATGTCACGATATTTCCTAATGTATTTTATATCAATTTATTCAACAAATGTGGACAGAACAGGTTAATTGCAATATATGACTTGTTATGTAAGCATTAGAAACGTTAAATGACTAGATTCTTACCTCAGAAAAAAATGCTTTCAAAATTTGGCTAGTTCTGTCAAATCTGTTGACACAGTCATCTTGGAAATATTGTCATGGAAACACAAATTGACAAACTGTCACATGACCGCTACCAAGATGTTCCATCAGTGTCACTTAGGAGCTTCATGAGTTAAAATCAAGGATAAAGTTGAATGAGAAACTTTGCAGAACATTTAAGGAGTGTGTGACACCTGTGTCACACACTCCTTATGGGTAAGAGACGTAACCTCAGGAATGTATTTTTACTTGAGTACAATATTATAGTACTCTTTCCACATCTGCCTGACTCTTACATGCAGACAAAGAGAAACAGATGCAGCCTCTTGTCAAAATACTTGCCCCCTTAAATATGGGGTCCAACCATAATTCGTGCATAGTCCCTTCAACATACAGCAGCTGTGAATACTCTCCTGTTGAAGCTGAGTCTGCACTGTAAGCACATAATCATTGTTTTAGTAACAAAATGTTGTCAATGTCCAAATACATTTTGAGCTAACTGTATATCCAAGTCAAGTTTATGTACCGTGAACCAAGACATTACAATGTTGACAAGGTCCTGAGTCAGCTCTCTTAGAATAGAGGACTTCTAAACCTCATTCACTCTTTTAATCTTGTTTAGTCAGTCCACTAAATAACACACAAAGAAAACATATTGGAATAACTGAACACTAACCTCAGAGTTTCCAGTCTGCAGTGTAGACTCTTCAGTCCAACTGACAGCTGCTTCACTCCTGAATCCTGCAGCTCATTGTTACTCAGGTCCAGCTCTCTCAGACTAGAGGACTGGGAGCTGAGAACTGAGGACAGAGCTACACAGCTTCTCTCTGACAGGTTACAGCCACTCAACCTAAAAAGGATATTTAGAAATTCCATTTAAAAATTGATGAATTAAGAAAAAAGGAGCTTAGGTAGTACTCTTCTTTAATGAAGGTAGAATAACCTGAGAGTTTCCAGTCTGCAGTGTGGACTCTTCAGTCCAGCCGACAGCTGCTTCACTCCTGAATCCTGCAGCTCGTTGTTACTCAGGTCCAGCTCTCTCAGACTAGAGGACTGGGAGCTGAGAACTGAGGACAGAGCTTCACAGCTTCTCTCTGACAGGTTACAGCCACTCAGTCTGAAGAGGAATCAGAAATACATACGAAAAGAATTACAAACAACGGTTGTTTTAATATGGAAGACATCAGTTTTAAGGTGAGAGTCGAAACCTCAGAGTAAAACATAGTTTGTGATTCTGTGAGAATGACTGATTGTTATTTTGTTCTGGTGAAGAACCTCAGCAGTCAGTCAAGCTTCTCATTGTCAGTGCAAACAGATCTAAACAGCTAAGCATTTCTACAATCACTTATGACTAACTGTCAGAAGGGAAATGAGGCTCCTTTATGTGCGCCCAGCTCCATTACTAAAACAGAATAAACCACACGTACAACTTAAGGGGTCATGTTGATGATGGTGTTCACCTTTTACAACATCTATCGCAGTAAAGTCTACTCAGAGTACATTTACACTGATCTATTTTACTTAGAATTCAATTAAATTTGTACAAATGTACTGCATTTTTCAATGAGTAACAATTTCTTTCAAGAAACAGTAGTTTTACTTGAGTACAATATTCTAGTTCTCTTTCCACTTCTTTCTGACTCATGAATGCAGACACAAAGAAAGAGATGCAGCCTCTTGTCCAAATACTTGTCCCCTTTAAATATAGGATAGAACCATAATTCATGAATAGTCCATTCAACATAGCTGTGAATACTCTCATGTTGAAGCTGAGAGTCTGCACTGTAAGCACAAGATCATTGTTTTATTTCAAATATAGAGACAAAATAAGAACAAATGTTGTCATTGTCCAAATACGTTTGGACCTAACTTTAAATCCAAGTCTGGTTTATGTACTGTGAACCAAGACATTACAATGTTGACAAGCTCCTGAGTCAGTTCTCTCAGACTAGAGGACTTCTAAAACTCATTCACTCTTTTAATCTTGTTTTGTCAGTCCACTTAATACAACTCCAAATCAGAAAACATTGGGACAGTATGGAAAACACAATTAAAAAAGCAAGTAATTATTACTAAATGTACTTTGACTTGTATTCCATTGCAGACAATACAACAGCACATAATTTAACGTGTTCCTCATGATTTTTATTGTTTAAAAAAAAAAATCCTATTTTGGTTCTTGCAACACATTTAAAAAAAAGTTGGAACAGTAAAGCATTTACCACTTTGTAATGTTGCCATTCCTTTTCGCAACACTTAAAATATGTTTAAGGACTGAAGACCCCAAGTGATGAAGTGTTTCAGGTGTAATTTTGTCCCATTCTTGCAGCAAACAAGTCTTGAGGTGGGCAACAGTACGGGGTTTTCATTGTCACATTTTGCGCTTCAAAATGCGCCACACATTCTCTATTGGAGACAGGTCGGGACTGCAGGCAGGCCAGTCAAGTACCCGTATTCTCTTCCTCTGCAGCCAGGACTTTGTAATGTGTGCAGAATGTGATTTTGCATTATCTTGTTGAAATATGCATAGACGTCCTTGGAAAAGATGTCTTCTTGAAGGCAGCATATTGTGCTCCAAAATCTCTATGTACTTTTCAGCATTAATGGTGCCATCACAGAAGTGCAAGTTACCTTTGCCAAGTGCACTGACACAACCCCATACCATGACAGACCCTGGGTTTTGGACTTGTTGCTGGTAACAGTCTGGATGATCCTTTTCTTCTTTGGTCCGGAGCACACGGCGTCCATTGCTCCCAAAAAATACCTGAAATACTGATTCATCTGACCACAGTACATGTTTCCACTGTGTGATGGTCCATCCCAGATGCCTCCGAGCCCAGAGAAGTCAACGGCGCTTCTGGACACTGTTATCATAGGGTTTCCTTTTGGCACAGTACAGTTTTAACTGGCATTTGTGGCTGTTACTACGTATTGTGGTACTTGACAAAGGTTTGCCAAAGTAGTCCTGAGCCCATGTGGTGATATCGCTTATAGATGAATGACGATTCTTGATGCAGTGCCGCCTGAGGGATCGGACATCACGGTTGTTCAGCTTAAGCTTGCGCCCTTGTCTTTATGCACTGAAATTCCTCCTCATTCCTTGAATCTTTTAATTATGTTATGCAATGTTGAAGGTGAAATAAGCAAATGTCTTCCTCTCTTTCTTTGAGGAACATTGTTTTTAAACATTTCAATAATTTTCTCACGTATTTGTTGGCAAACTGACGATCCTCGGCCCATCTTTGCTCCTAAAGGACTAGACCTTTCTTGGATGCTGCTTTTGTACCAAATCATAATTACAATCACCTGTTGGCATCATCTGTTTCAAATCACATCATTATTTAACCAATTTACCTGATTACTAGCCCTAAATTGCTCCTGTCCCAACCTTTTTTGGAATGTGTTGCAGGTCTGAATGACAGGAAAGGATGTATATTTACAAATGAAATTAAGTTGACCAAACAAAACATGAAATATTTTGTGTTCACATTGTCTGCAATGAAATACAAGTCAAAGTACATTTAGAAATCACTACTATCTTTTTTTATTTATGTTTTTCATACTGTCCTAACCTTTTCTGATTTTGGGTTATAATTACCATAGGAAAATCATGACATCTCAGAATAACTGTATACTAACCTGAGAGTTTCCACTCTGCAGTGTGGACTCTTCAGTCCAGCCAACAGCAGCTTCACTCCTGAACCCTGCAAGTTGTTGTTACTCACGTCCAGCTCTCTCAGACTAGAGGACTCTGAGCTGAGAACTGAGGACAGAGCTTCACAGCTTCTCTCTGAGAGGTTACAGCTACTCAGTCTGAAGAGGAATCAGCAATACAATTACAAACAAAGGTTATATTTTCTGAATGAAGATGAACTCCATTTAATCTGGATAGTTGTGTGTGCACGTACAGAGCTTTGTTGAAGGCTTTGACCACTGGCAGCAGCTTCAGAAGATCCTCCTCTGAAGCTGAGTATTTCTTCAGGTCAAACACCTGCAGGTTGTTATTAATCAGGTCCAACTCTCTCAGACTAGAGGACTGTGAGATGAGGAATGAGGACAGCACTTCACAGCTTCTCTCTGACAGGTTACAGCCACTCAACCTAAAAAGGATATTCAGCCAGTCCATTTAATAATTGATACATTAAGAAAAAAGAGCTTAGGTAGTAATCTACACTAACCTGAGAGTTTCCAGTCTGCAGTGTGGACTCTTCAGTCCAGCCAACAGCTGCTTCACTCCTGAATCCTGCAGCTCATTGTTACTCAGGTCCAGCTCTCTCAGACTAGAGGACTGGGAGCTGAGAACTGAGGACAGAGCTTCACAGCTTCTCTCTGACAGCTTACAGCCACTCAGCCTGAAGAGGAATCAGCAATACAATTATGAACAATGTTTTTTTTAATAAGGGAGACATAAGATTTAAGGTGAGAGACGTAATCTCAGAGTAAAACATTGTTTGTGATTCTGTGACAATGACTGATTGATATTTTGCTCTGTTGCAGAACTTCGCCAGTCATTGAAGTTGCACATGTTTGTAGTTCTTTTCATTGACAGGGCAAAAAGATGAAAACAGCTGAGCATTTCTACATTCACTTTTGACTGTCAGAGTGAAAATGAGTCTCCTTCATGTGCACCCAGCTCAATTAATAATACTTTAATATAGTGACGTAAAAACTAGCTGAATATTTCTTTTTTACATGTGATTTGACTTTATTTATTCCACACCAATGCAATTAAGGATCATATTATTCTTAATATTATTATACCTCGGCATAGTTAACTTATGGGCTAGTGTTGATGATGTTGTTCATCTTTTAACAATTAACGCAGTAACGTTTACTCAGAGTACATTTATTCTGACCTACTTTTGACTCAGAATTAAATACAATTTGTACAAATGTATATTTATAGGAGTAAAATGTCTTTAAAGAAAGAGTACCTTTACTTGAGTACAATATTCTAGTACTCTATCCACCTCTACCTGACTGATACATGCAGACACAAAGAAACAGATGCAGCCTCTTGTTCACATACTTGTCCCCTTAAATATGAGCTCCAACCATAATTCCTGGATAGTCCATTCAACATAGCTGTGAATACTGTCATGTTGAAGCTGAGTCTGCACTGTAAGCACGTAATCATTATTTGATTTGAAATCCAGAGCCAAAATAACAAAATAACCACTAAATCATTAACATTTATACATACAAGAAAGTAACATCTTAGAATAACTAAACACTAACCTGAGAGTTTCCAGTCTGCAGTGTGGACTCTTCAGTCCAGCCAACAGCAGCTTCACTCCTGAACCCTGCAAGTTGTTGTTACTCAGGTCCAGCTCTCTCAGACTAGAGGACTGGGAGCTGAGAACTGAAGAGAGAGCTTCACAGCTTCTCTCTGACAGGTTACAGCCACTCAGTCTGAAGAGGAATCAGCAATACAATTACAAACAAATTATATTTTCTGAATGAAGATGAACTCCATTTAATCTGTATAGTTGTGTGTGCACATACAGAGCTTTGTTGAAGGCTTTGACCACTGGCAGCAGCTTCAGAAAATCCTCCTCTGAAGCAGAGTATTTCTTCAGGTCAAACACCTGCAGGTTGTTGTTACTCAGGTGCAGCTCTCTCAGACTAGAGGACTGGGAGATGAGGAAGGAGGACAGAGCTTCACAGCTTCTCTCTGACAGCTTACAGCCACTCAACCTAAAAAAGATATTCAGCCAGTCCATTTAATAATTGATACATTAAGAAAAAAGAGCTTAGGTAGTAATCTACACTAACCTGAGAGTTTCCAGTCTGCAGTGTGGACTCTTCAGTCCCTCCAACAGCTGCTTCACTCCTGGATCCTGCAGCTCGTTGTTACTCAGGTCCAGCTCTCTCAGACTAGAGGACTGGGAGCTGAGAACTGAGGACAGAGCTTCACAGCTTCTCTCTGACAGGTTACAGCCACTCAGCCTGAAGAGGAATCAGCAATACAATTATGAACAATGTTTTTTTTAATAAGGGAGACATAAGATTTAAGGTGAGAGACGTAATCTCAGAGTAAAACATTGTTTGTGATTCTGTAACAATGACTGATTGATATTTTGCTCTGTTGCAGAACTTCGCCAGTCATTGAAGTTGCACTTGTTTGTAGTTCTTTTCATTGACAGGGCAAAAAGATGAAAACAGCTGAGCATTTCTACATTCACTTTTGACTGTCAGAGTGAAAATGAGTCTCCTTCATGTGCACCCAGCTCAATTAATAATACTTTAATATAGTGACGTAAACACTAGCTGAATATTTCTTTTTTACATGTGATTTGACTTTATTTATTCCACACCAATGCAATTAAGGATCATATTATGCTTAATATTATTATACCTCGGCATAGTTAACTTATGTGCTCATGTTGATGATATTGTTCATCTTTTAAACATTTAACGCAGTAACGTTTACTCAGAGTACATTTATTCTGACCTACTTTTGACTCAGAATTAAATAAAATTTGTACAAATGTATATTTAAAGGAGTAAAATGTCTTTATAGAAAGAGTACTTTTACTTGAGTACAATATTCTAGTACTCTATCCACCTCTACCTGACTCATACATGCAGACACAAAGAAACAGATGCAGCCTCTTGTTCAAATACTTGTCCCCTTAAATATGAGCTCCAACCATAATTCCTGCATAGTCCATTCAACATAGCTGTGAATACTGTCATGTTGAAGCTGAGAGTCTGCACTGTAAGCACATAATCATTATTTGATTTGAAATCCAGAGCCAAAATAACAAAATAACCACTAAATCATTAACATATATACATACAAGAAAGTAACATCTTAGAATAACTAAACACAAACCTGAGAGTTTCCAGTCTGCAGTGTGGACTCTTCAGTTCAGCCAACAGCTGCTTCACTCCTGAATCCTGCAGCTCGTTGTTACTCAGGTCCAGCTCTCTCAGACTAGAGGACTGGGAGCTGAGAACTGAGGACAGAGCTACACAGCTTCTCTCTGACAGGTTACAGCCACTCAACCTAAAAAGGATATTTAGAAATTCTATTTAAACTGATATTTTGTTCTTTTACAGAACATTTCCTCTCAGTGAAGTTGCACTTGCTTGTCGTTCTTCTCACTGACAGAGTAAACAGATGAAAACAGCTAAGCATTTCTACATTGACCAATGACTGTCAGAGTGGAAATGAGTCTCCTTTATGTTCAGCCAGCTCCATAAATAATACTTTATTATATTACCGAAAACACTGCCTGAATATGTGATTTCAGTATTTATTGCACAGCTATGCAATCAAATTAAGGATCATGTTATGCTTAACATTATTATACCACAGCATAGTTAACATAAGAGGTCATGTTGATGATATTCACCTTTTAAAAATGTAACGCAGTAACGTTTACTCAGAGGACATTTATACTGAGCTACTTTTTAGTAGCATTTAACTAAATTTGTGAAAATGTATTTTTACTACAGTACAATTTCTTTAAAGTAACAGTACTTTTACTGGAGTACAATATTCATGTTTCATACATGCAGACACAAATAAACAGATGCAGCCTCTTCTCCAAATACTTGTCCCCTTAAATATGGGGGCAACCATAATTCCTGCATCATCTATTCAACATAGCTATGAATACTGTATTGTTGAAGCTGAAAGTCAGCACAAAATAATTGTTTGATTTTTTCTGAATTAAGAAAAACATACAAAGCTTTGTTGGAGGCTTTGGCCACTGGCAGCAGCCTCAGAAGAGCCTCCTCCGAAGCAGAGTATTTCTCCAGGTCAAACACATCCAGATCTTTTCCTGATGACAGTAAGATGAAGACCAGAGCTGACCACTGAGCAGGAGACAGTTTATCTGTGGAAAGACTTCCTGAACTCAGGGACTGTTGGATCTGCTCCACTAGAGAATGATCATTCAGTTCATTCAGACAGTGGAACAGATTGATGCTTCTCTCTGCAGACAGATTCTCACTGATCTTCTTCTTGATGTACTCAACTGTTTTCTGATTGGTCTGTGACCTACTTCCTATCTGTTTCAGCAGACCTCGTAAGAGACTCTGATTGGTCTGCAGTGAAAGACCCAGGAGGAAGCGGAGGAACAAGTCCAGGTGTCCATTTGGACTCTGTAAGGCCTTGTCCACAGCACTCTGGTAGAACTGTGTTGAATTGTCTCTCATCAATACATAAAAGCGGGATGTTGTTCGTTCTTCTGCCTGCAGGTTGAGTTCAGAGTTGATGAATGTCAGATGGACATGAAGAGCAGCCAGAAACTCCTGAACACTCAGATGGATGAAGCAGAACACCTTGTCCTGGTACAGTCCTCTCTCCTCTTTAAATATCTGTGTGAACACTCCTGAGCACACTGACGCTGCTCTGATATCGATGCCACACTCTGTCAGGTCTGATTCATAGAAGATCAGGTTGCCTTTCTGCAGCTGCTCAAAAGCCAGTTTTCCCAGAGACTCAATCATCTTCCTGCTCTCTGGATTCCAGTGTGGATCTGTCTCAGCTCCTCCATCATACTTGATGTTCTTCACTTTGGACTGAACCACCAGAAAGTGGATGTACATCTCAGTCAGGGTCTTGGGCAGCTCTCCTCCCTCTCTGGTCTTCAACACGTCCTCCAGAACTGTAGCAGTGATCCAGCAGAAGACTGGGATGTGGCACATGATGTGGAGGCTTCGTGATGTCTTGATGTGGGAGATGATTCTGCTGGCCTGCTCCTCATCTCTGAATCTCTTCCTGAAGTACTCCTCCTTCTGTGGATCAGTGAACCCTCTGACCTCTGTCACCATGTCAACACACTCAGGAGGAATCTGATTGGCTGCTGCAGGTCGTGTGGTTATCCAGAGGCGAGCAGAGGGAAGCAGTTTGCCCCTGATGAGGTTTGTCAGCAGCACATCCACTGAGGTGGACTCTGTAACATCAGTCAGGATCTCAGTGTTGTGGAAGTCCAGAGGCAGTCGACACTCATCCAGACCGTCAAAGATGAACACAACCTCTTCAAACCTGCAGATTCCTGCTTCTTTGGTTTCACTAAAGAATCGATCAACAAGTTCCACCAAGCTGTACTTTTCCTCTTTCAGCACATTCAGCTCTCTGAAAGTGAATGGAAATGTGAACTGGATGTCCTGGTTGGCTTTGCCTTCAGCCCAGTCCAGAGTGAACTTCTGTGTTAAGACTGTTTTCCCGATGCCAGCCACTCCCTTTGTCATCACTGTTCTGATTGGTTCATCTCTTCCAGCTTGGGTTTTAAATATGTCTTCATGTCTGATTCTTGTTTCTGGTCTGTCTGGTTTCCTGGATGCTGTTTCAATCTGTCTGACCTCATGTTCATCATTGACCTCTGCAGTCCCTCCCTCTATGATGTAGATCTCTGTGAACATCTGATTAAGAACGGTTGGGTTTCCTGCTTTAGCAATCCCCTCAAACACACACTGGAACTTCTTCTGATGGTTAGATTTGAGTTTACGCTTACACACTCCACGATAACTTCCTGAATGAACACACAACAAAGCAGATCAATACGTCAAATAACATAATTCAACATTTCCTCAGAGAATGAGTATATGCATATATTTTTGTCCATCTCTGGAGACATTAGTAAACGTCCCATTTATCCAGCATGTTAAATCTTTAGAGAAATCCTCTTACTGCTCTGCAGACGGTCAGCCAGCTCTTCCTGCTTCATTCTCCTCAGAAAGTGCAGTGTGATCTTCAGAAATGCCTCTCTGCTGCTCCTCCTCTGCTCTTCATCCTCCCTCTGACTCTCTAAGCATTCTGTGTAATCTGGACTCAGAACCTTCTGGATCTTCTTCAGCTCGTTCTTCATAAAAGTGCCGATGTCCTCCTCCAGCAGCTGGAACAGAAGATTATATGAATGACAATCAAACTGAAATCATGGAAGCAAACATCAGATCAATGTTGGACAGACTGACAATCCACTGGTCTACAAAGTGCAGCATGGAGATGATTGTGAACAGAATAGATGTAAAAGTAGTTGTTGTACATGTACAGACCATAAATATGGAGTCCAGGTGTGTTTGATGCTGCTGGGCAGACTGACCACTAGGAACCTCTGAGCTCTCCTGGTCCACTCTGTGGAGGAATCAGGAAGAATTTGTTCACATTATGTCTGTCCACACAGAGACAAACACAAGGTAAAGGTCCATGAAGTGAAAAACTGTTGCACTGAACTGCTTGCTCTTGGGGGGTTTGTTGGTTTTTTTGTAAATTACAGAGTGTGGTCTAGACCTACTCTATCTGTAAAGTGTCTTGAGATAACTCCTGTTATGATTTGATACTATAAATAAAATGTAATTGAATTGAATCCCGCTGTCATCCTTTCTCAGTACAGTCTAAAGTCACTTATACAGCACATTATCATGACATGTAGAATAGCAACTATCATAAAAGTGATATTTGGATGTTAACAGTATATCAGAGGACTCCCTGTAGTGGTAAACATTTACTAGTCTTGCTGATTATAAGTTTGAGATCCTCACCTTTGATCAACAGAGTGGCATCCATCTTTGAAGTTTATAAGACGACCCACAGACCGGTCACTCTTCATGGACACACAGCTGGGTTCAGGTTCTTCCAGATTCCTCCTGATAGAAACACAAGATAAATTCCAAACCTGTCAGTGGTTTAATACATTGTCTGTACAGTATATTTGTATCCAGGTAGTTCTCATTGACATTGTGTATGGTCCATGATCAGTATGTTTTATAGCTGTAGTCAGTCCAGTGTGCAGCACACGTTTGAATATGATGCTGTGGGGTGACCATGATGGTGGAATAGTGATGCTAATGTCAGATTAGGATAATATATGTGATCACTTCCAGATGGCAGAACTAGATTGGTAGCCCTTGTCAGTGTTGTAACTATCCTGAAGATTTGTCTAACAGTATCTTTCCCTGATATATATCCTGTACATCACTCTGCACTTTAATGATTTTTGCACTTCTAGTTAGAAGCTTTATGACATTTAGTTGTCTCAGTACCGGTACTCTGTGCTATGACAAAAGTTTAATATAATCTAATAAAAAGGAGGAATAGATGTTGTCTCAAAGCAGTGAGTTTCAACTGAGAATCCTTTTCCTATAATTAGGTTTCAAGTTATTTATTGTCAAATGCACAACGATGACAGTGAAGCAGTCATTGGCAATAAAATAACAAAATCCTCCAGTTGTCAAACAAATACTGTATGTGTAAAAAGAAAACCAAAGACATAAAATAGGGCAGTTAAGGTAAAATATAATATATATTGTAGAAGACACCAAAAATAAACAACATGAATAAACTGTAATTTGACATTTTACTATTTGTTGTAAACTCTGAAACTGAGACTGAGTTAAAGTGAGCTGACAGGACACGTGTCATCACCGTCTATTAAAAGACTTTAAAAACATCTAAAACCCTAAAAGATCTCACAATAAATAAAAACACATCATTTTGTTTTCATCATCAGTTTAAAATCTTCACCTTTCATCTACAGAGTGGCGTCCATCTTTGAAGACTATAGCCATAGACCCAATACTCTTCATGGACACACAGCTGGGTCCAGGTAAAGGTCCAGGTCTGTGCTGCTTCTCTGGGCTAAAACACAACACACACAGAGCTTTGAGTGTGAATAATGCTGGTGGAGTGATCTGAGTGGTGGACAGTTAGAGATGGTCCTCTCACCTCTGAGCTCTGGTCTGGCTGTCATGTTCCCCACACAGAGTGGTTTTAGAGGGAGGGGCTCCCTCCTCTCTGTCCTCACACTGACTCATAGCAGAGTCCACACCTTCATCTGGAGAGGAAACACTGAGAGCAGCAGTCCAATCATTCATCAGCACATCATCACTCATTCATCCCTCACATCATTTCTCCTGGAAAAAAAAAGCCAAATATCAGCAGCTGGTCCTCTGATTGGCTGCTTCTGTCTGAGTCATATCAGTGTCAGTTGAATCCTTTTGTCTTGTTGGACTGTTGCTCCGACTAAAGAAGCAGTTAGAAAACATGACTGGACTCTGGGAACTACTGAGGACCTTTTCTCATCACTTCATCACATTTCATTCACTCAACACAGATAAGTGATCAACACATGGATCAATAGTTGTTTGTTATTGGACAGAAGATGCAGCTGGTTCTCATTGGTCAGTGGCAAGGGGCCAGGCTTCTCTCCTCAGAGTGAAGCCTCCTATGGCGCCATTTTGATGCTAATAAGCAATCACCCTCCGTTAGCATCCCATTCACTGCCATTCATTTTGGCGTCACTTTGACAGCCAATAACTTTACATCTGAAGCGTTTAAAGACTTCATTTGTCCGTTGTTTATTTCTAAAGAAACACGACAATGTATAAAAGTCTACATTACCTTGTACCTCACGTTATGGCTCCGTAGCAGACGTTTTTATAAAAATAGGCTAACGGTTGCGTCATAACCACGAGACTTACTGTCTCATAGTAGAGGAATTACCGTATAGTACAGGAGAAGCTCACAAGCAGTTTGGACTTTGTAGTGTATTTACACATAAAAACTATTAATACTCTCATAGGTCCTTATTATATGTATTTCATTCATTTCATGCCAAAGCCAGCTAGAAAGCCAGAATACTATGAGTGACTCTTGTAATAACAGGACACTGGGCCCCTCAGACGAAATGGTGTCCAGATGTGTAGATAGGGATAAACCTGTAGGAATGTTTAAAAGATAACAAATAGCCTAAGGGAGGAATTCGATCCCTAACATGTGGTTTACATTAGCAATGCTTGGGGGGTAGAATGAGTTCCTTTAAGTAGGGAAACAAAGAGGAAGAGCTTCAAGATGTGGATCTCCGAGCTCTGCAGGGCTTGTATAAGATGCTATATAATAAATTCTATTAATATTCAAATGGCATCTGCGACTTCTTCATTTATACACCATCTACAACGCTACACCTGACACGACAACTTACATCAGCTGTTTAGTTTAATTACTAATGTTAACTAGCATGTTAGTTATCAGTAATTAGCCTGTGCCTATGTTATCTCCTTACATATACCTACGCTCTCCGTCTCTGATAGATTGGGAATGATTGAGATTTCTCTTGGCACAGCTACCAGAAGACTTACAACGTTCAGACACGTTGCTCACGTCACATCTACGTCATCAATCTCAGTTTGCAGCTGCGCAGTAACGCTCAGTAACACTTTCCCATCACCGGAAAAGTGCTGGTAAGAGGCTTCACTTGTCTCCGTCAAAAACAGCGGGATCGCTGTGTCCATTTTATATACTGTCTATGGTCAGTGGTGAGGACGAATCAGAGCAGCGGAAGCTGCCATCAGCTGCACTACCTGGCAAACTTGATTCCTTTTAAGGATTCAGGTTTTTCTGAGTCACTCACTAAACTGATCTGGGTTATGCGAGTCCCTTGAATCACTTGAGTCAGTATTGTTACTATAGGCAAGCTGAGGCAAGCTTGTAATGCTCTGGACCGTCTGCTCGACCTAATTTCATTTAAACATACTACATTTATTAGTGCTGTCAAGCAATTAAAATATTTAATCGCGATTAATCGCATTAATGTCATAGTTAACTTGCAATTAATCGCAATTAATCGCAATTAATCGCAATTAATCGCACATTTTTATCTATTCTAAATGTCCCTTGATTTCTTTTTGTCCCATTATATTTTTTTTAATTTTAATGCTCTTATCAACATGGAAAAGTGGATCGGCTTGCTTTGTGCAAATGATTTTTTTATTGAATTGGCATTGGCATATAGGTAATGTTCAATTTCACACTAACATTCACACTTGGAGCAAATAATCTGTCACACAATGTAACTCTGTTACCTCCATTTAACATTGCAGATAGTACTGCCTCATGCCTGAGGCAAGCGTGGTCGTCATAGCGACCATGGTTTCCCCCGACTCATTTCCTGGTTCTCGTTCTACATAAACAACGTCTAACTCCAACCAATCGAGCTACTTCGTAGGGCGGGTCTTAGCGTATTTTGCTTCCCGTCTAGCTAGAGCCGAAAGAACGTTAATCCTTCTTTCATTGTCTATGCGTTAATCGTGCGATAAAAAAATTGTCAGCGTTAAAATGGGTTTGTGGTACCGCCGTTAATAACGCGTTAAACTGACAGCCTTAACATTTATACACTAAAACCTACAGTAGGCCTACCTAGGCTATGTGCAGAACATTGTATGCTATTTCAGAAGTGAAAGAATGGCTTTTGTTGTGGATTTGCTTTACCCTGAGCTGGAGGACAGACTTCTCGTCTGCTACAGATCCACTCATAGCCGGCCCGGCTGATTCGCGTGATTGACTGACTCAAGTCGCACAACAGCTCGTGAGTCGTCGACGACTCGTGAGTTCTCGAGTTAGTCCCATGTTCTGCGAGCTTGCAATGTTTCCGGCTCTGAGTCTGCGGGTCGGGAAGTTCCTACAACCTGTTATCTCGGACTGTATCTCTGCTCACTCAGTCGCTTGAGTTGACTTGTAGAGTCGTCGTTGTCTACGAAATTGTAAGTTATGAAGCTTTTGTCAGCTAAGATGGCTACAACTAGTAGTAGCTAATGTTGCAAGAGGTTTGTGTGTGTCGCTGTTATCGTTTTAGATTGAATTGTAGTAGGACTCAACTGATCCGAGTTAATGATACTAGAGACTCGTGATTCATGAGTCAATTTAAAGACTCAGGTGAAAGATCCGAGTGAATCACGACTCAAACAGGTTTAGAAAGTAAAAATAAAATCCTCAGAGAGTCCGACTGCCCTGACACGGCTACGTAACTATATTATTGACGTGGGTCTGCTGGTAAAACTACCCAGTTCCAAAGATGGACACAGAAATCACATCTGGATACTTCACCCCGTGTGTTCTCACCATGTTGTTTCCTGCTGGCTCTATAAACATGGACAACACAGTGGAAATATTACTTGATCTCCGTTTTTATTTTCCATCTTATTCTGCATTAATTGTCTTTTAATGTGAAACACTCACTGCATGTTATTTAGTTATTATAAAGCACGGAACTGTAGGCTGGTTCTTGTATGAAAGGTGTTCTGCAAATACTTTATTATCACGCTCACCCTCCTGTCCACTCATATTTATTCACATGAATCCTGATCAATATGATTGTATGAAAACAGACAATTCAAACAGCTCTTATCATGGCAGCCACTTAACTACTTTTGAGTCATTTCACTCCGTTAGGAACCTTCCTCAACAAAAAGGACTGTTGGACCTCAGCCCTGGATGATTCAAGAGAAGAAACCAGAGAAGCTGCAGAATCAGCTGGAGGAGGTGAAGTTACTCACTGTGACCACTGGAGGTCCTCCCTCCAACTACTCTACTCCTGTCTGATACACTTTCCCTCCTCTCTCTTCTTCCTTATCTCTTTCTCTCCTCCTCCCTCCCTCCTCTACTCCCTCATCTTCCCCTCCCTCCCTTCTGTAAACTGGTTTTCCTTCGTTCCACCACTGACTGAAGTCAACAACTCACCTTTAGACTTTAATTTGGACTTGAGTTGTTTTTCCAGCGAAGACTCGAAGCACACGAGGAAACATGTTTTAACATGTCGTCTCTCCTGCTCAGAGAAGAGAAAAGTCCAACAGAAAAAGTGTATCAGACAGTTGAATTAAGAAAAGCTTGATTAAAACCTGCTTGTCTGAAGGAAGACATGTTAAGGAAGATAAATAGCACATCTATAGATTGAAAAACTGTTTTTGCCTGAAGTGTAAAACCAACGTGACTTTAACAAGACGTCAGAAGAGATGATTTTACATGCTGATCCTAGAAAGTGATCCTGCTGAGTCCTAGTGCCCCCCCCCCTACCTTCCCCTCCACATCAATAAGAGTCCTGACAGACCCCAGATCAGACTCAACTCTTCTCCTTCATTCAAAGCAACACTTCATCTGGACTTCTCTCTGCCTGCTCACACAGGCGGCCATCTTTTTTCACAGCTTTCAACAATCACACGTTCACCATCAATTCAACCGTTTCTCCAACCACAACATTAAAAGACGTCATCTCAACCAATCACAGCTCCACTTACTCAACTTTCAGCTATGAACTTCATCAGTGTGCAGCTCTCTTCTGTCCTCAGCAGGTCTGAGTAGAAAAGGAGCTTCAACTTCAACTTCCAACAGACAAAGTCAAGTGACGCCGTTTCTCATCATTAACCAGAGTGTGTGTGTGTGTGTGTGTGTGTGTGTGTGTGTGTTTGTTGTCTTCACTTCACTATGAAAGTATGTATTCTGACTGGTTGGACCACTAGCGGAGCCAGAAAAAACTAATCTGGGTGTTGATCGGAAAAAACTAGGTGTGCCACATTTGTTGACGTTCCAATATCCAACAAAAAACTCATTAGCAGCTGAGACCTGGGGAACACAGCATGAGCACATATGGACAAAACAAACTAAATAAAGCTAAATAAAGATATTTTTTAAAGCAGATTTGAAATTACATTGTAACAATCTAACAATTCGCCCTTATGAAATCCAATCGCGGCACAGCTGTCTTAGAGCACAATAGACAGACGGTGATGGTGTTGAGATGCCTCTCCAAATGCAGAAACCAAGCCAATCACACCATAAAACGTTAAGACACGTTAACAAAAAAGATCCGGATTTTGCCGTAATCCAATGACATGAAAAAAAGTAATCCACAGCGATTAGTAGATCCACCTCGCTTTTTAAACAAAGTGGAATAAAACGTATAAAAGTCCATATCTACACAAAATGCGCAATCAATTAGTAATCTGTAAAATTTATATACAGTACATGACATTTAGGCAACCTTTAATGCAACGTTGGCACGGTAAGATGTCCAGACTAGTGCAACAGTAATTATCATTTGTTGCGTCCTGCATATGCGTCGACAATGGTCTCAGGTGTGAGCCAGAGCCATGAAAAAATATTATTTTTACTAAAGCAGTATATGAAATCAGATGTATTAACTATCACCATTTAGTTGTTTTGTGTTATTTAAAGTATAAATAAAATATCTGGTCATGCCAGAAGTAATTATTCCACTCATTTTTGAAACAATGCAATTACCTGTTTCAGCCACCATAAGTCGTAATGCCAATTGTGGATATAATTAATTACATTTGTAGTCCAAATGTATTATAGTATGGACGTTTTTTGGCCTCTATTCAAATGACAACCCATTTTGCAATTGTCAATTCAATACGCAAACTGACAATGCATTCCTCAATTTAGTTTAAATTATTTTAACTTAAAATATTGCCAGGGTGTTTTGCTCTCTTTATTCAAATGATAATTCAATGTTCCAGGAAAACATTTTACTTATTTATCGGCTGGCTCTCTTCCTCGTAACGTTGCTTCCCCGCTACTCGTTTGTCCGTTACTGTAAAACCTCACCTCCGCGACTTTCCGGAAGTTGGTTTATACGTTACCATGGCACTAGTACATGAAAAGGCAAGTGATGTCCTAACTAAAGACCCACCTTGATGAGATTGAACTGTCATTTTGAAATGGAGAAACAAAAATAGAGCAGTGACGTAGTAAATGTAATGCTACAGGCTTGGTGCTGTTTCGCTGGCACATTGGATTACCATTTGAATAGTCTCGCATTGCCAGACCTTCCTCCACAGCACTGCGGAGGAGGGTCTGGCGAGTCCACACAACATTCTGGGATGGGAGAGAAACGTCCTCTGGTTTATTGGCATTTCTTTAAACCAATCACAATCACCTTGGGCGGGGCTAAGCACAAAATATCCTCTGGAAGGAACTTGTTTTGGTGGAATATGTGTACGTTCAAAAGTAGTTTTAGTCGTGCAACAGAAAACTCAGATTGGACAGATAGTCTAGCTAGCTGTCTGGATTTACCCTGCAGAGATCTGAGGAGCAGTTAACCAGAGTCCTCACAAATCAGCCGGAGGTTAGAACGCCAACACAGAGACTGAGGAAGGGGACGGGACATCCGGCTGAACTTCCGGCGGCACTGGAGCAATCCCGGAAGTGTGACATCGTGGATATAGACGACCATTTGAATAAAGAGACCAAAACACCATGGCAATAAGTAAAGCAATTGATTAAGCTTTCAGTCATAATAATTCAAACTGAATTTAACATTGCATTGCCAATTTGCATACTGAATTATTATTTGCAAAATTCATATTAAAATTGAATAACATAATTGCAAATTGAATTGATAATTGCAAAATACATTCCCATTTGAATAAAGACACCAAAAACATTCCATAATTTAGATTTATAAGAGATAGATTATATAATGACTATCTGGAATAGTTTTCCAGTTGGAGTTCTTGGAGTTCCCCCTCATCTTCCCCTCCCTCTCTCCTCTCTTCCCTCTCTCCTCTCCTCCCCCCTCCCTCCCTTCTGTAAACTGGTTTTCCTTCTTTACACCAAGTCAACGTTTAATTTGGACTTGAGTTGTTTTTACAGTGAAGACTCAAAGCACACGAGGAAACATGTTTTAAAATGTCGTCATCTGAATGTTATGGAAGATAAATAGTCCAAAATCTATAGTTGTAAAAAACTATTTTGCCCGAAGTGTCACAACAATCACAGGTTCACCATCAATTCAACCGTTTCTCCAACCACAACAATCAAAGACGTCATCTCAACCAATCACAGCTTTACCCTGACTCAAGGAGAGACTTGTCGTCTGCTACAGATCCACTCATAGCTGGCCCGGCTGATTCGCACGATTGACTGACTCAAGTTGCACAAAAACTCATGAGTTGTCGACGACTTCAGATAAATGAGTCACATCTAGAGATTGAAAAACTGTTTTTGCCTGAAGTGTAAAACCAACGTGACTTTAACAAGACGTCAGAAATGATGATTTTACATGCTGATCCTAGAAAGTGATCCTGCTGAGTCCTAGTGCTCCCCCCCCCCCCCCTGCTACCTTCCCCTCCACATCAGTAAGAGTCCTGGCAGACCCCAGATCAGACTCAACTCTTCTCCTTCATTCAGAGCAACACTTCATCTGGACTTCTCTCTGCCTGCTCACACAGGCGGCCATCTTGTTTCCCAACTTTCAACAATCACACATTCACCATCAATTCAACAGTTTCTCCAACCACAACAATCAAAGACGTCATCTCGACCAATCACAGCTCCACTTACTCAACTTTCAGCCATGAACTTCATCAGTGTGCAGCTCTCTTCTGTCCTCAGCAGGTCTGAGTAGAAAAGGAGCTTCAACTTCAACTTCCAACAGACAAAGTCAAGTGACGCAGTTTCTCATCATTAACCAGAGTGTGTGAGTGTGTGTGTGTGTGTGTGTGTGTGTGTGTGTGTGTGTGTGTGTGTGTGTGTGTGTGTGTGTGTGTGTGTCCTCACTTCACTATGAAAGTATGTATTCTGACTGGTTGGACCACTAGTGGAGCCAGATAAAACCAATGTGGGTGTGTCAAATTTGTTTTCATGAGTTTGACAACAGATAATCCAGTGCACCCCCCCCCCCCCCCCCCACACACACACACACACACACACACACACACACACACACACACACACACATCATATGCAATAATAAAATAAAATAGTCTTTCACTTCTTACTCACTTGTTCCCTTTTTCTTTCAGGGTTATTTCAGAATCCACCTGTCAGGTAAGTATCTACTTCATTTACATTTTTTGGGGGGGATGATCACCCTTGGCCTCGTCAACGAGGGAGGAGGTGGAACCTCCCATGATGCCGCTGGCTCAGGAGGAAGCGCCCTGAAGGAGGAGGAGGCAGACGGAGAGTCGGCATCTACTGGAGGAATCAACTATTCTAAGAAGTAGAAGAACAACTTCCAGAACATAGATGGTAGTGTGGGACAGACATCACAGACATCATTAATAAGAGATGGAGGAAAGGAAATTATCACACAGAGACACATCTTTATTGACTTGTTTTTATGTTACGGCGTCTTTTTATTGTCTTTTGACCCTATCGCCTGCTAATTTCATTTTGTTTATTGAATTGTAACTTTTTCTGTCCTTTAAAGCTGCCCCAACTTCTGTTTTATTTTTACAATGGTGTGTCCATAATGTGTGTTGATGTGTATTTGCTTTTGTTTCTTCTGTCAAAGCACTTTGTAAACTATTGTTTTTAAATGTGCTATACAAATAAAGTTATTTTATTGTTTAAATAAATGCCCAATATTCTCTGATTCCAGGTTCTCATACTGTGAGGATTTTTGTTTGTCATATATAATAATAAACTTAATATATTTGAGATGTAATCAGTGTTGACAGACTAATTGTCATCAGCGTCCTCCAGAGGAACAGACATTCAGAGCTCCATTAGTGCGTGACGTTGCTCAGACTGTTGAACATCCAGATGTCATGTTCTGCTTCACAGTTTGGTCCTTTACTTTAAATCTGTGGGACCACCTCAGGAGCTCCAGCTTCAGATGACACACACACACACACAAACACACACACACACACACACACACACACACACACACACACACACACACACACACACACACACACCTGGAGACACATGTTCTCTATCTCTATCAAAGATCACTTCTTGTATTAATATAAAATCAAATCTCACAGCATGTGTCTCCTTCTGTGTCTGGTTTGTCTTTTATCTGTCTTTGAATGACAAAATAAAACATAATCATCAACACATTAAACTAATTCCAGGGATTAAAAGTGAATGAATACTCTGTGTGTGGTTTGAAGAATGCATGCAGCCAGAGGGAATTCCTCTCTCTGGACCTCAATGCATAAAAAATTAATCAGCAACTATTTAGCTTATTTATTTTAATCAGTGAACTTAAAACAGATTGATGAACATATTTGTTATAGTGTATACATGTATTATTGTCATATTGTACCACCATAAGAAACCAACAATCAGCAGAACCACCAAAGAGGTTAATTTGTTTCTTTGCTCATTTAGTCCAAACTTATTAATTTGATTCCACTTGAATTCATGTCATGGAAATGTATCTGTACCAAACTCTTGCATAGTAAACTGGGTGTGGACGGCCCTGTCCATGGGGAGTATTTATATAAATCTTACTCACCCTTCGTGTTGCTCTTTTATTTTGAAGGTAACTTCCTGTTTCCGGTCCAGCCAGCGTGGCTAACTGTGGCTAGCTCGGTGCAGCTCTCCTTCAGCTCGCCGCCGTCAACAATGTTCTTTTTCTCCAGAGACGTTTCCAGGACAGGACGCCGGGCAGCAGCCGGGACGTCTCCACCGCTGGTCACCGGTCACCATCAATATCTTCTTCTCCCGTTACGCTCCTGAATGATGCAAGATAAACACCCCCCCCCCCCCCCCCCCCCACCACCAAACTCCATTATAAATCTAACAGTATAATGTTGCTGGACTTACAGACATGTGGAAACATTGTTAAACATGACAAAGGAAGAAGAATTATGACCAAGAAAGTCATAACAAATCAAGTCCAGGCACTCAAGGTTGGTTACAAATAGTGATAAAAGGCCTTTATTAAATAGGTCAAGACATTAAAAATACAGCAACGCGTGTCAGCTGGAGCCTTCCTCAGGGTGGAGGGACACAAAGGGAACATCAGAGGGATTCTAGCTTGCAGGTGTGTATAGGTGAGAGCATGATATGCTCACCCTGACCTCCAGGGGGCAGAACACCACAAACCCAATACACAACACATGGTACAACATATACTTCAGTGTTTTTAGAAACATAAAGACGATGGATGAATTACAAAAAAAATTGTTAAACATGAATTACATTTTTTCTTATGAATCGTTGCTGCTTTCTGATTAATTCAGCATAGCTTTATTTAAAGAAATCTTTTCACAGATAGAATCATAATGTGCTTTACATAAAAACATACAAGATAATACATATTAAAAACCAAGTAACACAAAACAAAGTGAAGTACAGACAGTTTAACTGCCGTACTTCTCCAGATGTTGTCTTTATAATCTGTATTTTGTTTGTCAAAGAGGACACTATGCTGTCAGATCTATTGGATCCATACCCACATTGTTGTCTGATAGTATGAACAGAGATTGACGTCTGAGAGAATCTATCGATCACATTAAACAAAAGTCATTTTATCGGTTGGCTTGTTTTTAATCAGCATCCGAAATCTGCAGAAACCTAAACAGTTGTGGAAGACTAAACAAGTGAAAGTTTCGGATTTGGTGTGAAAAGGAGCGTAGAGAGAGATAGATGGGCTCTAATGTTTAAATTGACATGTGATTTATTGGCACAAATTATTCATGTTTGGTCTGTAGAATGTGTGATGGTGAACAGACTGAACTCTGATTTCAGCAGCTGATCTTCAGTCAGTGTTTCTGTCCACAGGAGAGACTCTCAGTCCTGCAGAGGACACAGAGACACTGAGGAACCAGAACCAGGAGAGACTCTCAGTCCTGCAGAGGACACAGAGACACTGAGGAACCAGAACCAGGAGAGACTCTCAGTCCTGCAGAGGACACAGAGACACTGAGGAACCAGAACCAGGAGAGACTCTCAGTCCTGCAGAGGACACAGAGACACTGAGGAACCAGGCCAGACCATAAACCCAGGATAGAGAGGTTGAGTGAATGTAGTGTTGAAGGTGTAGAGGTGGATCAGTGAGTCAGAGGAGACTGTGTAGAAGGACAGAATGCCAGCAGGACAGTCCACATACACTGCTACTCTGTTAGAGACGGAGGAGGAAGTGAGGACTGTTTCTCTGTTATTGTGAGTGACATAGTAACCAACATCATCAGAGCATCTCAGACTCCAGGACTTATCATTACATCCAAACCTACAGTCTTCACTGTTTCCTTTCCTGCTGATTCCTCTGTAACTCACTGATATATAAACCTTTCCTCTCCTCTCGACCTCCCAGTAACAGCGACCAGTCAGACCATTTCTACATAGCACCTGAGGATAGTAGTCAAATCTGTCTGGATGCTCAGGATAAGACTGCTTCTCCTCCACACGTGTCACCTTCCTGTTGTTGTCAGACAGTTTCAGGTATCTGATTACTGTGTTTGTGTCCAGTTCCAGTTCACAGACATCTGATGGAGAGAACGAGACACAATACAGCTGCAGGTTAACATCTGATGATTTATTAACAACTTTACTGACAATTACTGAAATAAAATCATTTAAACTTTCATTTCATATTCAGCTGTGAATGATTAACAAACTTTAACTTCAATCATCCAGTTATAACAATTCATTCAGTTTATGAATACATCTGATGGTGATTTACAGATTAACAGCTGTGCAGATTGAAAACACACAATCACAACAAACAATGTTTTATTATTAATATTCTGTCTCTCAGCCTTAGTAATTAAAGTAATTAAATTAAAGTAAAGTAATTAAATTCAGCGATTAATTGCTGAATTTCTATAGTTAATCACAATTAATCGCATGTTTTCACAATTAAAATTCTATTATTTTTCATTTCAGAACTGTAGTACATATTACCAATAGAAAGCAATTCTTACCAGTGTATCTCAATTGGGAATCAAATGAATTTAAAGAAAGTTACTTTATGAACTTGACTTTAAGATTTGTATTTGTTTATTATGGGTCAGAACATGCCAACCGTAGTACGTCTTTAAGACCGGAGTCTTCTGATGCTGACAGATCTGCAGTTAGTTGCCACCAATTTCGCAAGAACTGTAGTAATTTTTTTGGGATTTGGTTTCATCCATAGGTCAGCAACTAGCACTCTCCAAAATAATGCTTTGCCTGAGCCCGCTAGCATCAACCTGAGTCACGTTAACTCTACTATGCTTAGCTCAAAAGGTGTTAGCTCCAGCTTGATGTGCTTCGATGATATTTTAATTTGTGTTTACACAATGTGCATATGGCTTTTGACTTGTCTACTGAGCCGTCAGGGAGTTTGGGAAAATATAAAGCGCCACTCAGAATTGTGTTGCTGCTGTCCTTCTCCATCATGCCTGTAGCAGCAGGATGTGTTAAGAGACAATACGGCAGCTTGATAAGTAAAGGGGTCAAAATAGTAGCCTAGCCCCAAGAGGCCATAGATTCTAGTGATTATAGAACAGCTAAGGAGCGTCATTAGGCACTACGCAAAGCCAAGTTAAGTGTAAAATAAATTAATAAATGACACATGCGATTAAAAAGAATGAACACGTTATGCTTGGCCCTTAATCGCATCACGATTAACGCGTCAATGTTGACAGCCCTAATAATAAGCTGTGGCTCTATGTAATGTTACTATGGCATCATAGCCACAGAGTATTGTGAGAGTTTTTCTTCTAGTGGGAAGACGGACAAGCCTCGTAGAGATGTAGAAATGCAGTACATATGTAGTATAATGATTCACATTTCATAGTTTGGTAGGTGAAGTGAGCTTTTGTAATTGCTTTTAATATATATTGTGTTGCAATCTCGTATTATTCTTGCTAACTAATGTGGTCAAGATTCATAATGCTGAGTGCATGACCAATTTCTACAGTAATCCCTCTTATATAATAGAAATAACCTTCTTTAGTGGCTGTATTCCTTAGTATTCATGTTTGTTTGACCGGGTAATCGTTGTTTCAGGGTTCCATCAGGTTTTAATAAGTCAAATTTAAGAAAATGTAATGCCCAAAACCGTGGGCCGAAAATGAAAACAAAGGCTAAAACAAAGTTACTTGGAGGATGACGGCAGGGGTGAGGCACAAAACCGGTTAATTGGCCGAGTCTGCTGAAGGCCTTTAGCTTGTGTTTCTCCACTCTGGCGTTTGACTCCAGCGCCTTCACAAAAGAGTCCATAATTGAATTGTCTTTTTTACAAAGTTTGCAGTGAGCCTCGTACCTGGAGCTGGTTACCGCTTGTAACAAACAGCGGAAATCGCTGTGATCTAACCATGTCTCATTAAAAGTACACCATTTTCCACACGTAGGCCTAGCCAAACTTTAACAAACTCTGAGGAGACGCAGACGTATTTTGCGGGCAGGTATTGCATTTATCATGGGATTTGTAGTTTCATCACCGCGTACGTACCAACCAAGGGGGTAAGCCTGCTTCCACAGACATTTGTTGAACGCTATAAAGCCTACACGTTAGTCTATTTGTGCGTGTAAGTGAATATGTACGTGTTTTGCTGGATAACCCCTAAACATACTTCTCTGTCCTCTGCCTGAGGCGCCTGAGCGTTTCAGCGCCCTGTCTCTGTGGAAGACAGCATCGGTGGTGTTAGTATGTCTGTTTCAGTCTGTTGGACTTAACCCTCACCAGTGACCGTGTTGTATTGAAAGTACAGCTCTCTAAATAGTCTGTCGCTAAAAATGCTCACAGACTTGAAATCCAGGGGCTGTTGGAGGGCTAGCCAGTTTTAAGGCAGCCAGCCATGAGTTGAGGACTGGTTTTCTTGATAAAGGTAGCCTGTGGAAATGTTTCATAACCCGAGCTGCCTTAGCCCTATACAATTCATTACTGCAGCCAGGGGCAATACAGTATGAACCCCCCCTAGACCTGTTGGTTTCTGTTTCCTCATCCATGTCCGTTAGACTCATAGACAGTTGGTTAGACTCGGAGTGTTTACATTCCATGGCTGCTTACCATGCCAGTGACGTAGCTGATTGTGGAATTCCAACATAGCGGCGCCCGTGTAGCAACACGTTCAACTTATCATGTTATCCCTTTTAACAAATTCAGCCATTTTAATAATTGTACCATAATAATGAGAAGAAATAAAATACATCTGTTATGTCATCTTTTCTCAAATTACAGTTCAGTTCATCTTTAAAGTATTATTGGATGTGTTTGGTTTATGATGGCAGCATTTGTAAATGTATGATACTTTGATTTTAAGGGATTTTGAGCACTTTGGTTTGATATTAAGGTAAATTGAGTAACTTAGTATGTATAATTGTATCCTAGGAATGTGAAGCATACTTATTGTTGGATTGTATTTTATATGCACTAACTTTGTGCTCCCATTTCTGTTTGCAGAGCCTCAGGTTCACAGACTTAGTCTGAAGTGAATATGTGCTCTGTGCATTGCACAATAAAGTTCAGTAAACTGATACTGGGGTCCTGTCAAATGCATTCTGACCGCTAATGTTCATACCAAGAATCAGCAGATACAGTTCATTAAACTTCCACCAGTGTTAGTGACAGTCAAAAGAAACAAAGTTAGCTTTCTGTTGGCTGGACTGTTAATCAAATGTTTTTTATCAATTCTGTTGGATCACTTTGTTCAGTTTGTTTCGTTTGTGGATTTTAAATGTGTTGATTGAGTTATAACATCTTTCCAGCCACACTGACAGAAAACAGATCTGGACTGAAACTCATCAATTCATCATCGTACTTCAGTCAAGAACATGTAAAAATCTAGTGTAACATGCAGCTGAGTTCTCATGAATCAAACTGATTAAACACACTCACACTTCCTCACACCAGGTCTCAGTCTCTGTGGTCCACCATGGTCCGTCCTGCAGGAAGAAACAAAGTCAGAATCAACTTCATACACCTTCAGTCAGATCCTCCATTAAACATGAACCAGAGTTCATCAGTTAGTGACAGATAAACAGTGGGAGAGCTGCTGTTGTCTGTCCATCTGTCCATACCTGAGAGTGTCCAGTCTCCAGTTTGGATCCTTAAGTCCAGCTGACAGCAGCTTCACTCCTGAGTCTCCTGGATGATTGTAGCTCAGGTCCAGCACTCTCAGGTGGGAGGGGTTGAAGCTCAGAGCTGAGGCCAGAGAAGTACAGCCTTCCTCTGAGACCAGACAGAATGACAGACTGAACACACACACACACACACACACACACACACACACACACACACACACACACACACACACACACACACACACATGCCAGTGAGTCACCTTGTTGGGTGAGTCAAGCTTTTATTTCACAAGAACACATGGGCTTGGACAACAACTAAGTGGCTTCACAGCTGAAGAGGACCGGGAGTGTTTTTAACATAAATATATGGGTTGTATATTAACCCTATGTGAATGGATGCTTCACATATGACCAAGCAGAGTATTGGGAGCAGCAGCAGAAACGGGAGCACGCGCCTGGCCAATAAATGCTATTGAAGGGCGGGTCTTGGCGTGGTGGTGCAGGAGCCGCTGCTGAAGGCTTCCCTGCGGACTGAAAACGTGTGACGGTCAGGAAGACGTTTTGGCAGGGAGAAAAACTAATAAGAAAATGTAACGAAAATGTAACAGAACGTTGTAGAAATGTAGTGGAGTAGAAGGTATAGATAATTGCTGCAAAATGTAACAAAGTAAAAGTCAAAAGTATGCACTATTGATTCTACTTAAGTAAATTACAGATACGTGAAAAATGTACTTAAGTAAACTACCAAAGTATTTGTACTTCGTTACATTCCACCACTAAAGGCAAGGCAGCTTTATTTGTATAGCACATTTCAGAAACAGGGCAATTCAAAGTGCTTTACATGAAAATGATTAAAACACAAGAATACAAGTTTAAGAAATTAAACATTAAAGAGCAGTTAAAAACAGTTAAAAATATAAAATCAGATAAAATACAAGATTTTATGGTGCTAGAATGGGACAATGTATAAGCCGTTCCTCTATTCATGTAATCCACCCGCAATCCTTGCCGTTGCCACAACAGGCCGGTCCCACCGGTCCTTATTTTTCTCTTTATATGCTTATATAGATTTTAGGAACACTTTCATTAAGAAGAAGTCCTAAAACTGACCAACATGCCCCCTGTGAAGGAGGAAGGGTTGGAAGACTTGGTGGAAACCTAACCAAGTACTTTTACTTGAATACATACAATATTCTAGTACTCTCCCACCTCTGTCTGACCGACACAGGCCCATATAAACAGATGCACAAGTTGTTGACCAAACACTTTGGTACCCTAAAATATGGGATCCGACCATAATTCCTGCACAGTCCATTCAACATAGCTGTGACTACTCTGAAATTGCACTTTCAGCACATAATCCTTAGTTCATTTAAAATGTATTGCCAAAAACAAAATGGTGTCATTGTACAGTATATCTACATATGAACCTATCTGTCATACTTGTCTTACTACATCCATACTTGTCTCTGACATTATCGCCAGAAACAATAATAATTCACGTGCTTTGTTTGCTACTGTTGATAGGTTAACAAACCCTCCAGTACCAGTAGCATCTGAACTTTTATTTACCAAGGCCTGCAATGATTTTGCCTCTTTTTCCGAAGACAAAATTCAGAAAATTAGACTAACTGTCAGTGCCTCCATATCAAGTAAGGGATATGTGTTGCCACACTTTCCAGGCAAAACAAATTCCAATATCACACAATTTCACATGATCAACCATAAAAACCTGGAGGACATTATACAACATCTGAAAACCTCCTCCTGTTGCCTTGATATTCTACCAACAGGCCTTTTCAAAAATGTTTCAAATTGTATGTCTTCTGATCTTTTACAGATTGTAAACACGTCTCTACTGTCAGGTATCTTCCCAAAGGCCCTGAAAACTGCAGTCATCAAGCCACTTATAAAAAAGAACAATCTAGACACAACAACTCAACCTTTTCTTGTCACTAAACAATGGTTTTGATGCCTTCCAGTCAGATTATGGAAAACAACAAAATATGTTACCACAGTTATGCGGACGACACACAAATTTACATAACCTTATCGCCAGGAGACTATAGTCCTATACAAACACTGACTAAGTGCATTGAACAAATTAATGACTGGATGTGCCAGAACTTTCTTAAATTAAATGAAGAAAAAACTGAGGTGGTTGTTTTTGGAGCAAAAGAGGAACGATTAAAAGTCAGCGCTCAGCTTCGACGACAATGTTAAAAACAACAGACAAAGCCAGAAATCTTGGTGTAATTATGGACTCAGACCTGAATTTCAACAGCCACATTAAGACAATTACAAAGTAAGCCTATTACCACCTTAAGAATATATCAAGGGTAAAGGGACTTATGTCTCAACAGGACTTGGAAAAACGTATCCATGCTTTTATCTTCAGTAGACTGGACTACTGTAACGGTGTCTTTACAGGTCTCCCTAAAAAATCCATCAGACAGTTGCAGCTGATTCAGAATGCTGCTGCTCGAGTCCTCACTAAGACCAAGGAAGTGGATCACATTACTCCCGTTCTGAAGTCTTTACACTGGCTTCCTGTGCCTCAGAGTGTTGATTTCAAAATACTTTTGCTAGTTTATAAATCACTAAACGGTTTAGGTCCAAAATACATTTCTGACCTGCTAGTCAACTACGAACCACACAGACCTCTCAGGTCGTCTGGGACAGGTCTGCTTTCTGTCCCCAGGGTCAGAACTAAACAGGGAGAAGCAGCATTTAGTTTCTATGCTCCACACATCTGGAACCGACTTCCAGAAAATTGCAGGTCCGCTGCAACTCTCAGTTCTTTTAAATCAAGGCTGAAGACCTTTCTTTTTGATGTTGCCTTTCGTTAAATAACTATCCATTTCTTATTCTTTCGTTGCTTATTTTATCTGCTTTTATATTTAACTGTTTTTAACTGCTCTTTAATGTTTAATTTCTTATACTGCACTGTAACTTTGATTATTGTATTTTGATTTTCTTCATGTAAAGCACTTTGAATTGCCCTGTTGCTGAAAAGTGCTATACAAATAAAGCTGCCTTGCCTTGCCTTGGCTTACTAGATCTTAGAGCTGCCTTTGACACTATTGACCATACCATCCTGTTGCAGAGACTGGAACACTTAGTTGGTATTAAAGGAATCGCACTGAGCTGGTTTAAGTCCTATTTCTCTGATCGATCTCAATTTGTTAATGTTAATGACGAATCCTCCAAGTACGCTAAAGTTAACCATGGCGTTCCACAAGGCTCAGTGCTTGGACCAATTATATTCTCCTTATATATGCTTCCTCTAGGCAATATTATTAGGAAACACTCAATTAACTTTCACTGTTATGCAGATGACACCCAATTATACTTATCAATCAAACCAGATGAAATCAGTCAGATGAAATTAGCTAAACTTCAAGCATGTATTAAAGATATAAAAGCATGGATGACCTACAACTTTCTGATGCTAAATTCAAGCAAAACTGAGGTGATTGTGCTGGGTCCTAAACACCTCCGAACCTCATTATCCAAAGATATAGCTACCTTGGATGGTATTGCCCTGGGCTCCAGCACTACTGTCAGAAATCTAGGAGTTATTTTTGACCAGGATATATCCTTTAATGCCCACTTAAAACAAACCTCAAGAACAGCTTATTTTCATCTTCGTAACATTGCCAAAATAAGGAACATCCTGTCTCAGAACGATGCTGAAAAACTAGTTCATGCATTCGTTTCTTCCAGGCTGGACTATTGTAATTCCTTACTATCAGGAAGCTCAAACAAGTCACTTAAGACTCTCCAGCTTATCCAGAATGCTGCAGCTCGTGTACTGACAAGAACTAAGAAAAGAGATCACATCACTCCCATATTACAGTCCCTCCAGAAAAACGCGATTATGCGATCGCAGAATTCAATGCATAATCAGCCAAAGTCCGCATATTCATGCGGGGGCCGCATTTTTTCAAATACGCCGCACTTTCGCCGCATAAATTGCCGATTTCCGCGCAAAATATGCGGTGCTTGCATGATTTCATAATTCCCGCATTTTTGTTGCAAAAAAGTCATATATATCTAGGGTTGGGTACCGAAACTCGGTGCCATTAGGCCCCCGGATCCGACGTAAACTGTAGTAACGAGACCGAATAAGAACGAAGATTTCTGTGCCTTATTTCGGTGCCTGACTTTACACAACACTGGACAGCAGGTAACGTTAGCCTACCGTTAGCTAGCAGTTGGATTAAACACGGTTAAAATGCTGACAGGTGACGTTAAACAGTGTAAAGTGTGACTGTATATCAACAGTCTGCTCTGCAGCGCAGCAGCTGCTGATGTCAAATACAGACGGTGCATTCACTGAAACTGGTAATTTTTTGGTTTTGCTTGGTTATTGTAAAATACCCTTTTCCCATCTGGTTGCTGTTTTTGTCGTCCAACAGCAATTTACTGGTGAAATAAGTTATTGTTTATTATAAGTTATAGTAATTACATTACTATTAAATCATTTAATTAATGACCATATGGCCTTAGTAATAAACAACGTGTTCTTATATGTCACCGACTGTTGTTTAGTAGGCCTATCCTTCTTGTTTCTTCTTTTTTTTAAACATTCTTAAAAAGTATCAGTTCAGGCACCGTTTTAAAAGTACCGATTTAGCACCAGTATCAGAAAGAAACCCAAACAATACCCAACCCTACACATATCTCAGCAGAAAGTTAAAAAATGTTGCATTTACTTCACACAAGAGCAGCCATTTTCCCCTGTTGCCATGGGAACGTTATGAAGTGACGTAATTTCACCTACTGAGAACACGGTGTTGGGGAATCACTTTTTTCTCTTTTTCATCAAACCGCAGTTTTTCCAAGTTCCCGCAAGTTCCCGCAATTTTTGCAAGTTCCCGCAATTTCATCGCATAAAATGGCATAAATATCCCGCATATTCCATCGCATTTTTTAAGAAAACGTGCCGCATAATCAAGGATTTTTGCCCGCAACAATCACGAAAAAACTGCGCGTTTTTCTGGAGGGACTGATATTAGCTTCTCTGCATTGGCTCCCTGTAAAATCCAGGATGAATTTAAAATCCTCCTCCTGACCTACAAAGCTCTAAATGGTCAAGCACCATCATATCTTGAAGAGCTCATAGTACCTTACTGTCCCACTAGAGCACTGCGCTCCCAGAATGCCGAGTTACTTGTGGTTCCTAGAGTCTCTAAAAGTAGAATGGGAGCCAGAGCCTTTAGCTATCAGGCTCCACTCCTGTGGAACCAGCTCCCAGTCTGGGTCCGGGAGGCAGATACTGTCACCATGTTTAAGAGTAAACTTAAGACTCTCCTCTTTGACAAAGCTTATAGTTAGGGAGTGAGGAGTTGCAGCATCTGCCTAGCCTGGCCCACCTGCTTCTCTGTCCCAGAAATGCTTTTTACTAACCTAGCTCTGGGAGCTTGCTCCCCGGAGTCTTTCTGTTTCTTTTTCACCCAGGATGAAATCCTGGGATTAGGATGGCACCGAAATCAAGGTTCCAGCTGTTGTGGTTCTGCTGAAATACCCTGCTATGCCGTGCTGCTCCCTGCGCTACTACAACCACTATTTCTAGCCACTGTTTATTAACTATACTGTGATGCACCCCAACGGCACGTCAGACACCACCTACCAAGAGCCTGGGTCTGTCCGAGGTTTCTTCCTAAAAGGGAGTTTTTCCTTGCCACTGTTGCACTAGTGCTTGCTCTTGGGGAATTTGTTGTGTTTTTTTTGTAAATTATAGTGTGGTCTAGACCGACTCTATCTGTGAAGTGTCTTGAGATAACTACTGTTATGATTTGATACTATAAATAAAATTGAATTGAACTGAATGACATGCTCCTGAGTCACTAGAGGACTAGAGGACTGGGAGCTGAGAACTGAGGACGCTTTACATCTTCTCTCTGAAAGGTTGGCCTGTAGTCAGTACAGTTAACAACACATTAGAAAGAAAATAATAGCTCAGAGGGTCATGGTTTTCAAATAACTGAACACTAACCTGAGAGTTTCCAGTCTGCAGTGTGGACTCTTCAGTCCAGCCGACAGCTGCTTCACTCCTGAATCCTGCAGCTCATTGTTACTCAGGTCCAGCTCTTTCAGACTAGAGGACTGGGAGCTGAGAACTGAGGACAGAGCTTCACAGCTTCTCTCTGACAGGTTACAGCCACTCAGTCTGAATAGGAATCAGCAATACAATTACAAACAAAAGTAAATTTAACTTTAATCTGGATAGTAGTGTGTGCACGTACAGAGCTTTGTTGAAGGCTTTGACCAATGGCAGCAGCCTCAGAAGAGCCTCCTCTGAAGCAGAGTATTTCTTCAGGTCAAAAACCTGCAGGCTGTTGTTACTCAGGTCCAGCTCTCTCAGACGAGAGGACTGGGAGATGAGGAATGAGAACAGAGCTTCACAGCTTCTATCCGACAGGTTACAGCCACTCAACCTGAAAAGGATATTCAGACAGTCCATTTAATGAATGAATTAAGAAAAAACAGCTTAAGTAGTAATCTTTTTTTAATAAAGGTAGAAAAACCTGAGAGTTTCCAGTGAGCAGTGTGGACTCTTCAGTCCAGCCGACAGTAGCATCACTCCTGAATCCTGAAGGTTGTTGTTACTCAGGTCCAGCTCTCTCAGAGTAGAGGACTGTGAGCTGAGAACTGAGGACAGAGCTTCACAGCTTCTCTCTGACAGCTTACAGCCACTCAGCCTGAAGAGGAGTCAGAAATACATGAGAAATAAATTACAAACACTGGTTGTTTTTTCCTGAATTAAGAAAAACTCATATTTATCTGGATAGTAGTGTGTGCACATACAGAGCTTTGTTGGAGGCTTTGACCACTGGCAGCAGTCTGAGAAGAGCCTCCTCTGAAGCAGAGTATTTCTTCAGGTCAAACACCTCCAGATCTTTTTCTGAAGACAGTAAGATGAAGACCAGAGCAGACCATTGAGCAGGAGACAGTTTATCTGTGGAGAGACTTCCTGAACTCAGGGACTGTTGGATCTGCTCCACTAGAGAACGATCATTCAGTTCATTCAGACAGTGGAACAGATTGATGCTTCTCTCTGCAGACAGATTCTCACTGATCTTCTTCTTGATGTACTCAACTATTTTCTGATCGGTCTGTAAGCTACTTCCTGTCTGTGTGAGCAGACCTCGTAGGAGACTCTGATTGGTCTGCAGTGAAAGACCCAGGAGGAAGCGGAGGAATAAGTCCAGGTGTCCATTTGGACTCTGTAAGGACTTGTCCACAGCACTCTGGTAGAAACGTGTTGATTTGTCTCTGAACACTTCAGACCGACAGGATGTTGTTTGTTCTTCTGCCAGCAGGTTGATTCCAGAGTTGTTGAATGTCAGATGGACATGAAGAGCAGCCAAAAACTCCTGAACACTCAGATGGACGAAGCAGAACACCTTGTCCAGGTACAGTCCTCTCTCCTCTTTAAAGATCTGTGTTAACACTCCTGAGTAAACTGAGGCTGCTCTGATATCGATAGCACACTGTGTCAGGTCTGATTCATAGAAGATCAGGTTGCCTTTCTGTAGCTGCTCAAAAGCCAGTTTTCCCAGAGACTCGATCATCTTCCTGCTCTTTTTATTCCAGTGTGGATCTGTCTCAGCTCCTCCATCATACTTGATGTTCTTCACTTTGGACTGAACCACCAGGAAGTGGATGTACATCTCAGTCAGGGTCTTGGGCAGCTCTCCTCCCTCTCTGGTCTTCAACACGTCCTCCAGAACTGTAGCAGTGATCCAGCAGAAGACTGGGATATGGCACATGATGTGGAGGCTTCGTGATGTCTTGATGTGGGAGATAATTCTGTTGGCCTGCTCCACATCTCTGAATCTCTTCCTGAAGTACTCCTCCTTCTGTGGGTCAGTGAACCCTCTGATCTCTGTCACCATGTCAACACACTCAGGAGGGATCTGATTGGCTGCTGCAGGTCGTGTGGTTATCCAGAGGCGAGCAGAGGGAAGCAGTTTCCCCCTGATGAGGTTTGTCAGCAGCACATCCACTGAGGTGGACTCTGTAACATCAGTCAGGATCTCAGTGTTGTGGAAGTCCAGAGGAAGTCGACACTCATCCAGACCGTCAAAGATGAACACAACCTCTTCAAACCTGCAGATTCCTGCTTCTTTGGTTTCACTAAAGAAGTGATCAACAAGTTTCACCAAGCTGTACTTTTCCTCTTTCAGCACATTCAGCTCTCTGAAAGTGAATGGAAATGTGAACTGGATGTCCTGGTTGGCTTTGTCTTCAGCCCAGTCCAGAGTGAACTTCTGTGTTAAGACGGTTTTCCCGATGCCAGCCACTCCCGTTGTCATCACTGTTCTGATTGGTTCATCTCTTCCAGGTGGGGTTTTAAATATGTCTTCATGTCTGATTATTGTTTCTGGTCTGTCTTGTTTCCTGGATGCTATTTCAATCTGTCTGACCTCATGTTCATCATTGACCTCTGCAGTCCCTCCCTCTATGATGTAGATCTCTGTGAACATCTGATTCAGAACGGTTGGGTTTCCTGCTTTAGCAATCCCCTCAAACACACACTGGAACTTCTTCTGCTGCTTAGATTTGAGTTTATGTTTACCAACTGCAGCAGGATTTCCTCAATAAACACAGAAGAAAGAAGATCAATAGGTCAAAGAACACATTTCCACATTTCCTGAGAGAATCAGTAAATTAATATATTTTGGTCCATCTCTTGAGACATTAGCGTCTCATTTATGCAGCATGTTAAATCTTTAGAGAAATCCTCTTACTGCTCTGCAGACGGTCAGCCAGCTCCTCCTGCTTCATTCTCCTCAGGAAATGCAGTGTGATCTTCAGAAATGACTCTCTGCTGCTCCTCCTCTGCTCTTCATCCTCACTGTCTAACACCTCCTCATCCTCCCTCTGACTCTCCAAGCATTCTGGGTAATCTGGACTCAGAACCATCTGGATTTTCTTCAGCTCGTTCTTCACAA
The DNA here is from genome assembly GCA_023631565.1 of Gymnocephalus cernua. Lineage (NCBI taxonomy): Eukaryota > Metazoa > Chordata > Actinopteri > Perciformes > Percidae > Gymnocephalus > Gymnocephalus cernua. The sequence continues at coordinate 2,531,401 of CM042441.1, forward strand.
AAGTGCTGATGTCCTCCTCCAGCAGCTGGAACAGAATATTATATGAATGACAATCAAACTGAAATCATGGAAGCAAACATCAGATCCATGTTGGACAGACTGACAATCCACTGGTCTAAAAAGTGCAGCATGGAGATGATTGTGAACAGAATAGATGTAAAAGTAGTTGTTGTACATGTACAGACCATAAATATGGAGTCCAGGTGTGTTTGATGCTGCTGGGCAGACTGACCACTGGGAATCTTTGAGCTCTCCTGGTCCACTCTGTGGAGGAATCAGGAAGAATTAGCTCACATTATGTCTGTCCACACAGAGACAAACACAAGGTAAAGGTCCTAGAAGTGATATTTGGATGTTAGCAGTGAATCAGAGGACTCCCTGTAGTGGTAAACATTTACTAATCCTGCTGATTATAAGTCTAAATCCTCACCTTTGGTCAACAGAGTGGTGTCTATCTTTAAACTTTAAAGGAGGACTAATAGACTGGTCTCTCTTCACGGACACACAGCTGGGTTCAGGTTCTTCCAGATTCCTCCTGATAGAAACACAAGATAAATTCTGCACTGCACCCACAACACACTGAGACAAAACCTGTCAGTGGTTTAATACATCGTCTGTACAGTATATTTGTATCCAGGTAGTTATTGTTAACATTGTGTACGATCCATGATCAATATTTAATTTAGACATGTTGTAAAGCTGTATTAAGTGCAGTGTGCAGCACAGGCTTGAATATGATGCTGTGGGGTGACCATGATGGTGGAATAGTAATGCTAATGTCCAATAAGGTTAATATATGCAAGGACTTCCAAATGCACAACGATTACAGTGAAGCAATAAAATAATAAAAGTTCTCAGGCTCCCTCCAGTTGTGCTCAAACAAATATGTATAAAAAGAAAACCAAAGACATAAAATATGGCAGCAAAGGTAAAATATAATATATATTGTTAAATACAGGTGTACACCAAAAAATAAACGTGAATGAACTGTAATTTTACATTTTACCATTTGTTGTAAACTCTGACACTGAGTTAAAGTGAGCTGACAGGAAACATGCCGTCACCGTCCATTAAAAGACTTTTTAAAAACATCTAAAACCCGGAGATCTCACAATAAATAAAAACACATCATTTTGTTTTCATCATCAGTTTCAAATCTTCACCTTTGATCATCAGAGTGGCGTCCATCTTTGAAGACTAGAGGATGACCCATAGACTCGTCACTCTTCATGGACACACAGCTGGGTTCAGGTTCAGGACAGTCTGATTTCATTAATTCATTAAAGCTCATCAAAGACTTTTATATCTAATTTAAATTACTGACGTGTTACTGAACACAATTTACAACTACATACATTTTGTCTTGTTTAAAATTAGCACGATCATCCTTCAACCTGTCACTCTTGAAGGACACACAGCTGGGTCCACGTCCAGGTCCAGGTCTGTGCTGCTTCTCTGGGCTGAAACACAACACACACAGAGCTTTGAGTGTGAATAATGCTGGTGGAGTGATCTGAGTGGTGGACAGTTAGAGATGGTCCTCTCACCTCTGAGCTCTGGTCTGGCTGTCATGTTCCCCACACAGAGTGGTTTTAGAGGGAGGGGCTCCCTCCTCTCTGTCCTCACACTGACTCATAGCAGAGTCCACACCTTCATCTGGAGAGGAAACACTGAGAGCAGCAGTCCAATCATTCATCAGCACATCATCACTCATTCATCCCTCACATCATTTCTCCTGGAAAAAAGCCAAATATCAGCAGCTGGTCCTCTGATTGGCTGCTTCTCTCTGTGTCAAATCAATGTTGTAAAACGGTGAAGTCGTTCTAAAGAGATGTTGTTGCTGAGAGTGAAGTTTGATAAAGTTTCATGTCTCTGAGGGAACAGTTTAAACTTTGACTGGTTTCCAGCAGAGATTCTGACACATTGACTCTTTCCTGAATGCAGCGCTGGAAGAAGTATTTACATCCTTTACTGAAGTAAAAGTACAAATACCACAATGTAATGTGACATTTTATCTTTGCTATTTAAATAATTTACACTGTTGGTTTTATTGTGAAAGTTTGTAATGTTTTATCATGCTGTTATCAGACATTTAACTATTATTTTCATTTTTGTTTATGGATTAATATTGTTTTCCAGTCAGTTTGTGAATCACTTTGCAGCTTTCTATTCATAATAATAATAATAATATACTGTGTTACAAATAAAAGTTCTCTATTCACACATTTAAACAAGTAAAGTATGAATATAACTATATTATATTATATTATAGTTAAACTGCAAGTAAGGATTATTTTCATTACTGATTAATCTTCTGATTATTTTCTTTATTAATCGTTTAGTCTAAAAAATGTGAAAAATGTCTGTTAGTTTTCTCAGAGTTGAAGGTGACATCATCAGATGTTTTTTCGTATTTGACCAACAATCTAAGAACCATGATATTATATTCATATCATGGCGGTCCTATGCTCCATCAAATGAAGACTGTTTGATTTATTTGGATCCCCGTTAGCTTCAGCCTGAGCTAGAAGCTAATCTTCCTGCAGTCGATTTTGTGACAATACAGTTTACAACATCACATTAAACAACACACACATTGGATTATTATTTTACAACATACACATATATTTACATAATTACAGCTACCGCAATTAATCAAAAACAAAGAAACAAAGACATTAGACTACTCTGAATTAATCTACTTTTAAAGAATAAGTGATAACAATAAAAGCCAATATAACCGACTCCCTACAACAAATTAGTGTCAGATGTTGAAGTTTCTTTGGAGGTAATATTCTTTTAGTGATTGTTTAAAACTGCACTGAGTATTGTTGTTTAATATTATTTGGGAGTAAGTTCCATCCACACATTGCTCTGTATGTGACTGAACGTTGAAGTAATTTGGTTTTCACTTTAGGTCAAATAAAACAACGTCTCGCTGCATGCCTCGCTGGGTAATGATGTGTATCTGTACTAAAGGTACTAACTTTTAGGCATTTCATGAGTAAAATTACTTAGTTAGCCTACTTTACAGTACATCCAGACCCTTTAGACCCACAGTCTGCTGAAGTCTCTCTGATCCTCACTCCAGACCCTACACTTTATTTTGAAGGGATTCACCGGAAATGTCAGCGTGTTATTGTGTCTGTCTTTACTCTGCTGCGCCCAAAGGTTTAATACCCGGAAATTAGAAAGTTGTCACGTTTAGTAGAATAACAAAGTCCTCAGTGATAAATCGTTTCTCACAAAGACTGAATTATTGATTCCAAGTGGTGTTTTGTAAAGGTATTTGAAGTACGAGCCGAGAGACACGTATAACTCCTATTCTTCACTTTATTATTATTATTATTATTATTATTATTATTATAATAATACGTAGGCTACATAACATTTACTTGTGTCACCTACTGTGTTCACCTACAGCCATGGGCGTAAATCTGATCTAACAGTAGGGGGGGGGGGGGGGGGGGCAATAAACATCAAATTTCTGAAGAGCAATTTTTGAAGGGGACACAAATAATACAACCACAATTATACTCGTAGAGGACATGTGTACACAGAGGAAAGCCTTAATACTATCATTGGTGTAGCATGGAGACTGTATCCTTCTTTGATTCAATGAAAAATCTGACTAAATTGACCAAAATATTCTTTAAAACCATGTATTTATTTTTAAGTTGTTTACAATCAAGCCACAAAAATACCTTAAAACATGACTTATTTTGAAAAAGTGTCCACATATAAAAGAAATACAATGCTTTTGTACACTTGTTAAATTAGCTGATCATAATGTAAATTAGTGAGCCACTGGTGAAGCTCATCTGCTCACCCTGACAGCCACACACCTCCAAAAATATTAACTAAGCCCAACACACTTACCTGAGACTCTACACCTGACTGTCCCTGGCCTCCCTGTTCCTCAGTTCTTTCTGTCTCCGTTGCCCGTGACATAGTGACGTTAGTATTTCCATTATTATAAAGATGTTACCAAATAGTCATGATATGAGGACTTATTGTACTTACTTGGCGTTTTGGGGCACTGAAAAATTATGTTATGTCTGTTTTACTTTTCGCTGTAATTTTATCTGGGCAACAACACAAATCTTTAATGTCAGATGTCTGAGTTAGGTTCATAGGTATTATAAAATTATCTTGCGTACTCCACATAAATTTTAGGTTTAGTCTGGGATATATATAACTGATCAGCCACTTAACATCATATTGAGCAAAACACATCTGTAGATCTTCAATATTAACCCTAATATCAGTTCATACACATAATGTTAGGCTTATCGCCATGGTAACGTTAGTTGTAGTGAGTGCATTTATATCCAACAAGCTATGTAACGTACTTTATATTACACTTATAGCGAACTTTTTTTGTCATGACTAATTCATTAATTACTCAGCATCATTTCATTTGAGAAAAGAAAAACTTCATCCGATGTTTAATGTGAATAAAATAGCCTTGAGCCGCCTACTTACTTCATTCCTGTCACTACCTCATGTGACTGTGAGTCAAGTGCAGATCCTAATTACAGCAGTGGACCAAACCACTGTGAGGCGAGGGAGGGGGGACTCAAAATGTTTCTAAACTTAAAAAACATTTTTTGGGAGTTTGTATAGTTTTACAACTTACACAGATATTTTAAGTATACACTATTATGTTATTTACAATACACACCATTGTTTTAATGATATTTCTAGGGGGGGGACAACCCTTAGATCCCCCCTGGGATTTACGCCCATGTCTACAGCATTAACAGCATTAACAGGACACAACAAGTCATCAATAATTCGACAGCATGTTGATTTATGTTGAGTTTTCCTAAACACTGTGATCAAACCGTGAACACACACGTCGCCGAGACTATGTGTGCTTACTGCGCAGTAGCCTAACCCAGTTTACTGCGCATTAACTTCAGCAGCACTGCTCCGGACTCACATCCCATCATAAACAGCCACAAACAAACCGTGAAGTGTAAATATGACAGAAAACTAACTTACAGCTGATTCCCAGTCAGAGACTCTCCAGAGATGTCCCGTGATGTACCGACGCTTCGGAGAGCGCGTCTCGTTCTCCGTTAAGTGAGTTTAGTTTCGATTTCAGACCGTTGACGTCACTGATTACGCCCAAATCCCCTAAACACAGGTGAGAAATTATTGTTCCTGAATAAAAACCTCTACATCCTTTTTCTAGTTACACAAACACATTCACTGCCCTCTGCCCGGTTAAACCACTTCCGGTTTTAGAACACTAATAGTAACCCTGCTGACATTATTATGAAACAAGTATTAACCAAATGGTTGATTACACACATTTGATGCATAACTACTGCCGTTATATCTTTACAAGCAATAGGCCTAGAGTTTAAAAAGCTATTTTTTTTTAAACAGAGTCCCGCAGTTCTGCTGATCCACATAAAACATTACATTAGGCTACATCACTTGTTTCAACCAACTTCACAGAGAACAATGAGTGAAAAAATCACCACAAATATGTTTTTTGTTTTTTTTAAATATTCTCAGGTCCAGCTCAGCTAAAAACACTGAATCCGTCAGAAGAACGTCAGCGATCCGTTCCGGTCCGGTTGTACAGCAGACGTATAGAAGGGAAAAAGACAGAAAGAAAAATACCTTGTTTTCACAAAGCCAAGATAATTATCCTTAGGCTTAGGGTTAGAACAAATATATATATTATTTTAACTATAGTTCAAAAGAATATATTTGGTCACTATACAGCACCCTATAATTATCTATGTTCAACAACATATAAAATACAACATAATTCCTTAATCTGTTACTTCAAATAAAATGGTCACCCCTCCTTTAATACACAAATTGTGCCCCCTTGTTTCAGAATCCATATCACCAAACAACCAGAAACACTGAATAATACCTTTCACAGATGGACCCAGTTTATTTAAATACCGGCTCCAACCGATGCATTGGATGTTCAGTTATTATGTAGGCTACACACAACGTTGAAATACCTCAGGTCCGGTTGCGCGGCAGACTGTCCCGGTGGTCCGTGGTTCCGGTTCGGTTCGTTGTCTTTGCCGCCCGACTAGAAGCTGTCGTGATTGTCCAAACGATCCAACCCGAGGCCCAGAAATCTCACGATGGCGTCCTGGATCAGCTGTTATATCCCGTGATGATCCTGGCGAGTTCCTCAAGAGATCTTTGGACTTTAATGTAGAGTCTTTGAACCAGACCTCCATCAGGCCAATGCGCTGCGTCCTCGGACGCGTGTTCTGGACTGCCAATAAATCAATGTCCAATACATACCTTTGGGGGCGCTGATCCATTTAATAATGGCGGTGCATGCTCACCGTAGCACAGGTATATTTCACTTTGTCCATTTCATGTCAGGTAACCTTAATTCTGCTTCCCATTGAAACACTGATAAAACAATAGCGCTGACACGGTAAAACGCTGTTTCCCCTTTGCCACAACCTGTACCTGTTGATTACCTTCATGGATTCCCTGTGTCAATACTCCACCCAGTGGTCAAAACACTAAACTGCATGTTCATTCATGTCCCCAACGTGCTATATAGAACAAAAACACAAGTTACATTATGGCTCCAACAACTTTTATGTTGTTTCTATTCTATTGAATGTTTGAGCTGCTGTAAGAAGGGGATTTCCCGAGTGTGGGATCAATAAAGATTATCTTATTAGGAGCTCAGTCTTGACAGTGCTGTCTTTCAGATTAGTACATTCTCTCAAGTACAATTTACCATAAGTACACATTTTGATGATTATTTAGAAACCTTACTCACCCTTCGTGTTGCTCTTTTATTTTGAAGGTAACTTCCTGTTTCCGGTCCAGCCAGTGTGGCTAACTGTGGCTAGCTCGGTGCAGCTCTCCTTCAGCTCGCCGCCGTCAACAATGTTCTTTTTCTCCAGAGACGTTTCCAGGACAGGACGCCGGGCAGCAGCCGGGACGTCTCCACCGCTGGTCACCGGTCATCATCAATATCTTCTTCTCCCGTTACGCTCCTGAATGATGCAAGATAAACACTGAAACATGTCCGTTTAGTTCCATCCCCCCACCAAACTCCATTATAAATCTAACAGTATAATGTTGCTGGACTTACAGGCATGTGTAAACATTGTTAAACATGACAAAGGAAGAAGAATTATGACCAAGAAAGTCATAAAAAATCAAGTCCAGGCACTCAAGGTTGGTTAAAGAGTGATAAAAAAGCCTTTATTAAATAGGTCAAGACATTAAAAATACAGCAACGCGTGTCGGCTGGAGCCTTCCTCAGGGTGGAGGGACACAAAGGGAACATCAGAGGGATTCTAGCTTGCAGGTGTGTATAGGTGAGAGCATGATATGCTCACCCTGACCTCCAGGGGGCAGAACACCACAAACCCAATACACAACACATGGTACAACATGCAGCACTTAGGCCCCCCCCCCCCATCTTCAATCAAGCAACATGCAGAGTACAGCCAGCAAAACATGGCAACATATACTTCAGTGTTTTAGAAACATATAAAGAGGATGGATGAATTACAAAAAAAGTTGTTAAACATGAATTACATTTTTTCTTATGAATCGTTGCAGCTTTCTGATTAATTCAGCAGAGATTTATTTAAAGAACACTTCACAGATAGAATCATAATGTGCTTTACATACAAACATACAAGATAATACATATTAAAAACTAAGTAACATAAAAACCAACAGGTTCTCACTCCCATCTCGTAAAATATGGACGCTTGGTCAGGTGCCTTTGTCGTTGTTATTGATGCTAAAAGTTGCCTTTAGCTTCATATAAAGCGCTTTATCTCAACACGCTTGGTAGGGACTATTGGCGTCCCTTTTGACGCTGTTATGTTTAGGAAAAGGTCATGGATGGGCTTATGCTTCCATGACACATGGGAATAACGGGACGGTTAAAGAAGAAAGCGGCAGGACGGTTTAAGAAGAAAGCGACTTTAGGAAACGTGCTGGGCAGGACACGGACCCCGGTCTCCTGGGTGAAAGTGTTTGACCCATCTGCCACCCCAACTTACCTCTCTACGCGGAATTACATACTACTCGCTAAACTCCATGTGGCTGCTGCTTTCCCTGGGACGTTATACAAACACGCTGAAGGGCGTTTTTTTCGTCACTTAAGACGCTGACAGCCACTGTCCAAACGTCCGTATTTTACGAGTTCAGAGTGACAACGGGTTGTAAAAACACAAGATAATACATATTAACAACTAAGTAACACAAAACCAAGTGAAGTACAAGTAAAAAGTAATTCATAAAGAGCAGACAGACAGTTTAACTGCTGTACTTCCCCAGATGTTGTCTTTATAATCTGTATTTTGTTTGTCAAAGAGGACACTATGCTGCCAGATCTAATGGATCCATACCCACATTGTTGTCTGACAGTATGAACAGAGATTGACATCTGAGAGAATCTATTGATCGCATTAAACAAAAGTCATTTTATCGGTTGGCTTGTTTTTAATCACCATCTGAAATCTGCAGAAAACTAAACAGTTGTGGAAGACTAAACAAGAGAAAGTTTCAGATTCGGTGTGAAAAGGAGCGTAGAAAGAGAGATAGATCTGTAGAATGTGTGATGGTGAACAGACTGAACTTGGATTTCAGCAGCTGGGGTCCGTTTCAGGTAGGAGGTTCAACAAACTCTGAGTCTAAGCCTGATCTCTGAGTTGATTTACCCTGAGATGGAAACTCAGATTTTTCGGTTTCACAACAGCTGATTCGAGTTGGTTCAATCAACTCGGAGTAGGTTGACTCAGGGTTACGCGAGTGCACCAAAGACAGCATGAATGGAGCCACGATACTACGATTCACCATGGCAACAACCACAAACAAACGGGTCGGCGGAAATACTCATGCGCACATATGCAAGTTTGAACATGTATTTCATTAAAAAGCAACACAATGGCTGCTGCAAAAGAGAGAGAATTTGCTTGGGAGAAAATTGCTGCTAGAGTAAATGTGTATATTCCAATATAATGTATATCATATTTAATTATAAGTATAGCTACTATTACTGAAAATCTATTTCATTTAAGTGCAATACTGCGGATGGAAAAGTCCTAGGCCTACTAATCTCATTCTCAGGCTGCAGCACCATTAACATATAATTCAGAATCTTTTATTTCAAAGGGTTGACATCATTCACCTGCAATACTGTGGAACTCCTTTTAATGGCTCTGACTGGTTTGTGTCCAGGGAACACTACAAATGTTTAAAGCACATTTCAGAGTGATCTCTTCTGACGGCGCTTTACTGAAATGCTCCGTATCACCAAGGTTGTAAAGAAAACTGTAATGCAACACAAATAATGTGCTGGGATGTAGAGCATGTCCATGATGGGTGACATTAGTGATATAAGGACAGATAAGGTTATGTAGCTTACATAACTGATAGACTGGGAAGAAAAACGATACCGCTCAAATAGGAAGTTATCTGGAAATTAAAATGCCTCAATATCATTTTCCGATGTATGTTTAACTCCCTGTGAAGTTACAGCGTCTTCATCAACGGGATCGTCGACAAAAGGAAATGCCATGTTTTCAGAAAAAACAATGTTTTAAAGTCTGCCTAACAGTTAATAAACCAACAATGTTTTTTTTATTCATGCCGATTTAACAAACTGCGCTAAAATGCGCCTGATCCAGACTGAATGAATGAATGAGGAAATGAAGAGCGCTGTGTCAGAGGGAGGAGCGTTAATTCTCTTCATACATCCATGGGGAGGAGTCTGAGAGAAACTCAAGGTTTCTTGAAGAAAACCTGCTCAGGTTAGGTTCACGGGCTCAGTTACCATAGTAACTGACTCTGAGCTTAAGTTACCTCCCTTTCTTAAACAGAAAACCCAGAGTTTCCCTCATCTCAGGCTTAACAAACTCAGAGTTTCCACTAATCCTCCTACCTGAAACGGACCCCTGAACTTCAGTCAGTGTTTCTGTCCACAGGAGAGACTCTCAGTCCTGCAGAGGACACAGAGACACTGAGGAACCAGAACCAGGAGAGACTCTCAGTCCTGCAGAGGACACAGAGACACTGAGGAACCAGAACCAGGAGAGACTCTCAGTCCTGCAGAGGACGCAGAGACACTGAGGAACCAGAACCAGGAGAGACTCTCAGTCCTGCAGAGGACACAGAGACACTCTACAACCAGAACCAGGAGAGACTCTCAGTCCTGCAGAGGACACAGAGACACTGAAGAACCAGACCAGATCCAAAACCCAGGATAAAGAGGTTCAGTGAATGTGGTGTTGAAGGTGTGGAGGTGGATCAGTGAGTCAGAGGAGACTGTGTAGAAGGACAGAGTGCCAGCAGGACAGTCCACATACACTGCTACTCTGTTAGAGACAGAGGAGGAAGTGAGGGCAGTTTCCATCTTATTGTGATAGACAGAGTAACCATCATCATCAGAGCAGCTCAGACTCCAGGACTGATCATTGAATCCAAACCTACAGTCTTCACTGCCTCCTCTCCTGCTGATTCCTCTGTAACTCACTGATATATCAATCCTTCCTCTCCTCTCGACCTCCCAGTAACAGCGACCAGTCAGACCATTTCTACACAGCAGCTGAAGCCAGAAGTCAAATCTGTCTGGATGCTCAGGATATGACTGATCCTCTAACACATTTGTCACCTTCCTGTTGTTGTCAAACAGTTTGAGGTTTCTGTTTGCTGTGTTTGTGTCCAGTTCCAGTTCACAGACATCTGATGGAGAGAACAAGACACAATACAGCTGCAGGTTATCATCTGATGATTCATTAACAACTTTATTGACAATTACTTAAAATCATTTAAACATTAATTTCATATTCAGTTGAATGATTTTTTAACAAACTTTAACTTCAACAATCTAGTTACAACAATTCATTCAGTTAATAAATACATCTGATGGTGATTTACAGATTAACAGCTGTGTAGACTGAAAACACACAATCACAACAAACAATGTTTTATTATTAAGATTCTGTCTCTCAGCCTGTTTTCCATTTCCACCTGATCACCTGCAGCTGGCTCTAAGACCATGTGTACGCTGGTCTGAAGTCAGTGTGACGTGCACACCTTCTGTTTATAGAAATACCAGTTTATGTGTGAAAGGATTTGTGGTATTTGTGCGTACATCTGGTCCCACGTCTCCATTCAGGGAGGAACTGCAAGGTAAATCCACCTCAACTCACTTTATTCTACATCTTTACAATATCAACTACACTGAAAAAAATTATAAACGCAGCACTTTTGGTTTCGCCCCCCCATTGAGCTGAACTAAAATATCTAAGATTTTTTCTATGTACACAAAAGGCTTATTGTTCACCAATCTGTCTAAATCTGTGTTAGTGAGCACTTCTCCTTTGCAGAGATATTCCATCCACCTCACAGGTGTGGCAGATTCCACAGGTGTGCCTTAGGCTGGACACAATGACAGGCCACCCTAAAATGTGCAGTTTTATCACACAGCGCAATGCCACAGATATCGCAAATTTTGAGGGCAGTACATCCAACCGGCCTCACAACCGCAGACCATGTGTAACCACACCAGCCCAGGACCTCCACATCCAGCATCTTCACCTCCAAGATCGTCTGAGACCAGCCACCGGGACAGCTGCTGCAACAATCGGTTTGCATAATTTGCAGAATTTCTGCACAAACTGTCAGTAACCATCTCAGGGAAGCTCATCTGCATGCTTGTTGTCCTCATCTGGGCCTCACCTGACTGCAGTTCATTGTCGTAACCTACTTGAGTGGGAAAATGCTCACATTCGATGGCATCTGGCACTTTGGAGAGGTGTTCTCTTCACGGATGAATCCCGGTTTACACTGTACAGGGCAGATGGCAGACAACGTGTATGGCGTTGTGTGGGTGAGCAGCACCCATGGTGCCCTTTAGATCCTGAGGCCAATTGTTGTGCCATCCATCCACGACCATCACCTCATGTTGCAGCATGCTAATGCACAGCCCCATGTTGCAAGGATCTGTACACAATTTCTGGAAGCTGAAACCATCCTAGTTCTTGCATGGCCAGCATAATCACCGGACATGTCACCCATTGAGCATGTTTGGGATGCTCTGGATCGGCATATACGACAGCATGTTCCAGGTCCTGCCAATATCCAGCAACTTTGCACGGCCATTGAAGACGAGTGGACCAACATTCCACAGGCCACAATCAACAACCTGATCAACTCTAAGCAAAGGAGATTGTTGCACTGCGTTTTAGTTTTTGAGTTCAGCTCATGAAAAAAGGGGGCAAAAACAAAAGCGTTTATGATTTTGTTCAGTGTATGTTGTGTGTTTGTTATGGCTTGTAGGTTTTTAAACACTGATTTATTAAAAACATCCAGAGAAGAAAACTCATCAACTTAAGTCAGAAGTACGACACAAGCAGCACTTGAAGGCAACAACGCTCTTCTCTAATATCAGTGACAGTCAAAAGAAACAAAGTTAGCTTTCTGTTGGCTAGACTGTAAATAAAATGTATTAATTATTATATTACTTCTGTTGGATCATGATTTTAAATTTGTTGATTGAGTTCTAACATTTTTCCAGCCACACCGACAGAAAACAGACCCTGACTGAAACTCTGGAGAAATGCCTCTCTCTCTCTCTCTCTCTCTCTCTCTCTCTCTCTCTCTCTCTCTCTCTCTCTCTCTCTCTCTCTCTCTCTCTCTCTCTCTCTCTCTCTCTCTCTCTCTCTCTCTCTCTCTCTCTCTCTCTCTCTCTCTCTCTCTCTCTCTCCCTCTCCCTCTCCCTCTCTGTGCAGTTCACTGTGTTAAAGTATTAGTGGATGTATTTGGCTTATGGTAGCCTTTGTAAATGTATAATAGTTTGATATTAAGGTAAATTGAGTAACTTAGTTCATTTGTTTACTTGTGAATATGTATAATTGTATCCTAATAATGTGAAGCATAGTTATTGTTGGATTGTATTTCATATGCACTAACTCTGTGCTCCCATTTCTGTTTTTAGAGCCTCAGGTTCACAGATTTAGTCTGAAGTGAATACGTGCCGTGTACATTGCTGTGCCTTCAACCTAACAATAAAGTGCAGTAAACTGATACTAGGGTCCTGTCAAATGCATTCTGACCAATGTACCGAAGCTAATGTTCATACCAAGAATCACCAAATACAGTTCATTAAACTTCCTCCAGTTTAGTGACAGTGAAAAGAAACAAAGTTAGGTTTCTGTTGGCTAGCCTGTTGAAATATATTAATTATTTCTGTTGGATCACTTTGTTCAGTTTGTTGTGTTTGTGGATTTTGAATTGATTGATTGAGTTCTAATATCTTTCCAGCCACACTGACAGAAAAGAGATTCTGACTGAAACTATGGAGAAATTCATCATCGTACTTCAGTCAAGAAAATGTAAAAATCTAGTGTAACATGCAGCTGAGTTCTCATGAATCAAACTTTAAACACTCACACTTCCTCACACCAGGTCTCAGTCTCCATGGTCCACCGTGGTCCATCCTGCAGGAAGAAACAAAGTCAGAATCAACTTCACACACCTTCACTCGGATCCTCCATTAAACATGAACCAGAGTTCATCAATTAGTGACAGACAAACAGCTGCTGTTGTCTGTCCATCTGTCCATACCTGAGAGTGTCCATTCTCCAGTTTGGATCCTTAAGTGCAGCTGACAGCAGCTTCACTCCTGAGTCTCCTGGATGATTGTAGCTCAGGTCCAGCACTCTCAGATGGGAGGGGTTGAAGCTCAGAGCTGAGGCCAGAGAAGAACAACCTTCCTCAGTCACCAGAGAGCCTGACAGGCTGCACACACACACACACACACACACACACACACACACACACACACACACACACACACACACACACACACACACACACACACACACACACACACACACACACACACACACACACACACACACACACACACACACACACACACCAGAACTCTAAAAATTAGTTTCAAGTTAGTCGTATACATCCGTCCACTGTTTAAAATGACTGTCACCAACACTAATGGAGCGTAGTGTTGGTTCAGGCAGATCTTCTTCACAGCTGTTTGGTAGAAACACTTTGATTAAGAAGATGTCCTAAAACTGACTGACATGCCCCTGTGAAGGAGGGAGGGTTGGAAGACTTGGAGGAAAACTAACCAAGTACTTTTACTTTTACTTGAGTACAATATTCTAGTACTCTTCCACCTCTGTCTGACTGACACATGCAGGCCCATATAAACAGATGCACAGCTTGTTGACCAAACGCTTTGGTCCCCTAACATATGGGATCTGACCATAATTCCTGCATAGTCCATTCAACATAGCTGTGAATACTCTGAAATTGCACTTTCATCACATAAGCATTAGTTAATTTAAAATGTATTGCCAAAACACCAAATGGTGTCATTGTACAGTATTTCTACATATGAACCTAACTGTATATCCAAGTCCAGTTTATGTGTCGTGCTGCAACTATGACGTGCTTGAAACCATTGCACCTCCACAGTGACGTCATACCACCGACACATCTGTTCTCAATGAACTGATTACCTGGGGGTGGGGTTATGTGTCTTACTATGAAAGGTTTGTACATGCAGAGTCATTCAGTTAGTGTGTCTATTAAGAAAATAAAGGAATGATATAGAGCACTGCTGATTCTGTCTTCATTGAACCAAAGATGTCTAGCAAAATACAGTGAACCGAAACAATACACTGTTGACATGCTCACACATGGGTCACTAGAGCACTAGAGGATAGAGGACAGGGAGCTGAGAACTGAGGACAGAGCTTCACATCTTCTCTCTGAAAGGCTGGCCTGGAGTCAGTCCATTTAATATCACATATATAAAGAAAATAAAAGCTCAAAGGGTAATGGCTTTCAAATAAGTGAACACTAACCTGAGAGTTTCCAGTCTGCAGTGTGGACTCTTCAGTCCAGTCGACAGCTGCTTCACTCCTGAATCCTGCAGCTCATTGTTACTCAGGTCCAGCTCTCTCAGACTAGAGGACTGGGAGCTGAGAACTGAGGACAGAGCTGCACAGCTTCTCTCTGACAGGTTACAGCCACTCAATCTGAAGAGGAATCAGAAAAACATTAGAAAACAATTACAAAGAATGATTTGTTTCTGAATTAAGTAAAACTCCATTTAATCTGGATAGTTGTGTGTGCACATACAGAGATTTGGTGAAGGCTTTGACCACTGGCAGAAGCCTCAGAAGAGCCTCCTCTGAAGCAGAGTATTTCTTCAGGTCAAACACCTGCAGGTTGTTGTTACTCAGGTCCAGCTCTCTCAGAGTAGAGGACTGGGAGATGAGGAATGAGGACAGAGCTTCACAGCTTCTCTCTGACAGCTTACAGCCACTCAACCTGAAAAGGATATACAGACAGTCCATTTAATAATTGATAAATAAAGAACAAAAACAGCTTAGGTAGTAATATTTTTTTAATAAAAAGGTAGAATAACCTGAGAATTTCCAGTCTGCATTGTGGACTCTTCAGTCCAGCCGAAAGCTGCTTCACTCCTGAATCCTGCAGCTCGTTGTTACTCAGGTCCAGCTCTCTCAGACTAGAGGACTGGGAGCTGAGAACTGAGGACAGAGCTTCACAGCTTCTCTCTGACAGGTGACAGCCACTCAGCCTGAAGAGGAATCAGCAAAACATAAAAAACAATTAAAAAATAATGGTTGTTTTTTTCTGAATGAATATAAACTCCATTTAATCTGGATAGTTGTGTGTGCACGTACAGAGCTGTGTTGGAGGCTTTGACCACTGGCAGCAGCCTCAGAAGAGCCTCCTCTGAAGCGGAGTAATTCTTCAGGTCAAACACGTCCAGATCTTTCTCTGATGACAGTAAGATGAAGACCAGAGCTGACCACTGAGCAGGAGACAGTTTATCAGCGGAGAGACTTCCTGAACTCAGGGACTGTTGGATCTGCTCCACTAGAGAATGATCATTCAGTTCATTCAGACAGTGGAACAGATTGATGCTTCTCTCTGCAGACAGATTCTCACTGATCTTCTTCTTGATGTACTCAACCGTTTTCTGATTGGTCTGTGAGCTACTTCCTGTCTGTGTCAGCAGACCTCGTAGGTGACTCTGATTGGTCTGCAGTGAAAGACCCAGGAGGAAGCGGAGGAACAAGTCCAGGTGTCCATTTGGACTCTGTAAGGCCTTGTCCACAGCACTCTGGTAGAACTGTGATGGTTCGGGTTTGTTTCTAAATAGAAACCACCGGCGGGATGTTGCTTGTTCTTCTGCCAGCAGGTTGATTCCAGAGTTGATGAATGTCAGATGGACATGAAGAGCAGCCAGAAACTCCTGAACACTCAGATGGACGAAAGAGAATACCTTGTCCTGGTACAGTCCTCTCTCCTCTTTAAAAATCTGTGTTAACACTCCTGAGTACACGGAGGCTTCTCTGATATCGATGCCACACTCTGTCAGGTCTGATTCATAGAAGATCAGGTTGCCTTTCTGCAGCTGCTCAAAAGCCAGTTTTCCCAGGGACCCCATCATCTTCCTGCTCTCTGGACTCCAGTGTGGATCTGTCTCAGCTCCTCCATCATACTTGATGTTCTTCACTTTGGACTGAACCACCAGGAAGTGGATGTACATCTCAGTCAGGGTCTTGGGCAGCTCTCCTCCCTCTCTGGTCTTCAACACATTCTCCAGAACTGTAGCAGTGATCCAGCAGAAGACTGGGATGTGGCACATGATGTGGAGGCTTCGTGATGTCTTGATGTGGGAGATGATTCTGCTGGCCTGCTCCTCATCTCTGAATCTCTTCCTGAAGTACTCCTCCTTCTGTGGGTCAGTGAACCCTCTGACTTCTGTCATCATGTCAACACACTCAGGAGGGATCTGATTGGCTGCTGCAGGTCGTGTGGTTATCCAGAGGCGAGCAGAGGGAAGCAGTTTGCCCCTGATGAGGTTTGTCAGCAACACATCCACTGAGGTGGACTCTGTAACATCAGTCAGGATATCAGTGTTGTGGAAGTCCAGAGGAAGTCGACACTCATCCAGACCATCAAAGATGAACACGACCTCTTCAAACCTGCAGATTCCTGCTTCTTTGGTTTCACTAAAGAAGCGATCAACAAGTTCCACCAAACTGTACTTTTCCTCTTTCAGCACATTCAGCTCTCTGAAAGTGAATGGAAATGTGAACTGGATGTCCTGGTTGGCTTTGTCTTCAGCCCAGTCCAGAGTGAACTTCTGTGTTAAGACTGTTTTCCCGATGCCAGCCACTCCCTTTGTCATCACTGTTCTGATTGGTTCATCTCTTCCAGGTGAGGTTTTAAAGATGTCTTCTCGATTGATTGTCGTTTCTGGTCTGTCTGGTTTCCTGGATGCTGTTTCAATCTGTCTGACCTCATGTACACCATTGACCTCTTCAGTCCCTTCCTCTATGATGTAGATCTCTGTGAACATCTGATTCAGAACGGTTGGGTTTCCTGCTTTAGCAATCCCCTCAAACACACACTGGAACTTCTTCTGCAGGTTAGATTTGAGTTTATGCTTACCAACTGCAGCAGGAGTTCCTGAATAAACACACAACAAAGAAGATCAATACGTCAAAGAACATATTTCAACATTTCCTCAGAGAATGAGTATATGAATATATTTTGGTCCATCTCTGGAGACATTAGTAAATGTCCCATTGATCCAGCATGTTAAATCTTTAGAGAAATCCTCTTACCGCTTTGCAGACAGTCAGCCAGCTCCTCTTGCTTCATTCTCCTCAGGAAGTTCAGTGTGATCTTCAGAAATGCCTCTCTGCTGCTCCTCCTCTGCTCTTCATCCTCACCGTCCAACACCTCCTCATCCTCCCTCTGACTCTCTAAGCATTCTGGGTAATCTGGACTCAGAACCTTCTGGATCTTCTTCAGCTCGTTCTTCACAAAAGTCCCGATCTCCTCCTCCAGCAGCTGGAACAGAATATTATATGAATGACAAATCAAATCATGGAAGCAAACATCAGATCAATTTTTGACAGACTGACAACCCACTGGTCTAAAAAGTGCAGCATGGAGATGATTGTGAGCAGAATAGAAGTAAAAGTAGTTGTTGTACATGTACAGACCATGAATATGGAGTCCAGGTGTGTTTGATGCTGCTGGGCAGACTGACCACTGGGAACCTCTGAGCTCTCCTGGTCCACTCTGTGGAGGAATCAGGAAGAATTAACTCACATCATGTCTGTCCACACAGAGACAAACACAAGGTAAAGGTCCATGAAGTGATATTTGGATGTTAACAGTGAATCAGAGGACTCCCTGTAGTGGTAAACATTTACTGATCCTGCTGATTATAAGTTTGAAATCCTCACCTTTGATCAACAGAGTGGCGTCCATCTTTGAAGACTAGCGGAGGATGCATAGACTCGTCACTCTTCATGGACACACAGCTGGGTCCAGGTTCTTCCAGATTCCTCCTGATAGAAACACAAGATAAATTCTGCACTGCACCCACAACACACTGAGACAAAACCTGTCAGTGGTTTAATACATCGTCTGTACAGTATATTTGTATCCAGGTAGTTATTGTTAACATTGTGTACGATCCATGATCAATATTTAATTTAGACATGTTATAAAACTGTATTCAGTGTGCAACACAGGCTTGAATATGATGCTGTGGGGTGACCATGATGGTGAAATAGTAATGCTAATGTCCAATAAAGTTAATATATGTGAGGACTTCCAAATGCACAACGATGACAGTGAAGCAATAAAATAATAAAAGTTCTCAGGCTCCCTCCAGTTGTGCTCAAACAAAAATGTATAAAAAGAAAACCACAGACATTAAATAGGGCAGCGAAGGTAAAATATAATATATATTGTTAAAGACAGGTGTACACCAAAAAATAAATGTGAATAAACTGTAATTTTATATTTTACTATTTGTTGTAAACTCTGAAACTGAGACTGAGTTAAAGTGAGCTGACTTTTTAAAAAGATCTAAAACCCGGAGATCTCACAATAAATAAAAACACATCATTTTGTTTTCATCATCAGTTTCAAATCCTCACCTTTGATCATCAGAGTGCCGTCCATCTTTGAAGACTAGAGGTTCACCCATAGACTCGTCACTCTTCATGGACACACAGCTGGGTCCAGGTCCAAGGCCAGGTCCAGGTCTGACCTGCTCCTCTGGGCTGAAACACAACACACACAGAGCTTTGAGTGTGAATAATGCTGGTGTAGTGATCTGAGTGGTGGACAGTTAGAGATGGTCCTCTCACCTCTGAGCTCTGGTCTGGCTGTCATGTTCCCCACACAGAGTGGTTTTAGAGGGAGGGGCTCCCTCCTCTCTGTCCTCACACTGACTCATAGCAGAGTCCACACCTTCATCTGGAGAGGAAACACTGAGAGCAGCAGTCCAATCATTCATCAGCACATCATCACTCATTCATCCCTCACATTATTTCTCCTGGAAAAAAGCCAAATATCAGCAGCTGGTCCTCTGATTGGCTGCTTCTCTCCGTTTTATATCAGTGTTGTAAAACAGTGAAGTCGTTCTAAAGAGATGTTGTTGCTGAGAGTGAAGTTTGATAAAGTTTCATGTCTCTGAGGGAACAGTTTAAACTTTGACTGGTTTACATCAGAGATTCTGACACATTGACTCTTTCCTAAACGCAGCTCTGGAAGAAGTATTTACATCCTTTACTGAAGTAAAAGTACAAATACCAAAATGTAATCTGACATTTTATCTTTGCTATTTAAATCATTTTCTGTGTTGGTTTTATTGTGAACGTTTGTAATTGTAACTAGACATTAAACTGTTATTTTCATCTTTGTTTTTAGATTAATATTGTTTTCCAGTCAGTTTGTGAATCACTTTGCAGCTTTGTGTTCATAATAATAATAATAATAATAATAATATACTGTGTTACAAATAAAAGTTCTCTATGCACACGTTTAAACAAGTAAATTATGGATATAACTATAGTATATTATAGTTAAGCTGCAAGTAAGGATTATTTTCATTCTTGATTAATCTCCTGATTATTTTCTTGATTAATTGTTTAGTCTAAAAATGTGAAAAATGTCTGTTACGTTTTCTGAGCGTTCAGGGTGACATCGTGAAATGTTTTAGTAATGGAGACTTGATAACTGGGACTGGAACTGGAGCTGGTTGGGAATATTTGACCACTGTGGTGCATCGGTAAGAAGGGTTTCCAATGCTCTTCAATAGATTAATTGGCAGCAGTAGATGGTTGTCTGTGTGTGTGTGTGTGTGTGTGTGTGTGTGTGTGTGTGTGTGTGTGTGTGTGTGTGTGTGTGTGTGTGTGTGTGTGTGTGTGTGTGTGTGTGTGTGTGTGTGTGTGTGTGTGTGTGTGTGTGTGCGGTTCTTCAATAAATAAAAGGGAAATAGCATACAAGTAAAAACGACAGTGCTGACAGGATGCAATTAGTAAGGCTAATAAATGGTAATTAGTATAATTTTCACTTTAAGTAGCTGTAGCTGCTTATATCAAAATAACCAAATAATATACCAAATAACACTCAGCTCCTTATTAAATTAAACAGCCGTCTTACTGCTGTGATCTCAGTAACAGCAATCCAAACATAGTTCTCTATTACACAACCATTGTAAACAAGCCAATAATAATTATAAAGTGTCATGTGACTACACACATAAGCACAATAGTAGTGTAACACTAACAATACTAAGTATTAGCATGCTGCTAGCTAACGTTATGCTAACATACTGCATTTCAACTGAATATTCCAGAACATACAACATCCATAACCCTAAGGCACCGAAATACACATATATAAACATTTACACCAGTGTACTCACATGTCTCTGAATGCACACATGCACGGATGGCGACTAGGGAGGGGGGGGGGAACCTTCACTGTGAAGGAATGGGAATTTTCTGTCCAATAGACACAGGCCAGAAGGCCAGAAGATCTGACTCCAGTTACTCTAATTCCCACATGTCTGTGGGACTTATGGATACCAGAACTCAAGGATCAAATCTGACATGATAGATTCCAGTTAGGTAAAGTTTACCGAGTCCAGCATAAAAATTACCAACACAGCTGTCCAAGTTTCAGGTTCCAGGCAGATGTTATCTTACACACACACACACACACACACACACACACACACACACACACACACACACACACACACACACACACACACACACACACACACACACACACACACACACACACACACACACACACACACGCTGGAGCCTCCTGTGTTGCACAGCTTCCGTTTCTTAAACACATTTCCTGTTTTTCTACCCAACTGTTCCTTTCGTAGGATATAAGGCTACTCTATTTTAGAAGATCTAAGCTTGACCTTTCTGTACATCATCTTTTAACCACTTCCTCAATTGACTGCACACAGTTCTTTTGCAGCGAGCACACACACACATTTTCTTAATAAAATATTCCTACAACTGGCCTCACGACAGTTACAATTATCCTGTCAACGATTCGATATCCCGATGCGTCGCCTCCTCAAATTTATTATAAATTGCTACACATGGTTTTCATCAACAAATTCAAGCAGTCAGATATATATGAAGTCCCATTTTTATTGTATCTGCTCTTACAAAAACATTTCCTGAATGTAGCGGAGTCTGAACACAGAACACAACAGAAGAAAGGCAAAAAAGCAGCAAACTGAAAATCAACATCAACATCAGTAGGCAATAATCGATTATGGTCTATTGATGCAGAATCATCCACGTCAGCATCACGATGCAATGATTCATTTCGAAACCCATAATGGCGACACAGACGACAACTATACACTTATACACAGACATATTTACGATGTGCTTCTCCTGCCACTCTCACTACTAACTTAAAAACCAAACTGATCAGCCAGCACATACAGGTGTCCTCTCTGTGACCCCAAAACAAAGGCGCTGATTGGCTGATCCCCATAACCCCGAACATAAATAGGCTAACACGTCCTTCTTTACAGTTTTAGTATTTGACCAACAGTCTAAGAAACATTATATTCATATCATGGCGGTCCTATGCTCCATCAAATGAAGAGTGTTTGTTTGATTTGGATCCCCGTTAGCTTCAGCCTGAGCTAGAAGCTAATCTTCCTGCAGTCTATTTTATGACAATGCAGTTTACAACACACACATTAGACATTATTTCACAAAATACAACATATATTTACATAATTACAGCTGACGCAATTAATCAAAAACAAAAGAAAAAAAGACATTACACTACTCTGAATGAATCTATTTTTAAAGAATAAGTGATAACAATAAAAGCCAATATAACCGACTCCTTACGAAGAATTAGTGTCAGATGTTGAAGTTTCTTTGGAGGTAATATTCTTTTAGTGATTGTTTAAAACTGAACTGAGTATTGTTCTTTAATATTATTTGGGAATAAGTTACAAAAAAAAGTAATTTTCTGCAACTAAATGATGGTTAAACAGAGCTGAGACCAGACAGCCTGACAGACTGAAAACACACACACACACACACAGACACACACACACAAACCTTTTGTTTTACCGCCATTAGAAATGAGTTCAAACACTTTCATTATGTTTAATTTTTTCTGAAACAAAAAGTCATTTAAACGGTGGCAGATGCTGTTTAAGAAGTTTAAATTAATCTTTGTGAAGACGCCAGTTTGAATGAATCAGAAGTCCAGTTGTGTTGGTTTCTCTGCAGCTTTCTGCTCTTAAACTAAACTAACCACAGCTTGAGTTCACGAGTCAAAACGTTACAGACATTAAAGTTCAATTACCTTCAGCTGGAGCTTCACACGGAGAGAAAAAGCTGCGACACCAACTGTGGAAAGTGAATGTAAACTTCCAACAGGAAACAAGAGGAAACGCCCAGAGAGTCATCACCACGAGAGGGCGCCGTGACGTCACTCAGCAGCTCAGAGACGCTGTTTCTGAATGTAGGTCAGTGGCTACATGTCGCCCTCTGGTGGACATCAGCAGGAACTACAAGCAGAGCGCCACAACACATTTGAAATGACATTTAATGTTTGTACTTTGTAATACTATATTCCTTTATTCTAATCATTTACATTTTATGCAAATATATTATTGTAATGAATTATTTTAAAATACTTGTGAATGAATGTTTCAGAAATAAATTAAATTTTTTTATATACTATAAACAACCAATAAACAATCAATATTTCGAGAAAAAAAGGCAAATGTTTTGTGAATGAAAAGTTGGAACATTTTAGAACAAAGAACAGGCTCAGTTAGAGAGACTTCATGGAGTCAAATGTCCGAGTAAAGGCCGCCCTCTTTTTCTTTCTCTCTCTCTCTGTCTCTCCCCCTCCCTCCCCCTCTACACCGTGGTATCCCCCGTGTTGCGGTTGCTGAGTCTCTTGTAAAGGCGGCGCCACGTCTGCAGCGTTTTCCCGGAGCAGACCCAGAGTCCCGATCCGATCCCCGTGCTCAGGCTCATCAGGTATTTGATGATGAACACGTTGAAGCTCAACGCCGGCAGCATCAACCCATCCTCACCATCAGCCTCTACAGCTGCTCCGTCTCGCCACCGCAGCGCTTCAGCAGGAAGGCGGCACCGACGCAGATGTAGCCGAGCAGCGGTGCCAGCACGAAGTGTCGCCACACTGTGGACCCCCACGTAGCAGACGCCCGTTAATACATAGAACATTAATCAGCATCTATTTAGCTTATTTATTTTAATCAGTGAACTTAAAACAGGTTTATGAACATATTTGTTTAACATGTTTTATTGTTTATTGTTTATTTTTATTCTTTTCTACAACAAAACAAAAGAGAAAATCAGCAGAACAACCAATGACGTTAATTTGTTTCTTTGCTCATTTAGTCCAAACTTATTAATTTGATTCCACTTGAATTTATGTCATAGAAATGTATCTGTACCAAACTCTTACGTAGTAAACTGGGTTTGGACGGCCCTGTCCATGGGGAGTATTTAGAAACCTTACTCACCCTTCGTGTTGCTCTTTTATTTTGAAGGTAACTTCCTGTTTCCGGTCCAGCCAGCGTGGCTAACTGTGGCTAGCTCGGTGCAGCTCTCCTTCAGCTCGCCGCCGTCAACAATGTTCTTTTTCTCCAGAGACGTTTCCAGGACAGGACGCCGGGCAGCAGCCGGGACGTCTCCACCGCTGGTCACCGGTCAACATCAATATCTTCTTCTCCCGTTACGCTCCTGAATGATGTAAGATAAACACCCCCCCCCCACCAAACTCCATTATAAATCTAACAGTATAATGTTGCTGGACTTACAGACATGTGTAAACATTGTTACACATGACAAAAAGGAAGAAGAATTATGACCAAGAAAGTCATAAAAAATCAAGTCCAGGCACTCGAGGTTGGTTACAAACAGTGATAAAAGTTCTTTATTAAATATGGCAAGACATTAAAAATACAGCAACGCGTGTCGGCTGGAGCCTTCCTCAGGGTGGAGGGACACAAAGGGAACATCAGAGGGATTCTAGCTTGCAGGTGTGTATAGGTGAGAGCATGATTTGCTCACCCTGACCTCCAGGGGGCAGAACACCACAAACCCAATACACAACACATGGTACAACATGCAGCACTTAGACCCCCCCCCCCCCCACCATCTTCAATCAAGCAAAATGCAGAGTACAGCCAGCAAAACATGGCAACATATACGTCAGTGTTTTTAGAAACATATAAAGACGATGGATGAATTAAAAAAAAAAGGTTAAACATGAATTTAAGTTTTTCTTATGAATCGTTTCAGCTTTCTGATTAATTCAGCAGAGATTTATTTAAAGAACACTTCACAGATAGAATCATAATGTGCTTTACATGCAAACATACAAGATAATATATATTAAAAACAAAGTAACATAAAACCAAGTGAAGTACAAGTAAGTAAGTAAGTAAGTAAGTAAGTAAGTAAAATTTATTTATAAAGCGCTTTTCACAGATAAAATCACAAAGTGCTGTACAACAGAATAGGTCGAACAAACAGTATAAAATGCATATACATATCAAAAGAAAGGGACGCTAGTGAGAACCCATCAACCAAAAGCTTTCCTAAATAAGCAAGTTTTCAGATCCTTTTTAAAAGAGACAACAGAGTCAGCCAGACGCATGGACAGGGGCAGGGCGTTCCACAGTCTGGGAGCAACAGACTGGAAAGACCTGGTCCCCTCGGGTCTTAGAACCAGTCTTAGGGACTGCAAGCAAATACTGGTCAGAGGACCGAAGAGTCCGGCTAGGGAAATACGGCTTCAAAAGGTCTCGGATATACTGTGGGGCCTGACCGTTTAAGGCCCTGAAAGTCAGCACTAAAATCTTAAAGTCGATCCTGAATTTTACAGGGAGCCAATGGAGAGCCGACAAGACTGGAGTGATACGAGACCTTCGAGGGGCAGTAAAAAGTAATTCATAAAGAGCAGACAGACAGTTTAACTGCTGTACTTCCCCAGATGTTGTCTTTATAATCTGTATTTTGTTTGTCAAAGAGGACACTATGCTGTCAGATCTAATGGATCCATACCCACATTGTTGTCTGACAGTATGAACAGAGATTGACGTCTGAGAGAATCTATTGATCGCATTAAACAAAAGTCATTTTATCGGTTGGCTTGTTTTTAATCAGCATCTGAAATCTGCAGAAACCTAAACAGTTGTGGAAGACTAAACAAGTGAAAGTTTCTGATTCAGTGTGAAAAGGAGCGTAGAGATAGATGGGCTCTAATGTTTAAATTGACATGTGATTTATTGGAACAAATTATTCATGTTTGGTCTGTAGTAGAGATGCACCGATTGACCGGCAGGTGACCGGAATTGGCCGATTTTCACGTCATCGACCTGCCGGTCAGTCTGACATATGCCGATGTTATGCCGGTCAAATGCACTTGGGCACCGCATGATTAACATCGTGCAACATCAGCATCACACGTGCACACGAAGGGTTTCCACTATATGCACGCAGCGGCGCACTGCCGCTCAATCAGCTGTTGAGCCGTCTGCTCTACTACTGAGAGCAGATTTGACGCACGCACGCAGAGCTGTGGTGCCGACGGAGCGAAACGTTGACTTTGTTAAAGTCAGTGAGTCATGGCAATGCCGGTAAAGCGGTTGCAAGTGTGTTTACACTTTTCAAAACTCCACTCAGATAGCGTATATAACGGCGAGGTGAAAGTTGTCACGGTATGGCTAACGTTAAGCTTCATTTATACCGGCGTAGACGCGGACCCCTCTGCGTCTACGCCGGACCCTACGCCGTAGCCGGACGCGCACCTCTCGAAAAATGTAAATACGCGTCGCAGCGACGCACGTCGCTCAGCTGTGGCTTGGTAGCGTTGCATTTCCCCCGACTCATTTCCTGGTTGTCCTTCTCCATAAACAACATGAAATCAAGGAGAGGGTTAACTTCTCCTGCTCCAGGTTTCCCACCGTGGTCAGAAAGAACAGAGGAGACACTTTGTTTCTCTCACTATGACTCTAGAGTCACTACTCGCTCCGAAGCTAATCACCATCACTCTCTCACTTCCTCCTCGCTCTAGAAGACACTCCCCACACACACACACACACACACACACACACACACACACACACGCCGGCTCCACGCACACACCAGCGCACAAGTATAAAACAACAGGCCACGGCGTAGGCTACGGCGAAAGCTCTGCGTGGAGCCTCCGCACAACCATAAAAAACCCTTTAGCCTTCCTCTGTTACAGGCAGGCACCACTGTGTTTACTATGCCCTGCTGACTGACTGACAGGCTGAGGCTGGATATTGGATGTGAAAAGAAGGAATTGGTTCTTTCATAACATTGCACTATTAGATGTGTGTGAATTTCCCACACCAGGAGTAAAGGTACTTTATTGTCACAAACACATACATGTAGAGAAATTCATTCTCAAGGGAGCAGTGGGCAGCCAATTACAGCGCCCGGGGACCAACTCCAGATCTGAGCCAGTGCCTTGATCAAGGGCACTGACTGGAGAACCTAGTACATTTTGATGGTGGGGGGAAACTGGAGCACCCGGAGAAAACCCACGCAGTCACGGGGAGAACATGCAAACTCCACATAGAAAGGCCTGGAACGAGCTGGATTCGAACCCAGAACCTTCTTGCTGTGAGGCCACCGTGCTGCCCTGCTGAGTAATTATACAGTCTTATTTTATAGCGATCGATTATCTATTTCAAAAAATGTTATATGCTCTATGCAAAATGTAAAATTTTCTATTAAAGAAAAGACAGAAAATAAATATTTGTGTGCTGTAAAGTGGTTAGAAGAAATGAAATCGGAATCTGCTAAAATCGCTATCGGCTGGTCAAACTCAATGAAAAATCGGAAATCAGAATCGGCCTAGAAAGTAATCGGTGCATCTTTAGTCTGTAGAATGTGTGATGGTGAACAGACTGAACTTTGATTTCAGCAGCTGATCTTCAGTCAGTGTTTCTGTCCACAGGAGAGACTCTCAGTCCTGCAGAGGACACAGAGACACTGAGGAACCAGAACCAGGAGAGACTCTCAGTCCTGCAGAGGACACAGAGACACTGAGGAACCAGGAGAGACTCTCAGTCCTGCAGAGGACACAGAGACACTGAGGAACCAGGAGAGACTCTCAGTCCTGCAGAGGACACAGAGACACTGAGGAACCAGAACCAGGAGAGACTCTCAGTCCTGCAGAGGACACAGAGACACTGAGGAACCAGGAGAGACTCTCAGTCCTGCAGAGGACACAGAGACACTGAGGAACCAGAACCAGGAGAGACTCTCAGTCCTGCAGAGGACACAGAGACACTGAGGAACCAGAACCAGGAGAGACTCTCAGTCCTGCAGAGGACACAGAGACACTGAGGAACCAGCTGACCAGAGCCTAAACCCAGGATAAAGAGTTTGAGTGAATGTGGTGTTGAAGGTGTGGAGGTGGATCAGTGAGTCAGAGGAGACTGTGTAGAAGGACAGAGAGCCAGCAGGACAGTCCACATACACTGCTACTCTGTTAGAGACAGAGGAGGGAGTGAGGTCTGTTCGTCTGTTATTGTGACAGACAGAGTAACCATCATAATCAGAGCACCTGAGACTCCAGGAATGATCATTACATCCAAACCAACAGTCTTCACTGTCTCCTCTCCTTCTGATTCCTCTGTGACTCACAGATATATGGACCTCACCTCTCCTCTCGACCTCCCAGTAACAGCGACCAGTCAGACCATCTCTACACAGCAGCTGAGGCCAGTAGTCAAACCTCTCTGGATGATCAGGATATGACTGATTCTCTCCCACATATGTCACCTTCCTGTTGTTGTCAGACAGTTTGAGTTTTCTGTTGACTGTGTTTGTGTCCAGTTCCAGTTCACAGACATCTGATGGAGAGAACAAGACACGATACAGCTGCAGGTTATCATCTGATGATTTATTAACATCTTTACTAACAATTACTGAAATAAGATCATTTAAACGTCATTTTTAAATGTTTAAATTTAAATTTAAACATTTAAAAGTCTGAGGGTGATCTAATCGAGTGGCGATCCAGACGCAAGGACGGAAGGAGGCACCCGAAGCCAAATAAAACGATAGGGAAAGGCGAGGTCCGGAGTCAGACCTGGAGAGACTTTGTTGGTGACGAGGGTGAGAGAAGTCTTGAAGGAGCAGCTGATCCATATGCATATGATTGTCTTATTGCAATATCATTTTATCATTTTACTAAAGAGATCTTATAATTTACCTGAACAAATCCTGAGTATTCTTTTCTGGTCAACCAATCAACGAACACAAAAGGGTAAAGCAGTAGAAGCTGATCTAAGAGGTCAGAAAGACTCTGGCCTTTGGAGCCAGGATATATTTGCACTGACCCTGTTCTACAGGAGGAACTGGAAGGTAAATCCACCTCAACTCACTTTATTCTACATCTTTTAGATATCAACTATGTCATGTTGTGTTTATGACTTGTAGTTGAACAATGATTAATTAAAAACATCTGGAGAAGAAAACTGAAGGAACACATCAACTTATATCTGTCAGACAAGCAGCACTTGAAGGCAACAACGCTCTCCCCCTTATATCAGTAACTGTAAAAAAGGCCCATAAATAATAAGCTGTGGCTCTATGTAATGCTACTATGACATTATAGCCACAAAGTATTGTGGGAGTTTTTCTTCTAGTGGGAAGACGGACAAGCCTTGCGGAGATGTGCACATTTCCAATTGCCTGTTTAATGAATCCGGTGTGGACTTTATTTGTGTTCATGTGCGTCCGTGATAAAGTAATTGCAGTATAATGATTCACATTTCATAGTTTGGTTGGTGAAGTGAGCTTTTGTAATTCCTTTTCATATATATTATATGTTGCACTCTCGTTTTATTCTTGCTAACTAATATGGTCTTGGAAGATTTATAATGGTGGGTGTAGGACCAATTTCTACAGTAATCCCTCTTATATAATGTAGAAATAACCTTTATTAGTGGCTGAATTCCTTAGTATTCATGTTGTTGGTTTGTGTGACCGGGAAATAGTTGTTTAATTGATGATAGAGGTAATTTAGAGTCAGTCTGGAAAAGTGACAGTGCTTTTCAACAGTGTCAATTTACAACCCCAAATCAGAAAAAGTTGGAACAGTATGAAAAACACAAATAAAAAAAGAAAGTAGTGATTTCTAAATGTACTTTGACTTGTATTTCATTGCAGACAATGTGAACACAAAATATTTCATGTTTTGTCTGGTCAACTTAATTTCATTTGTAAATATACATCCTTTCCTGTCATTCAGACCTGCAACACACTCAAAAAAAGGTTGGGACAAGAGCAATTTAGGGCTAGTAATCAGGTAAATTGGTTAATTAATGATGTGATTTGAGACAGGTGATGTCAACAGGTAATTATAATTATGATTTGGTACAAAAGCAGCATCCAAGAAAGGTCTAGTCCTTTAGGAGCAAAGATGGGCCGAGGATCGCCAGTTTGCCAACAAATACGAGAGAAAATTATTGAAATGTTATAAAAACAATGTTCCTCAAAGAAAGATAGGAAGACATTTGCTTATTTCACCTTCAACAGTGCATACCAATTAAAAGATGCAAGGAATGAGGAGGAATTTCAGTGCGTAAAGGACAAGGGCGCAAGCCTAAGCTGAACAACCGTGATCTCCGATCCCTCAGGCGGCACTGCATCAAGACTCGTCATTCATTTATAAGCGATATCACCACATGGGCTCAGGACTACTTTGGCAAACCTTTGTCAAGTACCACAATACGTAGTTACAGCCACAAATGCCAGTTAAAACTGTACTGTGCCAAAAGGAAGCCCAATGTTAACAGTGTCCAGAAGCGCCGTTGACTTCTCTGGGCTCAGAAGCATCTGGGATGGACCATCACACAGTGGAAACGTGTACTGTGGTCAGATGAATCAGTATTTCAGATATTTTTTGGGAGAAATTGACGCCGTGTGCTCCGGACCAAAGAAGAAAAGGATCATCCAGACTGTTACCAGCAACAAGTCCAAAAGCCAGGGTCTGTCATGGTATGGGGTTTTGTCAGTGCCCTTGGCAAAGGTAACTTGCACTTCTGTGATGGCACCATTAATGTACATAGAGATTTTGGAACACAATATGCTGCCTTCAAGAAGACATCTTTTCCAGGGACGTCCATGCATATTTCAACAAGATAATGCAAAACCACATTCTGCACACGTTACAAAGTCCTGACTGCGGAGGAAGAGGATACGGGTACTTGACTGGCCTGCCTGCAGTCCCGACCTGTCTCCAATAGAGAATGTGTGGCGCATTTTAAAGCGCAAAATGCGACAACGAAGACCCCGTACTGTTGCCCACTATAAGACTTGTTTGCAGCAAGAATGGGACAAAATTACACCTGAAACACTTCATCACTTGGTGTCTTCAGTCCCTAAACGTCTTTTAAGTGTTGTGAAAAGGAATGGCAACATTACAAAGTGGTAAATGCTTTACTGTTCCAAGTTTTTTGGAATGTGTTGCAAGAACCAAAATAGGAATTTAATTTCTTTGAAAAACAAAACAATAAAAATCATGAGGAACACATATAATTATGTGCTGTTGTATTGTCTGCAATGAAATACAAGTCAAAGTACATTTAGAAATCACTACTTTCTTTTTTTAGTTGTGTTTTCCATACTTTCACAACTTTTTCTGATTTGGTGTTGTAATTTATCTTTTCTCCCCTAGAGGGCAGTGTTTACTACTACTACTCAGCGCCCTTAATTTAGAGAGTTTGGCCAAATAGGGAATCGAATGTTCTGAGCTATCCCGTTATGCAACTGGTTCCGAGGAGGTCACGTGTTTCGTGGACTTCATGTTGTATACCAACATTCATCTGATTCCCATTGACATAGTGCAGGGAATAGTGGAACATTTTTATAAATTATTTAAAAAAAATGACATAAATAACTGCAAAAATGCCCAACTGTTGCGCTTTTGGCTGCAATGAAAGACACAGAAGCAGCAAAAGATTTCACAAGTCCCCCGTGAACCAAAAAGGTGAAAAGTATGGGAGCTGATCATTATTGTGCGAGGTAAATGTCAATTTCTGTTTTCGATATGATAAAAAATGACATAGGATAAATATAGTAATACCATTGTTAATGTGTCTGTAAAAAACACACTTTAGAAATGAATGAAGTTTGAAGTTAGCCATGCCTTATGCTAGCCTCAGCTTTTTCGCTAGCACTCCATGTACCTAAATGCTTGTGATCTTGCCATAGTCATATGGCTTTTGGTCTTGACCAAGTCCAGGTGTCTTTATTATGTTCATAATAATATTGGAAGGAAAGTGAAACACAGCTTGGACGGGGATGTTGTTCAGCTTTTCATGAGTTTAGACAGCTAGCTAACGCTACACCATTGTTTGCTAACGTCAGCGCAACAGCTTTAAGTTTTTTTTATAGTCGTGCGTAGAATTGACGGCGCAGGGTCCGGCGTAGACATAGACCCCTCTGCATCTACGCCGGACCCTACGCCGTAGCCCGACGTGCACCTCTCGAAAAATGTAAACGCGCGTCGCTCGGCCATGGCTTGGTAGTGTTGCATTTCCCCCGACTCATTTCCTGGTTCTCCTTCTCCATAAACAACATGAAATCAAGGAGAGGTTAACTTTTCCTGCTCCAGATTTCCCACCGTAGTTAGAAACAACAGGGGAGACACTTTGTTTCTCTCACTATGACTCTAGAGTCGCTACTTGCTCCAGAGCTAATTGCAGTCACTCTCTCACTTCCTCGCTCTAAAAGACACTCCTCACACACACACACACAGGCTCGATGCACACACTTACTCAGGCCACTTACGTAGGCTACGGCGAAAGCTCTGCGTGGAGCCTTCCCACAACCGTAAAAAGACCTTTAGCCTAGCCTGCTAGGTAAATATTACAACTGCCTTCGGAGTTTCTTATATCTGCGTCCACGTTGTCAACATAAGACCTGTGGCATTAGTGCTCCTTTTGTACCATAATTTTATTGAATGAAATATTAAGCTTCACTCCTATGAGATGGGTGGGTTTGTGTTACGTTACACACAAAGCTAACTGGCTATAGTTAGCCTGTATGTATGCTAGCAGACATTAGAAAGGTAAACACTGCTCAGAGACTTATTGGGCGACCTTGCTCAAATTCAATACGCCAAGTTCAGCTGCAAAATGTAATGTTTAAAATTCAGTGTTAACATCCGGGAACCCAAGGAAAATCAATCAATTCTAGAATCTAGATCAGGAGTTTGTTGATTGAGTTGCAGCTGAGTTCTCATGAATCAAACTTTGAACACACTCACACTTCCTCACACCAGGTATCAGTCTCCATGGTCCACCATGGTCCATCCTGCAGGAAGAAATAATGTCAGAATCAACTTCATACACCTTCACTCAGATCCTCCATTAAACATGAACCAGAGTTCATCAGTTAGTGACTGAGACACAGAGGGAGAGCTGCTGTTGTCTGTCCATACCTTAGAGTGTCCAGTCTCCAGTTTGGATCCTTAAGTGCAGCTGACAGCAGCTTCACTCCTGAGTCTCCTGGATGATTGTAGCTCAGGTCCAGCACTCTCAGATGGGAGGGGTTGGAGCTCAGAGCTGAGGCCAGAGAAGTAGAGCCTTCCTCTGAGACCAGACAGAATGATAGACTACACACACACACACACACACACACACACACACACACACACACACACACACACACACACACACACACACACACACACACACACACACACAGAGAGTGTAGTGTTGGTTCAGGCAGATCTTTTCCACAGCTGTGTTTGGTAGGAACACTTTGATTAAGGAGTCCTAAAACTGACCGACATGCACCCTGTGAAGGAGGAAGGGTTGGAAGACTTGGAGGAAAACTAACGAAGTACTCGTACTTGAGTAACATATTCTAGTACTCATCCACCTCTGTCTAACTGACACATGCAGGCCCATATAAACAGATGTACAGCTTGTTGACCAAACGCTTTGGTCCCCTAAAATATGGGATCCGACCATAATTCTTGCATAGTCCATTCAACATAGCTGTGAATACTCTGAAATTACAGTTTCAGCACATAATCCTTAGTTCATTTAAAATGTATTACCAAAATAACAAAATGGTGTCATTGTACAGTATATATACATATGAACGTAACTGTATATCCAAGTCCAGTTTATGTGACGTGTTGCAACTATTAGGTGCTTGAAAGCATCGCACCTCCACAGTGACGTCATGCCACAGACACATCTATTCTATATTAACTGATTACCTAGGGGTGGGGTTATGTGTCTCTCCGTGCGTTCATGGACATCGGAAAAACATTTTTCCGAGTGAAAACGTCACCATTCACGTCACCTCCTGTGGGAATTAAAGGTGGGAAACTCGGGCTAGATTTTGCTAACAGAGTTTCCCAGTTGGTTACGCGTTGTTGACAGCTGACGTACTAATCATGGCCGACGATCGTTAAAATGCGTTGAAGGGTGAGAATCCTTTCCCGTTAGTTGTCCTGCAGATAACACAAACACCTGTCCATGTGCTGTTTGTATGCTCGCATAAGAAAACAGCAACATATTTTTTGGCCTTCATGTTTTCACACACCTGATACTCTCAGCTACACCTAACAGTTGGTGGCAGTCATGTAACAAGTTGTTATGCTAGACGCCAATATAACAGAAGAAGAACACACATTCCGACCATGTGAACGCTCGCAATCGGAATAATAACGTAATCACGGGGGCGGTCCCTGATATTGCCAGGTGGCATGAACGCAGCATTACTATGAAAGGTTAGTTCATGCAGAGTCATTCAGTTGGTGTGTATTAAGAAAATAAATGATCGATATAGAGCACTGATGATTCTGTCTTCATTGAACCAAAGATGTCTACCAAAATACCATGAACCAAAACAATACACTGTTGTCACACTGCTGACTCACTAGAGGACTAGAGGACAGGGAGCTGAGAACTGAGGACAGAGCTTCACATCTTCTCTCTGAAAGGTTGGCCTGTAATCAGTCCCATTAATAACACATATAAAAAGAAAATAACAGCTCAGAGGGTCATGGTTTTCAAATTACTGAACACTAACCTGAGAGTTTCCAGTCTGCAGTGTGGACTCTTCAGTCCAGCCGACAGCTGCTTCACTCCTGAATCCTGCAGCTCGTTGTTACTCAGGTCCAGCTCTCTCAGACTAGAGAACTGAGAGCTGAGTACTGAGGACAGAGCTTCACAGTTTCTCTTTGACAGGTTACAGCCACTCAGTCTGAAGAGGAATCAACAAAACATAAGAAAACAATTACAAACAATGTTTTTTTTCTGAATTAAGAATAACTCCATTTAATCTGGATAGTTGTGTGTGCACTTACAGAGCTGTGTTGGAGGCTTTGACCACTGGCAGCAGCCTCAGAAGAGCCTCCTCTGAAGCAGAGTATTTCTTCAGGTCAAACACGTCCAGATCTTTTTCTGATGACAGTAAGATGAAGACCAGAGCTGACCACTGAGCAGGAGACAGTTTATCTGTGGAGAGACTTCCTGAACTCAGGGACTGTTGGATCTGCTCCACTAGAGAACGATCATTCAGTTCATTCAGACAGTGGAACAGATTGATGCTTCTCTCTGCAGACAGATTCTTACTGATCTTCTTCTTGATGTACTCAACTGTTTTCTGATTGGTCTGTGACCTACTTCCTGTCTGTGTCAGCAGACCTCGTAGGAGACTCTGATTGGTCTGCAGTGAAAGACCCAGGAGAAAGCGGAGGAACAAGTCCAGGTGTCCATTTGGACTCTCTAGGGCCTTGTCCACAGCACTCTGGTAGAAAAATGATTTTCTAAGTAAAAACCTCCGACGTGATGTTGTTTGTTCTTCTGCCAGCAGGTTGACTCCAGAGTTGATGAATGTCAGATGGACATGAAGAGCAGCCAGAAACTCCTGAACACTCAGATGGATGAAGCAGAACACCTTGTCCTGGTACAGTCCTCTCTCCTCTTTAAAGATCTGTGTTAACACTCCTGAGTACACTGAGGCTGCTCTGATATCGATGCCACACTCTGTCAGGTCTGATTCATAGAAGATCAGGTTGCCTTTCTGCAGCTGCTCAAAAGCCAGTTTTCCCAGAGACTCGATCATCTTCCTGCTCTCTGGACTCCAGTGTGGATCTGTCTCAGCTCCTCCATCATACTTGATGTTCTTCACTTTGGACTGAACCACCAGGAAGTGGGTGTACATCTGAGTCAGGGTCTTGGGCAGCTCTCCTCCCTCTCTGGTCTTCAACACATCCTCCAGCACTGTAGCAGTGATCCAGCAGAAGACGGGGATGTGGCACATGATGTGGAGGCTTCGTGATGTCTTGATGTGGGAGATGATTCTGCTGGCCTGCTTCTCATCTCTGAATCTCTTCCTGAAGTACTCCTCCTTCTGTGGGTCAGTGAACCCTCTGACCTCTGTCACCATGTCAACACACTCAGGAGGGATCTGATTGGCTGCTGCAGGTCGTGTGGTTATCCAGAGGCGAGCAGAGGGAAGAAGTTTCCCCCTGATGAGATTTGTCAGCAGCACACCCACTGAGGAGGAATCTGTAACATCAGTCAGGATCTCAGTGTTGTGGAAGTCCAGAGGAAGTCGACACTCATCCAGACCGTCAAAGATGAACACGACCTCTTCAAACCTGCAGATTCCTGCTTCTTTGGTTTCACTAAAGAAGCGATCAACAAGTTCCACCAAGCTGTACTTTTCCTCTTTCAGCACATTCAGCTCTCTGAAAGTGAATGGAAATGTGAACTGGATGTCCTGGTTGGCTTTGTCTTCAGCCCAGTCCAGAGTGAACTTCTGTGTTAAGACTGTTTTCCCGATGCCAGCCACTCCCTTTGTCATCACTGTTCTGATTGGTTCATCTCTTCCAGGTGGGGTTTTAAAGATGTCTTCTCGTCTGATTGTTGTTTCTGGTCTGTCTGGTTTCCTGGATGCTGTTTCAATCTGTCTGACCTCATGTTCATCATTGACCTCTGCAGTCCCTCCCTCTAGGATGTAGATCTCTGTGAACATCTGATTCAGAAGGGTTGGGTTTCCTGCTTTAGCAATCCCCTCAAACACACACTGGAACTTCTTCTGCTGGTTACATTTGAGTTTACGCTTACACACTCCACAATTACTTCCTGAATGAACACACAACAAAGCAGATCAATACGTCAAATAACATATTTAGACATTTCCTCAGAGAATGAGTATATGAATATATTTTGGTCCATCTCTGGAGACATTAGTTAAGGTCCCATTTATGCAGCATGTTAAATCTTTAGAGAAATCCTCTTACTGCTCTGCAGATGGTCAGCCAGCTCCTCTTGCTTCATTCTCCTCAGGAAGTGCAGTGTGATATTCAGAAATGCCTCTCTGCTGCTCCTCCTCTGCTCTTCATCCTCACCGTCCAATACCTCTTCATCCTCCATCTGACTCTCTGAACATTCTGGGTAATCTGGACTCAGAACCTTCTGGATCTTCGTCAGCTCGTTCTTCACAAAAGTCCCGATCTCCTCCTCCAGCAGCTGGAACAGAAGATTATATGAATGACAAATCAAACTGAAATCATGGAAGCAAACATCAGATCCATGTTGGACAGACTGACAATCCACTGGTCTAAAAAGTGCAGCATGGAGATGATTGTGAACAGAATAGATGTAAAAGTAGTTGTTGTACATGTACAGACCATAAATATGGAGTCTAGGTGTGTTTGATGTTTCTGGGCAGACTGACCACTGGGAACCTCTGAGCTCTCCTGGTCCACTCTGTGGAGGAATCAGGAAGAATTAGCTCACATCATGTCTGTTCACACAGAGACAAACACAAGGTAAAGGTCCATGAAGTGATTTTTGGATGTTAACAGTGAATCAGAGGACTCCCTGTAGTGCTAAACCTTACTAGTCCTGCTGATTATCAGTTTCAGATCCTCACCTTTGATCAACAGAGTGGCGTCCATCTTTGAAGTATAAAGGATGACCCATAGACCGGTCACTCTTCATGGACACACAGCTGGGTTCAGGTTCTTCCAGATTCTTCCTGATAGAAACACAAGATAAATTCTTCACTGCACCCACAACACACTGAGACAAAACCTGTCAGTGGTTTAATACATCGTCTGTACAGTACATTTGTATCCAGGTAGTTATTGTTAACATGTTGTATGATCCATGATCGATATTTAATTCAGACATGTTTTAAAGCTGTATTCAGTGCAGTGTGCAGCACAGGTTTGAATATGATGCTGTGTGGTGCCCATGATGGTGGAATAGTAATGCTAATGTCTAATAAGGATAATATATACGAGGACTTCCAGACGGCAGAACTAGATTGGTAGCCCTCGACAGTGTTGAAGCTATCCTGAAGATTTGTCTAACAGCATCTTTCCCTGGTATATATTCTGTACATCACTCTGCACTTCACTAATTTTTGCAGTTCTGGTTAGAAGCTTAATGACATTTAGTTGTCTCAGTACTGGTACTCTGTGCTATAACAATAAAGTTGAACCTAACCTAATAAAATGAGGAATAGATGTTGTCTCAAAGCAGTGAGTTTCAACTGAGAATCCTTTTCCTATATTTAGGTTTAAAGTTATTTATTGTCAAATGCACGCTGACAGTAAAGCAGTCGTTGGCAATAAAATAATAAAAGTTCTCAGGCTCCCTCCAGTTCAAACAAATATATATAAAAAGAAAATCAAAGACATAAAATAGGGCATATATATTATATATTGTAGGAGACAGGTGTACACAAAAAATAAACAACGTGAATAAACTGTAATTTTACATTTTACTATTTGTTGTAAACTCTGAAACTGAGAGTTAAAGTGAGCTGACAGAAAACATGCCGTCACCGTCCATTAAAAGACTTTTTAAAAACATCTAAAACCCGGAGATCTCACAATAAATAAAAACACATCATTTTGTTTTCATCATCAGTTCACCTTTCATCTACAGAGTGGTGTCCATCTTTGAAGACTAGAGGATGACCCATAGACCGATCACTCTTCATGGACACACAGCTGGGTTCAGGTCCAGGTCTGGGTCCAGGTCCACGTCTAAGTCTAGGTCTAGGTCTAGGTCCAGGTCCAGGTCCAGGTCTGTGCTGCTTCTCTGGGCTGAAACACAACACACACAGAGCTTTGAGTGTGAATAAAGATGGTGGAGTGATCTGAGTGGTGGACAGTTAGAGATGGTCCTCTCACCTCTGAGCTCTGGTCTGGCTGTCATGTTCCCCACACAGAGTGGTTTTAGAGGGAGGGGCTCCCTCCTCTCTGTCCTCACACTGACTCATAGCAGAGTCCACACCTTCATCTGGAGAGGAAACACTGAGAGCAGCAGTCCAATCATTCATCAGCACATCATCACTCATTCATCCCTCACATCATTTCTCCTGGAAAAAAAGACAAATGTCAGCAGCTGGTCATCTGATTGGCTGCTTCTCTCTGAGTCATATCAGTGTCAGTTGAATCCTTTTGTCTTGTTGGACTGTTGCTCCGACTAAAGAAGCAGTTTGAAAACATGACTGAACTCTGGGAACTACTGAGGACCTTTTCTCATCACTTTATCACATTTCATTCACTCAACACAAAGAACTGATCAACACATGGATTAATAGTGGTTTGTTATTGGACAGAAGATGCAGCTGGTTCTCATTGGTCAGTGGTGAGGACGAATCAGAGCAGCTCCCATCAGCTGTTCTACTTCTATCAGTCCACTAGATGGCCTCATGGAGCTGTTTGGAGGATTTTACTGCTTCAGCTGGATGTCACTTTTTGTGGCAAAAGTAATAGGCCTGGCAAACTTGATTCCTTTTAAGTATTCAGGTTATTCTGAGTCACTCACTAAACTGATCTGGGTTATGCGAGTTACTTGAATCACTTGAGTCAGTATTGTTACTATAGGCGAGCTGATGAGAGCTTGTAATGTTCCGGACTGTCTGCTCGACCTAATTTCATTTTAACATATTACATTTATACACCAAAACCTACAGTTAGGTAGGCTATGTGCAGAACATTGTATGTTATTTCAGAAGTCAAAGAATGGCTTTTGTTGTGGATTTGCTTTACCCTGAGCTGGAGGAGAGACTTCACGTCTGCTACAGATCCACTCATAGCCGGCCCGGCTGATTCGCGTGATTGACTGACTCAAGTCGCACAACAGCTCGCGAGTCGTCGACAACTCGTGAGTTCTCGAGTTAGTCCCATGGTCTGCGAGCTTGCAATGTTTCCGGCTCTGAGTTTGTGGGTCGGGAAGTTCCTACAACCTGTTATCTCAGACTGTCTCTCTGCTCATTCAGTCGTTTGAGTTGACTTGTAGAGTCGTCGGTGTCTACGAAATTGTAAGTTATGAAGCTTTTGTCAGCTAAGATGGCTACAACTAGTAGTAGCTAATGTTGCAAGAGGTTTGTGTGTGTCGCTGTTATCATTTTAGATTGAATTGTACTAGGACTCAACTGATCCGAGTTAATGATACTAGAGACTCGTGATTCACGAGTCAATTTAAAGACTCAGGTGAAAGAAACAAACAGGTTTAGAAAGTAAAAATAAAATCCTCAGAGAATCCGACTGCCCTGACACGGCTACGTAACTATATTATTGATGTGG
Source organism: Gymnocephalus cernua (assembly GCA_023631565.1). Lineage (NCBI taxonomy): Eukaryota > Metazoa > Chordata > Actinopteri > Perciformes > Percidae > Gymnocephalus > Gymnocephalus cernua. Next base: position 2,571,421 of record CM042441.1, read on the forward strand.
GTCTGCTGGTAAAACACTGTTCCAAAGATGGATACAGAAATCACATCTGGATACTTCACCCAGTGTGTTCTCACCATGTTGTTTCATTCTGGCTCTATAAACGTGGACAACACGGTGGAAATATTACTTCATCTTTTAATGTGAAACACTCACTGCATGTCATTTAGTTATGATAAAGCACAGAGCTGTAGGCTGTGTCTTGTATGAAAGTTGTTCTGCAAATACTTTATCATCACGCTCACCCTCCTGTCCACTCATATTTATTCACATGAATCCTGATTAGTATGATTGTATGAAAACAGACAATTCAAACAGCTCTTATCATGGCAGCCATTTAACTACTTCTGGGTCATTTCACTCCATTAGGAACCTTCCTAAACAAAAAGGACTGTTGGACCTCAGCCCTGGATGATTCAAGAGAAGAAACCAGAGAAGCTGCAGAAATCAGCTGGAGGAGGTGAAGTTACTCACTGTGACCACTGGAGGTCCTCCCTCCAACTACTCTACTCCTGTCTGATACACTTTTCCTCCTCTCTCTTCTTCCTTATCTCTTTCTCTCCTCCTCCCCTCCTCGCTCTCTTCTCTCCTCCCTCATCTTCCCCTCCCTCCCTCTCTCTCCTCCCTCATCTTCACCTCCCTCCCTTCTCAAACTGGTTTGCCTTCGTTCCACCACTGACTGAAGTCAACTCACCTTTAGACTTTAATTTAGACTTGCGTTGTTTTTCCAGCGAAGACTTGAAGCACACGAGGAAACATGTTTTAACATGTCGTCTCTCCTGCTCAGCTCCTCTTTAACACAGAAAACCCTGAAGACAAAAGTGTCTCAGTTGAATTAAGAAAAGCTTGATTAAAACCTGCTTGTCTGAAAGAAGACATGTTATGGAAGATAAATAGCACAACATCTATAGATTGAAAAACAGTTTTTGCCTGAAGTGTAAAACCAACGTGACTTTAACAAGACGTCAGAAGAGATGATTTTACATGCTGATCCTATAAAGTGATCCTGCTGAGTCCTAGTGCCCCCCCCCCCCCCCCGCTACCTTCCCCTCCACATCAATAAGAGTCCTGACAGACCCCAGATCAGACTCAACTCTTCTCCTTCATTCAGAGCAACACTTCATCTGGACTTCTCTCTGCCTGCTCACACAGGCGGCCATCTTGTTTCCCAGCTTTCAACAATCACACGTTCACCATCAATTCAACCGTTTCTCCAACCACAACAATCAAAGACGTCGTCTCAACCAATCACAGCTCCACTTACTCAACTTTCAGCCATGAACTTCATCAGTGTGCAGCTCTCTTCTGTCCTCAGCAGGTCTGTGTAGAAAAGGAGCTTCACCTTCAACTTCCAGCAGACAAAGTCAAGTGACGCAGTTTCTTAACATTAACCAGAGTGTGTGTGTGTGTGTGTGTGTGTGTGTGTGTGTGTGTGTGTGTGTGTGTGTGTGTGTGTGTGTGTGTGTGTGTGTTTGTTGTCTTCACTTCACTATGAAAGTATGTATTCTGACTGGTTGGACCACTAGCGGAGCCAGAAAAAACTAATCTGGGTGTTGATCGGAAAAACTAGGTGTGCCACATTTGTTGACGTTCCAATATCCAACAAAAAACTCATTAGCAGCTGAGACCTGGGGAACACAGCATGAGCACATATGGACAAAACAAACATGCTAAATAAACATATTTTTTAAAGCAGATTTGAAATTACATTGTAACAATCTAACAATTCGCCCTTATGAAATCCAATCGCGGCACGGCTGTCTGAGAGCAAAATAGACAGACGGTGATGGTGTTGAGATGCCTCTCCAAATGCAGAAACCAAGCCAATCACACCATAAAACATTAAGACACGTTAACAAAAAAGATGAAAAGGCAAGTGATGTCCTAACTAAAGACCCACCTTGATGAGATTGAACTGTCATTTCGAAATGGAGAAACAAAAATAGAGCAGTGATGTAGTAAATGTAATGCTACAGGCTGGGTGCTGTTTCGCTGGCACATTGGATTACCATTTGAATGGTCTCGTATTGCCAGACCTTCCTCCACAGCACTGCGGAGGAGGGTCTGGCTAGTCCACACAACATTCTGGGATGGGAGAGAAACGTCCTCTGGTTTATTGGCATTTCTTTAAACCAATCACAATCACCTTGGGCGGGGCTAAGCACAAAATATCCTCTGGAAGGAACTTGTTTTGGTGGAACATGTGTGCGTTCAAAAGTAGTTTTAGTCGTGCAACAGAAAACTCAGATTGTACAGATAGTCTAGCTAGCTGTCTGGATTTACCCTGCAGAGATCTGAGGAGCAGTCAACCAGAGTCCTCACAAATCAGCCGGAGGTTAGAACGCCAACACAAAGACACAGGAAGGGGACGGACATCCGGCTGAACTTCCGGCGGCACTGGAGCCATCCCGGAAGTGTGACATCGTGGATATAGACGACCATTTGAATAAAGAGACCAAAACACCATGGCAATAAGTAAAGCAATTGATTGAGCTTTCAGTCATAATAATTCAAACTGAATTTAACATTGCATTGCCAATTTGCATACTGAATTATTATTTGAAAAATTCATATTAAAATTGAATAACATAATTGCAAATTGAATTGATAATTGCAAAATACATTCCCATTTGAATAAAGACACCAAAAACGTTCCATAATTTAGATATTAAAAATTATATAATGACTATCTGGAATAGTTTTCCAGTTGGAGTTCTTGGAGTACCCCCTCATCTTCCCCTCCCTCTCTCCTCTCTTCCCTCTCTCCTCTCCTCCCCCTCCCTCCCTTCTGTAAACTGGTTTTCCTTCGTTCCACCAAGTCAACATTTAATTTGGACTTGAGTTGTTTTTACAGTGAAGACTGTAAAGTGGATTTGGTGAAATAAAAAAGTATTGCTGCGTCTTCACGTTGGGTGCAGTCCTATTTCAGCAGGCTGTCATTATTAATATACATAGAATAAAACATCTACTCTTTTGATGGTCAAAAAACACAAACAATCACAAAACTGGAACAACTAGTTATTGCATAGAAAATTAATCAGCAACTATTTGGCTCATTTATTTTTAATTAGTTAATTTAAAACAGATTCATGAACATATTTGTTAGTGTTTAACATGTTTTATTGTAATTTTCTACCACCATAAGAAACTAACGATCAGCAGAACCACCAATGAGGTTAATTTGTGATTCTTTGCTCATTTAGTCCAAATTAATTAATTTAATTCCACTTGAATTCATGTCATAGAAATGTATCTGTACCAAACTCGTGCATAGTAAACTGGGTTTGGACGGCCCTGTCCATGGTGAGTATTTAGAAACCTTACTCACCCTTCGTGTTGCTCTTTTATTTTGAAGGTAACTTCCTGTTTCCGGTCCAGCCAGTGTGGCTAACTGTGGCTAGCTCAGTGCAGCTCTCCTTCAGCTCGCCGCCGTAAACAATGTTCTTTTTCTCCAGAGACGTTTCCAGGACAGGACGCCGGGCAGCAGCCGGGACGTCTCCACCGCTGGTCACCGGTCAACATCAATATCTTCTTCTCCCGTTACGGTACTGAATGATGCAAGATAAACACTGAAACATGTCTGATTAGTTCCATCCCCCCCCACCAAACTCCATTATAAATCTAACAGTATAATGTTGCTGAACTTACAGACATGTGTAAACATCATTAAACATGACAAAAAGGAAGAAGAATTATGACCAAGAAAGTCATAAAAAATCAAGTCCAGGCACTCGAGGTTGGTTAAAGAGTGATAAAAGTTCTTTATTAAATAGGTCAAGACATTAAAAATACAGCAACGCGTGTCAGCTGGAGCCTTCCTCAGGGTGGGGGGACACAAAGGGAACATCAGAGTGATTCTATCTGGCAGGTGTGTATAGGTGAGAGCATGATATGCTCACCCTGACCTCCAGGGGGCAGGACACCACAAACCCAATACACAACACATGGTACAACATGCAGCACTTAGACCCCACCCATCTTAAATCAAGCAACATGCAGAGTACATCCAGCAAAACATGGCAACATATACTTAAGTGTTTTAGAAACATATTAAGACGATGGATGAATTACAAAAAAAATGTTAAACATGAATTTAAGTTTTTCTTATGAATCGTTGCTGCTTTCTGATTAATTCAGCATAGCTTTATTTAAAGAACACTTTTCACAGATATAATCATAATGTGCTTTACATAAAACATACAAGATAATACATATTAAAAACTAAGTAACACAAAACAAAGTGAAATACACGTAAAAAGTAATTGATGAAGTGCAGACAGTTTAACTGCTGTATTTCCCCAGATGTTGTCTTTATAATCTTTATTTTGTTTGTCAAAGAGGACACTATGCTGTCAGATCTAATGGATCCATACCCACATTGTTGTCTGACAGTATGAACAGAGATTGACGTCTGAGAGAATCTATTGATTGCATTTAACAAAATTCATTTTATTGGTTGGCTTGTTTTTAATCAGCATCCGAAATCTGCAGAGACCTAAACAGTTGTGGAAGATTAAAAAGGAGCATAGAGAAAGATGGGCTTGAATGTTTAAATTGACATGTGATTTATTGGCACAAATTATTCATGTTTGGTCTGTAGTGTGTGTGATGGTGAACAGACTGAACTTTGATTTCAGCAACTAATCTTCCGTCAGTGTGTCTGTCTACTAGGGGTGGAACGGTACACAGAAGTCACAGTTCGGTTCATACCTTGGTTCAGACATCATGATTCGGTTCAATGGAGGGAAAGGCAAAACAAAAATGCAGAAGGCAATTTTTTTATTGTGCACTGTATCACCTAGTGTCATACAGTCTCTCCCCTGAGCTAGCTGCAACAGCCTGAAGTGTATAAAGTAAGATGTAAACAGTAAACAATAAGTACCCCACATCATCTCCAGACTCCATCTGGAATTGTAAACAAAAAAAGACAATCAGCTAGTAGTGTGATTATGGGAGACGAGTGCTGCTCTCATATGTGAATGCACAGAGCATGGATGTTAAAAGAGCAGCTTCGGTTACACAGAGCAGGTGACAAGTTTTGGCATTAGCTTCACACACTACAGCTAACGGCGGAGCTAACAGCGGAGCTAACAGCGGAGCTAACAGCGGAGCTAACAGCTAACGGTGGAGCTAACAGCTAACGGTGGAGCTAACAGCTAACGGTGGAGCTAACAGCTAACGGAGGAGCTAACAGCTAACGGAGGAGCTAACAGCGGAGCTAACGGGCCTGGAGGCCATTTGTGGTCGAGGCAAGAAGGAATACAGCTACGTCCGTGTTTGGTTGTATATGGAAGAGACTAGTTTGCTTCATGTGGACTCACTGGACCCAGAGTGACAGAGAAAGACTATCGGCTCTGACTGGACCAACTTGACATGTAGGGGGAGGTTCAGAGCTAAGGGGGGGGGGGGGGGGGGGGGATTAGGTGTCCGTGTCCCTAAAGAAGCGTGTATCTAACAGTAGTTCCGCATCACATTAATTAATTTGCACGCAAGTTTTATTTATTTTTATATTGTGTATTCTCCGTGTAAATTCATATACCGAACCGAGACGCCTGTACCGTTTCGGTTCAATACGAATACATGTACTGTTCCACCCCTACTGTCTACAAGAGAGCCTCTCAGTCCTGCAGAGGACACAGAGACATTGAGGAACCAAACCAGACCCTAAACCCTGGATAAAGAGGTTGAGTGAATGTGGTGTTGAAGGTGTGGAGGTGGATCAGTGAATCAGAGGAGACTGTGTAGAAAGACAGAATGCCAGCAGGACAGTCCACATACACTGCTACTCTGTTAGAGACAGAGGAGGAAGTGAGGTCTGTTATTATGCGATTGTGCCAGACTGAGTAATGTCCATCACTAGAGCTCCTCAGACTCCAGGACTGATCATTCCACCCAAACCCAAAGTCATCACTGGTTCCTCTCCTGCTGATTCCTCTGTAACTCACTGCTATATAAACCTCTCCTCTCTTCTCGACCTCCCAGTAACAGCGACCAGTCAGACCATTTCTACACAGCAGCTGAGGATTGGATTCAAATCTGTCTGGATGATCAGGATATGACTGATCCGCTCCCACATTTGTCACCTTCCTGTTGTTGTCAGACAGTTTGAGATTTCTGTTAGCTGTGTTTGTGTCCAGTTCCAGTTCACAGACATCTGATGGAGAGAACAAGACACAATACAGCTGCAGGTTATCATCTGCTGATTTATGAACAACTTTACTGACAGTTATTTAAATAAAATCATTTAAAGTTTCATTTCATGAATGACGATCATCAAATTTTAACTTCAACAATCCAGTTATAATAATTCATTAAGTTTATAAATACATCTGAGGTAGAACATGTTCCACAAAATGTCTGACTTTACTGGTATTTGAAAGAATGGGTCTTGGGCAAACCATATGTATCTGACAGTTGCGAAAAGATGCAAAAAAATTGTCGATAAAGAGGCTATCAAAACATTTCAAGCCCTTGTCATGCCAATTCTGGAATGACCAGGCAAAAGTGGATGACTGGGATTGCACCATAGAGAGAGGGAACCTGAATACTGATGTTTTTCCAGAACTGGTTCCAAATTTGCTGGGAGTGACTAACACCTGGGTAGCCTTTTGGTATATTTGATAAAAGGGTAAGTGCTGCACACAGTGTGGCAGGCAATGAGACTGGGCCACACGTGCTAGCCTCCACAGAGACCCAGGTCGGGCATGAAGGATCCAGATGACAATACATCCAGTAGGACAAACATTGGACGTTGGCAGCCCGATAGTAAAATTGGAAGTTGGGTAAAGCCATACAGCCTATCAGTTTTGGACGCTGAAGGATGGATTTCGGGAATCAAGGACTTTTACCACTCCAGATAAAAGAGGAAATGATAGAATCAAGGGTCGTAAAGAAAGATTTGGGAAAAACACAGAAAGACACTGGAAAAGGTACATACACTTTGGGAGAAGCGTCATAATTTTAGCCGAGTTTATGCGGCCTGTGAGAGATAGGCCTAGTGGAGATCATTTTTCCAGGAGTTGTCTTGCTTGGAAAACAATAGTTTGATCTAAACAGGTTTTTATACTCCCTCGTAACCCGGACCCCAAGGTGTACAAAATTATCTCTGGTAAGCTTAAATGGAAGGTCTGAGTAACTCAGCTCAAGTGCTTGTTTACTGTAGTTATTGGGAAGTTTAAACACACTCACACTTCCTCAGTCCAGGTCTCAACCACTGTAGTCCACCATGGTCCACCCTGCAGGAAGAAACAAAGTCAGAATCAACTTCATACTCCTTCACACATATCCTCCATTAATCATGAACCAGAGTTCATCCGTTAGTGACAGAGAAAGTGAGTGTTGCTGTTGTCTGTCCATCTGTCCATACCTGAGAGTGTCCAGTCTCCAGTTTGGATCCATAAGTCCAGCTGACAGCAGCTTCACTCCTGAGTCTTCTGGATGATTGTAGCTCAGGTCCAGCACTCTCAGATGGGAGGGGTTGTAGCTAAGAACTGAGGCCAGAGAAGTAAAGCCTTCGTCTGTGATCAGACATCCTGACAGACTACACACACACACACACACACACACACACACACACACACACACACACACACACACACACACACACACACACACACACACACACACACACACACACACAGCACATAATCATTAGTTGTTTTAAAATCTAGTGCCCTGAAGTACAGAGCCAAAATAACAAATGGATGTCATTGTATAGTATATCTACATATGAAACTAACTGTATATTCAAGTCCAGTTCATGTGCCATGTTACAACTATTAGGTGCTTGAAACCATTGCACCTCCACAGTGACATCATACCACTGACACATCTGTTCTCAATGAACTGATTACCTGGGGGTGGGGTTACGTGTCTTACTATGAAATGTTTTTGTCTCATTCTGTAAGTGTGTCTATTAAGAAAATAAATAAATAAATGATATAGAGCACTGCTAATTCTGTCTTCATTGAACGACAGATGTCTTGCAAAACACTGCGAAACAAGACACTACACTGTACACATGCTCCTGAATCACTATAGGACTTGGAGCTGAGAACTGTGGACAGAGCTTCACTGCTTCTCTCTGACTGGTTGGCATGAAGTCAGTCGTTTTAATAACTAATATATAAAGAAAATAATAGCTCAGAGGGTCATGGTTTTCAAATAACTGAACACTTACCCAAGTGTTTCCAGTCTGCAGTGTGGACTCTTCAGTCCAGCTGACAGCTGCTTCACTCCTGAATCCTGCAGGTCGTTGTTACTCAGGTCCAGCTCTCTCAGACTACAGGACTGGGAGCTGAGAACTGAGGACAGAGCTTCACAGCTTCTCTCTGACAGGTTACAGCCACTCAGTCTGAAAGAGAATCAGTAATACAATTACAAAGAAAAGTTTTTTTTTCTTAATCAAGATGAACATTTAATTTGGGTAAATGTGTGTGCACGTACAGAGCTTTGTTGGAGACTTTGACCACTGGCAGCAGCCTCAGAAGAGCCCCCTCTGAAGCAGAGTATTTCTTCAGGTCAAACACCTGCAGGTTGTTGTTACTCAGGTCCAGCTCTCTCAGAGTAGAGGACTGGGAGATTAGGGATGAGGACAGAGCTTCACAGCTTTTCTCTGACAGGTTACAGCCACTCAACCTAAAAAAGATATTCAGGGAGGAGCACATGAGCAACCACTATGGTGGCAAGAGACTGAGGTCCAACACTCGCCTCCGTATTTCATTGAATAACCAGGTCTATTACTTTTTCTTCAACGCCATAGAATGTGGCAATTTAATAATTCCCTTCTCCAGAACAAAGCTTTTGATGCAGAATTTAGAACCAAACTGGCTGAATTTATATCAATTAATACAGACTCAGTTGCTGATCCCGCATATACATGGCAAAAGGGTTTATTAGGGATTTCACATCCTCCTTCGCGGTCAACTTGAAGAGGAAAAGAGACGCAAAGATTGCAGAGTCGAAAGAACGCTGTAAATCATTAGAGCAATCTCTTAAATCTTGTTTTTCTAAATCTACACGTACTCTGTTTGTCAAAAGTCGAGCAGAGCTCACTGGACACAGAAAAGGCTTTCGACCACCTAGCGTAAAACTACTTGTGGCAAGTAATGGAGAGGCTTGATTTGGGGGCCAAATTCATTGACATGGTGTGTACTTTATATACAAATCCCACGGCCATAGTCTCAACCAATGGATTGTACTCTCAGACATTTCCCATTGAGCAGGGCTCGCAACAGTGATGCCCGCTCTCCCCCATGCTATTTGCAATCTCTCTTGAACCGTTAGCCCAAGCCATAAGGCAAAATAAAATCCGTAATATCCAGATTAAATCCAGTAGCCATTCAATGTCATTATTTGCAGATATTTTGTTGTACATTGCTGATCTTGAGGACTCTATTCCAAAAATTCTTAGGATCTTCAACAAATTTGGCTCAAACTCCAGCTATAAAATTAACTGGAATAAATCTAATCTTCTTTTATTAAAACAACAGGCATGTGGCGTCAGCTATTAGTGTTACAATACCAACCCAAACAACATTTTGGAGCACAATATGCTGCCTTCAAGAAGACATCTTTTCCAGGGACGTCCATGCATATTTCAACAAGATAATGCAAAACCACATTCTGCACACATTACAAAGTCCTGGCTGCGGAGGAAGAGGATACGGGTACTTGACTGGCCTGCCTGCAGTCCCGACCTGTCTCCAATAGAGAATGTGTGGTGCATTTTGAAGCACAAAATGCGACAACAAAGACCTCGTACTGTTGCCCACCTTAAGACTTAACAAGAATGGAACAAAATTACACCTGAAACACTTCATCACTTGGTGTCTTCAGTCCCTAAATGTATTTTAAGTGTTGTGAAAAGGAATGGAAACCTTACAAAGTGGTAAATGCTTTACTGTTCCAACTTTTTTTGAAATGTGTTGCAAGAACCAAAATAGGAATTTTGTTTTTTTGAAAAAAAAAAACAAACAATAAAAATCATGAGGAACACATTCAATTATGTGCTGTTGTATTGTCTGCAATGAAATACAAGTCAAAGTACATTTAGAAATCACTACTTTTTTTATTTGTGTTGTCCATACTGTCCCAAGTTTTTCTGATTTGGAGTTGTATTTGGAATAATAAACCACCTAGATTAAAATACTCTACCATGCAACGTACCTCAAACGTGGGAGGCTTGGACCTCCTCAACCTTAAAGTGTATCACAGAGCCTTTCAGCTACGGGCCCTCAGAGTGTGGATAGATCCCTCCTCTACAGTCCCATAGAGAAAAATTGAGCAAAACCTCACTGGAAGTCTAAGACTGCAAGACCTTGCCTTTGCAGGTGTGTGTCAACAAAGGTGTATGCTAGCCTATGGCCCTATTATCACCAACACCTTTAAACAGGTTGAGGAGGAACTAGGCTACACCAACCAGTGGCATTTTAACACCCCAATCTGGCACAATATACACTTAATGTCTGGCAACAAACCCTTTGCTTGTAAGCAGTGGAGTGACAGAGGCATTTATACGGTAAACCAGCTATTCAATGAGAAAGGAATGTTGAGTTTTGAAGATCTAAGAGCTAGGTTTGAGGTCCCTAGGACATCCTTTTTCTTGTATTTGCGCTTTTCCGGTGAGAGGATTAGCATCCAAGATCTGTGCTAAACTGATGCAAGTATCCGTAGGGTACCTCCCAATAGCGAGGAAATGGGAGCAAGAGCTGAGCCCAGAGTGGAACGCAATTAATTGGGAGACAGTTTGGGACAGTATTTCCCATTGCTTCAAAAACCCAAATCACCAGCAGATCCACTTCAACATGTCATAGGACATACCGGACTCCCCAGAAGAGATACATCTCTAAAGTCATTCCCACTCCCTATTGCACATTCTGTCAACCTGAACAAACTGGAACTGAACTTTTCTGCATATGGTCTGGGAGTGGGAACAGGTGCATGAATTCTGGAATAAAACATCAATAATATCTGATGTGATAGGATGTTAAATAGGGATGCACCGATCCACATTTTTTCACTTCCGATCCGATCCCGATACCTGAATTTGGATATCGGCCGATACCGATAATATTCCGATACCAGAGCTGTTTGCTTTAATATTATTATTATCATTATTGTTGATCTTATATGATGCTGAAATAAACTCCTCAATGGGCAAGTATGATATGTACGTACGTATGCATGTATGTCCCAAAAGGCAACTTGAGGTAAGTATAAGGTCGGAAAAGGAAGTCAGAAAAACAAGAAAAATCTCATTCTGAAAACAGATAGGCAACTGTAAGGGTTTCAAATTGATTGTCATGTCAATATTTATTACATTCCCAAAATGTCAAATACTTGAGTCTTGAAATATAAGAAAAGTGCAAGTGTAAAAATCTTACACACACACACACACACACACACACACACACACACACACACACACACAATCAATAAAACAGTGTGTGAACAGCGCAAATCAAGCACACTGGCTCTTGTAGCATCAACAAATCAAGGTTTTAAAATGTAAAATATTTGAAATATAAGAAAAATGCAATAACTGTAAACATCTTACACACACACTTAGTTACACACACACACATCTCTGTTTTCACGGCTGAAACAGCGGCCGCCGGGACACGTACGATCTGGGGTCTCTGGGGGACGCAACAACGGGGAAATGAAACGCCAAAAGCCGGCGACAACACCGGGACAGACGGTTGTGAAAGTCCTGTTTTGTTTTTGCATTTTGCTGTCTTGCTCCGCGGTGTTTCCACTGTGAAGTATTTCCAAACAGCGGACACACAGGATAGCATCGAGCTAGCCACAATGCTGGTCATGCTACTATCCTGCTAGCTGGCTGCAAACTGCGGAATGGATTTCCTAAGCGGGGGCGTGTCTCATAACTCTGTCTCATTGAGCCGCGCCTCCGTTCAGGAAATCTATTCCACAGTTTGCAGCCAGCCAGCCAACCAGCAGACCAGCCGGCAGGAATCACTTTTGGATCCATTTCAGCAGACAATGTTAAAGTGCAGACATGGCTCGTGGTATCGGAAATCTCGGCAGGTTGGATCGGGAAAATCCGATACCTGAATTAACGCTGGTATCGGTCCCGATACCGATACTGGATCGGTCCCGATACCGATACTGGATCGGATCGGCCCCATCCCTAATGTTAAATTCCTACTGACTCAATTGTTTTGTTGCTCAATGAGGACTCTAAATTACGTCTATTTGGGAGACAGAAGAAAGTTTGGTAAGCCGGCTCAACGGCAACCAAGAAAATGATAGCTCAGTGCTGGCTCTGCCATTCGCTTTGTATAAAAAAGTGGTTGCCGTATTTTCTGGACAAAGTTATGCTTGAGCTCTCTAAAGCAAGGATTAATAAGGCCAAGTCATCAAATATAGACCTATGGAAAAATGCAGCAGCATAAGTATCAGTCCTAATGACCTCAGTATCACAACAATTAGAGAAGAGGGACTTTTCTTTCTTTGTTTATTCGTTTGTTTTGCTTTCCTCGAGACCGCAGAGGGTGAGGGTTGGGTGAGGGTTTTTGTTCTTGTTCAATTGTATTTGTCTGTTCTATATGTTCAAAAATATGAAAATAATAAACAGTCCATTTAATAATTGATACATTAAGAACAAAAAAGCTTAGGCAGTAATCTTGTTTTTAAATAAAAAGGTAGACTAACCTGAGAGTTTCCAGTCTGCAGTGTGGACTCTTCAGTCCAGCCAACAGCTGCTTCACTCCTGAATCCTGCAGGCTGTTGTTACTCAGGTCCAGCTCTCTCAGACTAGAGGACTGGGAGCTGAGAACTGAGAACAGAGCTTCACAGCTTCTGTCTGACAGGTTACAGTCACTCAGCCTGAAGAGGGATCACAAAAACATGAGAAAACAAATAGAAACAATGGTTATTTTTTCTGAATGAAAAACTAATTTATCTATTTAATCTGGATAGTTGTGTGTGCACATACAGAGCATTGTTGGAGGCTTTGACCACTGGCAGCAGCCTCAGAAGAGCCTCCTCTGAAGCAGAGTATTTCTTCAGGTCAAACACGTCCAGATCTTTTTCTGATGACAGTAAGATGAAGACCAGAGCTGACCACTGAGCAGGAGATAGTTTATCAGTAGATACATTTCCTGAACTCAGGGACTGTTGGATCTGCTCCACTAGAGAACAATCATTCAGTTCATTCAGACAGTGGAACAGATTGATGCTTCTTTCTGCAGACCCAGTCTCACTGATCTTCTTCTTGATGTACTCAACTGTGTTCTGATAGGTCTGTGAACTACTTCCTGTCTGTGTCAGCAGACCATGTAGGAGAGTCTGATTGGTCTGCAGTGACAGACCCAGGAGGAAGCGGAGGAACAAGTCCAGGTGTCCATTTGGACTCTGTAAGGCATTGTCCACAGCAATCTGGTAGAAACGTGTTGATTTGTCTCCGAACACTTCAGACAGACAAGATGATTGTTCTTCTGCCAGCAGGTTGACTCCAGAGTTGATGAATGTCAGATGGACATGAAGAGCAGCCAGAAACTCCTGAACACTCAGATGGATGAAGCAGAACACCTTGTCCTGGTACAGTCCTTTCTCCTCTTTAAAGATCTGTGTGAACACTCCTGAGTACACTGAGGCTGCTCTGATATCGATGCCACACTCTGTCAGGTCTGATTCATAGAAGATCAGGTTGCCCTTCTGCAGCTGCTCAAAAGCCAGTTTTCCCAGTGACTCAATCATCTTCCTGCTCTCTGGACTCCAGTGTGGATCTGTCTCAGCACCTCCATCGTACTTGATGTTCTTCACTTTGGACTGAACCACCAGGAAGTGGATGTACATCTCAGTCAGGGTCTTGGGCAGCTGTCCTCCCTCTCTGGTCTTCAACACATCCTCCAGAACTGTAGCAGTGATCCAGCAGAAGACGGGGATGTGGCACATGATGTGGAGGCTTCGTGATGTCTTGATGTGGGAGATGATTCTGCTGGCCTGCTCCTCATCTCTGAATCTCTTCCTGAAGTACTCCTCCTTCTGTGGGTCAGTAAACCCTCGGATCTCTGTCACCATGTCAACACACTCAGGAGGGATCTGATTGGCTGCTGCAGGTCGTGTGGTTATCCAGAGGTGAGCAGAGGGAAGCAGTTTCCCCCTGATGAGGTTTGTCAGCAGCACACCCACTGAGGTGGACTCTGTTACATCAGTCAGGATCTCAGTGTTGTGGAAGTCCAGAGGAAGTCGACACTCATCCAGACCGTCAAAGATGAACACAACCTCTTCAAACCTGCAGATTCCTGCTTCTTTGGTTTCACTAAAGAAGCGATCAACAAGTTCCACCAAGCTGTACTTCTCCTCTTTCAGCACATTCAGCTCTCTGAAAGTGAATGGAAATGTGAACTGGATGTCCTGGTTGGCTTTGTCTTCAGCCCAGTCCAGAGTGAACTTCTGTGTTAAGACTGTTTTCCCGATGCCAGCCACTCCCTTTGTCATCACTGTTCTGATTGGTTCATCTCTTCCAGGTGAGGCTTTGAAGATGTCTTCTCGTCTGATTGTTGTTTCTAGTCTGTCTGGTTTCCTGGATACTATTTCAATCTGTCTGACCTCATGTTCATCATTCACCTCTGCAGCGTCTCCCTCTATGATGTAGATCTCTGTGAACATCTGATTCAGAAGGGTTGGGTTTCCTGCTTTAGCAATTCCCTCAAACACACACTGGAACTTCTTCTGCAGCTTAGATTTAAGTTTATGCTTACCAACTGCAGAAGGACTTCCTGAATGAAAGAAGAACAAGAAGTCAAAGAACATATTTCAACATGTCATTTGAGTATATGAATATATTTTGGTCCATCTCTTAAGACATTAGTAAACGTTCCATTTATCCAGCATGTTAAATCTTTAGAGAAATCCTCTTACTGCTCTGCAGATGGTCAGCCAGCTCCTCCTGCTTCATTCTCCTCAGGAAGTGCAGTGTGATCTTCAGAAAGGCCTCTCTGCTGCTCCTCATCTGCTCTCCATCCTCACTGTACAACACCTCCTCATCCTCCCTTTGACTCTCTAAGCATTCTGGGTAATCTGGACTCAGAACCTTCTGGATCTTCTTCAGCTCGTTCTTTACAAAAGTCCCGATCTCCTCCTCCAGCAGCTGGAACAGAAGTTTACATGAATGACAAATCAAACTGAAATCATGGAAAAAAAACATCAGATCCATGTTGGACAGACATGGATGTCCACCGGTCTAAAAATTGCAGCATGGAGATGATTATGAACGGAATATATGTAAAAGTAGTTGTTGTACATGTACAGACCATGAATATGGCGTCCAGGTGTGTTTGATGCTGCTGGGCAGGACCACTGGGTACCTCTGAGCTCTCCTGGTCCACTCTGTGGAGGAATCAGGAAGAATTAGCTCACATTATGTCTGTCCATACATAGACCATAGATATAAAACAATAGATGTGAAATAACGACATAACTAATGTGACTATGGAGGCTGGCATCACACAGTATACACAGTATAGAGTAGAGGAGACTAGGGCTGGGTAACAATTAAAAGTTGTAATCACGATTAATCGCATGATTAATTGCATTGTTATATGCAAAATCCAATAATGAATTCAAAAGTAGTGTATATTGCAATTTTAAATGTTTTGCCATATGAACGAAAGTGCAATAACATTTGTTCTGCAAACACTTAACATCAGCATTTTGTTTATACAGTAGCAGTTAAATAAAATATTTAGTGTAAATCTCAACTTAAACAATGTAATCAAAGCAAATTCAAAATTAAAGCTTATTGCCAGGGCATTAATGTTATCCTGTTTGTTATATACATATTAAAAAAAAACGTCCCACAAAATCCTGAGCCACAATCATAACAAAAGTTGGTGCTTTTGCAGTCCTCTCCTTTTCATACAACTTGTGTATTCTTGTGATGGTGTGTATTGAGGGAATCTCATACCTGCCATCATTTGTTGTGATTCTCAGAATGTTTCTCAGACCGTCGTCCTCCACAACACTACTCGGCCTGCAGTCTGTAACTATCCACTTCGCTATGGCATTTGTTAGCTTCTCTTGCCTTTGTTTATCTATACTGCTCCCACACGCTGCATCTAACATAGTCTGCCGAAGCCTCGTGCCACTGTTTGTTTCAATGAATGATTTGCTGGTATCAATTGTGTGTAATGCATTTAGGTGACATTTGACTGGAAGTACTCCGGTGATAAGAAAATTCAACTTTGCAGTGGTTAAAAACAACTTTTGTTGTGTCGACTGCGCCGTCTAGAAGAACTTAAAAATTAAAATAGCCATGGAAAAGTTCCATACCGTTCTCCATGTTTGTTGGTTTGTTTATCCGCCAATTCTTTTCTTTTCTGGTTCCTGTAAGCGCGGCAGCAGTCAGCAACAGACTTTTACAAAATAAAAGCCTGTGAGGAACAGACTTTTACAATAATAAAACAAATAATAAAAACTGCGTTAATGCGCGATAAAATAATTGTAATTAAGTAATGAGCAAAAATAACACGTTAACTTGCCCGGCCCTAGATGAAACATTTATTTTTAACATATTTCTCAGCTAAAAAGGTCACTAAAGTGCGTAAGTTTACTGTTAGCTACCAACGGACCAGCTGTGTTATAACTTACGTTACTCAGCGCTCAACAGCATTGATTTGTTACCAAAACAGATCATTTATGACTAGCAAACATTGTTTTGTTAGCTACATTAACTTAGCTGAAAAGTAAAGTTTAGTTAACATTATAACAAAGTTATTATTATAACCCTAAGCAGACTGCTAAGCAGCTGATTCCAATCAAGTATAAACTTAGAACGTGTTAACAAGAAGCAGTGCTCGTCTTCACTTATCAATCCCGTTTCATAATATCTCAAGACAAATCCAGCCAGCTGTGTTACAATCTACACACAGAGTGATTCCCCGACAAATCAACCCAACAGTAACGTTAACCACATGACAACAACATGGAACACAAATGTTAACCAAGCACACAATGTGTCAAGGGAGGTGTTGCACTGAAGGTGATGTTTACCACATCCAACGTTAGCTAAATATAAATTAGCTTCCTTCTGCAATCAGTCATCATATATTAACATCACTTGTTGTCATCTTACCTCATGCCTTTATATGATCTTCCTTTCACTAAAGCAAATAAAACATAATCCATGTTTTGATCAGGTAAAGTAATCCAGTTTGTACTGTTAAGGTAAAAATTCCTGCGTTCGCACAATTATAAGATTATCCTCGTGATTGAATGCATTATTTGTTCTCTTTAAGATGTAAATAATCCCAATTCTACCCAAATCTTTGTTTTTTGTTGCATTTAGAGAGACACAGTTGTCGTACGCTCATTACTTTGAATAAAAAAACAGTATTGATGTATTGGTAGTGAAATACAGAGATTATAAAGACAACATGAGCCTCTTTCACCATCCTGGAATGTAAAGTCAGAATTACATCACATCACATCTATTGTTTTATATCTATGACAGAGACAAACACAAGGTAAAGGTCCATGAAGTGATGTTTGCATATTAACAGTGAACCAGAAGACTCCTTGTAGTGGTAAACATTTACTAGTCTTGCTGATTATCAGCTTGAAATCCTCACCTTTGATCAAATGAGTGGTGTCCATCTTTGAAAAGTAGAGGAGGATGCATAGACATGTCACTCTTCATGGAAACACAGCTGGGTTCAGCTTCAGGACAGTCTGGTCTCTGATGGATCCTGATAGAAAGAAAGCCATTATAGCTCACATATCAATTAATTGTTAAACAATGTCTAATTTTTTAATTTTTAAACACAAAAATAACTATTTAATTACTAACATTATGGACTTGATACTGACCACAATTTACAACTACGTACTTTTTGTCATGTTTTTTAAAATCTAAAACAAACTCTTTTGAGTTGTCACTCTTGAAGGACAGACAGCTGGGTCCAGGTCTGAGCTGCTTCTCTGGGCTGAAACACAACACACACAGAGCTTTGAGTGTGAATAATGATGGTGGAGTGATCTGAGTGGTGGACAGTTAGAGATGGTCCTCTCACCTCTGAGCTCTGGTCTGGCTGTCATGTTCCCCACACAGAGTGGTTTTAGAGGGAGGGGCTCCCTCCTCTCTGTCCTCACACTGACTCATAGCAGAGTCCACACCTTCATCTGGAGAGGAAACACTGAGCAGCAGTCCAATCATTCATCAGCACATCATCACTCATTCATCCCTCACATCATTTCTCCTGAAAAAAAAGCCAAATATCAGCAGCTGGTCCTCTGATTGGCTGCTTTGATTTTATTTGATTTATTTAATTATATCAAATACCTCAGACATAAAAACAAAAGGCATCAGATACAATCGAGGATAAAAACACAATAAAGTCCAGGACTTATTTCCATTGTGGTCCTCAACATATAACATCCGGACAGGACACTTACAGATTGTGTGATAACAATGACATAAAATATTATACAAACATTTTAAATAAACAGGAATATAAAAGATAACTTTAATTGTCTCTGGTTCTATTCCGCTACCCTCTCTAGTAACCAGTCCTTGGTCCTCTTTTTAAAAGAGTTTATGTTAGGAATCACTTTTATTTGCCGGTCTAACTTGTTCCACTGAACTGCCCCGATATAGGCAAATGTTTGTTTTCCAAACACCGTCTTAAATGCATGAGGAGAGGTCTGATATGCTGCCACGAGTGTTAATATTGTGTTTCTCTTTCACCTTCGTAGTAAGACACAGCAAATCATTTGGGACATTACCATCATACAATATTTTATGAATCATGGTCAGTCTAGACATAATAACACGTGACTCAACAGGGAGCCAGTTAAGTTCAGCAAATTGTGACCTACCTAGACCTATGGCCCATGTTTAAAATTATTCTTATTAATTATTCTGTGCTGTTTGCAGTTTCCCTTTAAGTCGTTTTGTTAGGCCTTCAAACCATGAAGTACATGCATATTCAAATTGGTTTAAAATTAAAGCGTTGGCTAAAATGATCATTGTTGACCTATCTAAAAATTTTGAATTTCTAGCTAAAAACTTTGTTAGCCCGGTAACTTTACTCAAAACCTTATTTGCCATCTTTCTGCCATCCAAACTGTTTTGTAAAATGCATCCCAAATATTTTACTGACGTTTTTGTATTGACCACAACGTTACTTAAAATAACCCTTTTCCGGGCATCTATGTAATTTATATTTTGAGCCGAACAGGATGGCCTCTGTCTTATCAAAATTTAGTGATAACATATTGTCAATAAGCCAGTTGGTTACAGAGGATAGCTCTGAGCTTAGGTTACTTTCTAGAATGGATTGTTGTTTATGAGACATTAAAAGTGCAGAATCATCTGCGTACAGAAATAATTCACATGAACAGGAGTCTGCCATATCATTAATATATGTTAAAAATAATGATGGTCCAAGAATACTTCCTTGTGGAACTCCACATTCAACTACACAAGGGTCTGAAAATAGCCCCTCCAAGACCACCAATTGTTCCCTCCCTGATAGGTAAGATCTAAACCATCTACAGGTGGTGCTGTCTGCCCCCAAGGCCTCAAGTTTAGCAATCAATCTGTCATGGTTTACCATATCAAATGCCTTTTGAAGATCCAATAACACCATTCCACAGAGATTTCCATTATCTATTTCCCTGTGTATGATGTCGGATAAATAGAGTAGGCATGATTCAGTAGAATGTGACTTCCTGAATCCAGATTGGAATTTAAACATGAAGTTATTTTTATTCATGTATTCATTAAAATGCTCATTGACCAACCTTTCAAATATTTTTGATACTGTGCCTAAAATAGAGATTGGTCTGTAGTTTCCGGGATCATGGCTGGCCATCTAACCCAGATCCCTTAGAGCAGTCTAACTGTAATAGCTTTTTTCCATCTCCCTTACCTCAACCTTCCGTAAGGAAAATGAGTTTGGCAATGCTCCGAGTTTATTGTAGAATGATTTCACCCTATCAATATTAAAAATACCACTCGGAGGTTGAAGATTTGAGACCAGCTATTTTGCTATTGTAATGGCAAAATTATATTCCATCTGGTTAACTTGATTTTCTGTATGTTCTATTTTAATGTAATCTCCATTTGTCTTTAGAAGATCTTATACTGTCCATCAGAGATGCAGGAGTCACCAGTCTACAGCTAAAAGACACAGATTGGGTAAACTGATAGAAGCCAGATTAAACTGTTAAACTATCTGACAGACTTTTAGGCACCTCAGCTTGTCTTTATGATTCACACTGTACGTCAAAGGCCAAGATAGGCTGGAGACTTTGTGAAGAAACAGATGTCATTATGCATGTGTTGATGTCACTATTCTATGCCTATTCTGTGCAGGCCTGTATAAAAGCCTGTGAGTTTGTGTGCGCCTCTGAGGACTCCTTCACAAATTGCTGCGTGCGGTCTGTGAACTAGTTCTCCTATTCTGCGCAGAATATATGTACTTCAATAAATTACAAAAACCTACATTGGTTTCAGTCTACGACTATTTCTTTGTATTGGTTTCATCCTCAATTATTCTAAATTAGTAACTATTCTACACCTGCTGCACCCTAAATGTTTAATTTCCATAACACTATAGAAGTGAAATAAATATTAAAATAATTAGCAACCTCTTTCTTATTAAAATTTAGGACACCCTTAATTGTTAGTCCTGTGCTTCTTAGTTTCATAGTATTTGTCTTAGCAGCCCCCAATTCCTTTAATGTCTTCCATAACTTTTTTGGGTTATCTTTATTATCTGATATACCATTCTTATAGTGAGTTGATTTAGCATCTCTAATAAGTTCCTGAGTCTTATTTCTAGCTTGTTTATATAAAATAAAATCATCATGATTTTTAGTTCTATGAAAAAAAAAGTGCTTTTTTCCTGGATTTAATAGCATCATATATAACTTTGTCAAACCATGCACTAGAACGCTGTTTAACTCTGATCTGTGTAAGAGGGGTCACTTTGTTGATGATTTTTAGAAATGTATCTTTAAATTGTGACCATGCTGTGTTCATCAGAGGATTACGCTTCCAACCTGTAGGGAGACCGAAGAGGAAAAGTGCTTTGGTGTTGCTTTAAGGTTAGCCTACTATAAAAGGTGCTGGTTGACAAGTAGCTAATGCTAGGTCTATAACCTAATTCTTGGTGGTTAAAATAAGATTATGACATCGTTCAACACACTCAGTTATTTTTAGTATGATTGTTTTGACCATGGTTAACAACTCTAGGCTAACCCATGACTTCATCAGTAACGTTAACTGTATTGATAGACTAATCTAATGGTAATTTAGCCAGCTATCACACCCCTGTCTGTCTGCCTCACTCTCCCGGCGCAGCAAGGCTTCAGTCGGGATGAGAGCTGACAACATCCCCGGGGACACATCCACAGTCAGCCCCCCAGCCAGCCAGCAGCCAGCCACTATCATTACACAGCAATCCAACCCTGGTCAGTGATTAACTGCGGTGCTAAGGACTCTAACGGCAGTTTACTGAACTGTCGGGAAACAGACCCAGGCCCCCAAGTCAGAACAGCGGCCATTCGTAACTTTACACCTCCGTTGGCGTTTCCGGTGTTTGTGCTGAAAATCTCCTCCCTGCCGATCCCCCCCCCTCTCATTTAGCCATTTTTAAAGTTGCAGAATGGCGCCGGAGTCATTAGGTTTCCATTAAAGTCAATGTGTGTATTTCCACCAATTGCAGAACGACTGCATTCCGACTCTGGCACAGGTCAGGCAGTCCGCAGCCCTCCGCATTAGATACGCAGAGCTTCTATTATGTAGACATCGGAGAGCTCTGCAGCAATTCAGCACTAGGCACATAGTACGGGACAGGAAGTGCGGGACAGGAAGTCAAGCACAGAAACAAAATAAAACATTTGGTTAATTTTCAAAATAAAATACACCGTGCTCACGGCAGATCATATTTCCCTTCACTACACCTTGAAAACACAGCACAGAGTTGTTCCCCCTCTACTCCTCTGGATGGAAACTAACTGTTGTTGGTTTTGTGGGGACCGCTAACAACATCTGACCTGATGACCTCAGACTCCGGGATGAAGTGTGACGCTGTATCAGGTCAGACATATAAAAGGAGGAAGAAATAGGGCTGCAATAACAAATCAATAAAATTTGATTATTAAAACAGTTGGCAACAAATTTCACTATCGATTTGTTGTGTCTATTACTTCACTCAATAAGTCGCGGAGATGTTTGAGGAGAGAAAAAAAAATGAGTTGAGCGCGGAGCAGAACAGAGTGGAGCCAAAAAAAAAGAGCAGCAGAGGTAGAGGAAAGACCATTGGAGAGACCCGTAACGTTGTTCTGAAACACATGGCGGAGGCAGAGAAATCAGTACGACCTAATTTATCCAAGGCGTGGGAGCATTTCACACTAAATCAATCAAAAAAGTGTGTTAATCGCAAGATAAGCAAAAGCGACATGGCATGAAACAGGGGCACCACGGTGATATTCAGCATATTCTAAAATGAACTGGTAACCAGTGAAGTGGTGCTAAAACAGGTGTGATGTGGCATTCTTTTGCTTGTGAGTTAAAAGCCTCGCAGTAGAGTTCTGAACAGCCTGCAGACAGTCAGTTTTTAAATCACTGTGCAGGTTTGTATTCATAATAATAATAATAATAATAATAATAATATAATACTGTGTTACAAATAAAAGTTCTCTATTCACACATTTAAACAAGTATGAATATAACTATATCATAGTTAAACTGCAAGTAAAGATTATTTTCATTACTGATTAATCTGATGATTATTTTCTTGATTAATCGTTAGTTTAAAAATATTTTCTCAGAGTTGAAGGTGACATCATCAGATGTTTTAGTATCTGACCAACAGTCTAAGAAACATTATATTATATTTATATCATGGCTGTCCCATGTTCCATCAAATGAAGACTGTTTGTTTGATTTGGATCCCCGTTAGCTTCAGCCTGAGCTAGAAGCTAATCTTCCTGCAGTCGATTTTGTGACAATACTGTTTACAACATCACATTAAACAACACACACATTAGACATTTCACAAAATACAACACATATATTTACATAATTACAGCTGACGCAATTAATCAAAAACAAAAGAAAAAAAACATTACACTACTCTGAATTAATCTATTTTTAAAGAATAAGTGATAACAATAAAAGCCAATTTAACCGACTCCCTACAAAGAATTAGTGTCAGATGTTGAAGTTTCTTTGGAGGTAATATTCTTTTAGTGATTGTTTAAAACTGAACTGAGTATTTTTGTTGTTTAATATTATTTGGGAGTAAGTTCCATCCACACATTGCTTTGTATGTGACTGAACGTTGAAGTAATTTGGTTTTCACTTTAGGTCAAATAAAACAACGTCCCGCTGCATGCCTCGCTGGGTAATGATGTGTATCTGTACTAAAGGTACTAACTTTTAGGCATTTCATGAGTAAAATTACTTAGTTACTTCACAGTACATCCAGACCCTTTAGACCCACAGTCTGCTGAAGTCTCTCTGATCCTCACTTCAGCTCCTACACTTTATTTTGAAGGGATTCACCGGAAATGTCAGCGTGTTAGCTGTGTCTGTCTTTACTCTGCTGCGCCCAAAGGTTTAATACCCGGAAATTAGAAAGTTGTCACGTTTAGTAGAATAACAAAGTCCTCAGTGATAAATCGTTTCTCACAAAGACTGAATTATTGATTCCAAGTGGTGTTTTGTAAAGGTATTTGAAGTACGAGCCGAGAGACACGTATAACTCCTATTCTTCACTTTATTATTACTTTAGACTACTTGATTATTATTATTCTTCTACGTAGGCTACATAACATTTAATTGTGTCACCTCCTGTGTTCATCTACAGCATTAACAGGACACAACAAATCATCAATAATTCGACAGCATGTTGATTTATGTTGAGTTTTCCCAAACACTGTGATCAAACAGTACATCAGCAGCACTGCTCCGGACTCACATCCCATCATAAACAACCACAAACAAACCGTGAAGTGTAAATATGACAGAAAACTAACTTACAGCTGATTCCCGGTCAGAGACTCTCCAGAGATGTCCCGTGATGTACCGAGACCTCTGAGAGTGTGTCGAGCTCTCCGTGAAGTGAGTTTATTCGATTTCAGACTGATGACGTCACTGATAACGCCCAAAGCCCCTAAACACAGGTGAGAAATTATTGTTCTTGAATAAAACGCAGAAAGTTACGGAAGCGTATTGCATTCACCATAGAAAAAAAAATGTAGACACCTTATCTCGTAATTACGAGATCCTGATCTCATAATTACGAGAAAAGATCTCGTAATTTTGAGAAAAGATCTCGTATGAGATAAGGATCTCGTAATTACGAGATCATTTTAAACACCTGGAAGCAGCATATCTAGTTGGGGGCATTCTAAAACCTTAACGTGGTTTAATGTCCCTAAACAATGATCAATTATTACCACATTTCTCTCTCATATTGCTCATCATAACCACTGAAAACTGTCAAAAAATCAAACCCAAAGTCCAATTATTACGGACGTTATCTGACATTAAGCGTTGCTGCTCCATTAAGGGTAAGGATAATAATAAGGGTAATATAAGACCCTTAATGGAGCAGAAACGCTTAGTGTCTGATAACGTCCATAATATTTGGACTTTGGGTACGATTTTTTTTAAGTGGTTATGATGAGCAATATGAGAGAGAATTGTGATGCTGATTGATCGTTGTTTAGGTAGATTAAACCACGTTAAGCTCTTTTACATTAGACTTATAAAGCCCATGAGAACCATTGAGAGTCAACACCCAGACGCTCCGCTGCCCTGTTGTGAAGCAGATCCATAAAAGGACTTTGGGCTAGATTATTATTATTCTCTCAAGTACAATTTACCATAAGTACACATTTTCAGCAGAGATGGGAAGTAACGAAGTACAAATACTTCGTTACTGTACTTAAGTAGATTTTTCAGGTATTTTTACTTTACTTTACTATTTATTTATTTTCTATTTATGTGCCGACTTTTTACTTTTACTCCTTACATTTTTAACACAAATACCGGTACTTTCTCCTCCTTACGTTTTACAAAAGTGGCTCGTTACTTACCCACTTACAAAAGCGCGATGATACGTAACAACCAGTGGTGTAGTCTGTTTTTTTGTAGTGAGTATACTGTGATTACTGTCCCAGAGCAACACCCCATACAGTCGGTACTGTGTCGTTTCTGAATACGAACTGTACACGGACAACAGACGTTTAAGTATTGATGGCGTTTATTTAAAGTCCTGGAAAAACAACACTTAGAGTTGAGAAAAGATGAGACAGATTTAACTTTTGAGAAACGCAACAGAACATCACACAAATAAGCCATTTAACCGACACCCCCCCCCCACTGCCACACAAAACCATGACTAATAATTAGCATCATCATACAACTTTTGTATCGATTAGCAGTAAAATCTGCTGATAAGGGCCTACATTTACTCAAAAGTATTTAATAAACTGTTTACAATCTTCAACACCTAACTAACAAATGCATAAAAAGCAGACGAAAGGAGAAAAAAGCTCCACTCTTACTATTTTAGTTAATTATCTGACCATTGCTAACTAACATTACCATATAGTCATTTAATTGTGTAAAGCAATGCATATTTAAGATTTAAGAATTTACTCTAATGTTGCATAGTCATTGACCTTATGAAGGCCAGGAGTTCTCACTGTCTCTCATCATCTGAAACAAGGAAATATACACATTGTATTCTGTTTACTGCAGTACTCAGACACACAGGTACACACACACATAGACACACAGACACACACACAGGCGCGCACACACACACAGGCGCGCACGCACACACAGATACACAGGCAGACAGACACACACACACACACACACACACACACACACACACACACACACACACACACACACACACACACACGGTATCATATAAGCTACTCTCACTTACCAGGCAACAGTAACGCTGCGGTAGAATTTTCGGGCTGGTTTTTTGTAACGGTAACGTTAACGATCGGGTCATCATGATCTGTGGCAGCTGCAGTATCACCCGACGTGGCAGCAGCTTCAGGGACAGACTTCAGAAAACACTGACGTAGTGTTATTTAGGTCTGTTTAGTAACGTTTCATATCTCGTTACTTATAAAACTTAGTTCAAACTCTAGGTAACTAACTAGTTGCGAGAAAGGAAAGACCGCGCAAAGAATGCAACTTGTTGTTGCTTAGTAACGTTAGTGACCTCACGTCAGATCCAGGGCACGGCTACGGAAACGCCGAAGGTCCAAATGTCAGAGCTTCCCAACACAGACGGGGTGAGTTATGAATGAAAGTGAGAAAGTTCAGTCACAAACAATGTTGTTACGTATCATCGCGCTTTTGTAAGTGGGTATACGGAAATCCTTGACTTTTCCTAGTGGGTATACGGCGTATACCTGCGTATCACGTAGACTACACCACTGGACCTCAGCCCTGGATGATTCAAGAGAAGAAACCAGAGAAGCGGCAGAATCAGCCGGAGGAGGTGAAGTTACTCACTGTGACCACTGGAGGTCCTCCCTCCAACTACTCTACTCCTGTCTGATACACTTTCCCTCCTCTCTCTTCTTCCTTATCTCTTTCTCTCCTCCTCCCTCCCTCTCTCTCCTCCCTCATCTTCCCCTCCCTCCCTTCTGTAAACTGGTTTTCCTTCGTTCCACCACTGACTGAAGTCAACTCACCTTTAGACTTTAATTTGGACTTGAGTTGTTTTTCCAGCGAAGACTCGAAGCACACGAGGAAACATGTTTTAACATGTCGTCTCTCCTGCTCAGAGAAGAGAAAAGTCCAACAGAAAAAGTGTATCAGACAGTTGAATTAAGAAAAGCTTGACTAAAACCTGCTTGTCTGAAGGAAGACATGTTAAGGAAGATAAATAGCACATCTAGAGATTGAAAAACTGTTTTTGCCTGAAGTGTAAAACCAACGTGACTTTAACAAGACGTCAGAAGCAGTGCTCGAAGTGGGCCGGTACGCACCGGTACGCAGTACCGGCACTTCTACATTTTACTCTTAAGCGTACCTGCACTTTTTCTTGCGTACTGCTACTTCTCGCATGCAGCCGGTACTCTACCACTGACAGAGAAAGCGTCAGTGCCAGAGAGATGACCCTAACATTACATAAACTACACTACCCAGAGGGCACTACGTGTTTACATTTTAGATCTTGACGAATCACGTAAAGGCAAGCAGTCCGCCCACCCAATCAGAAGTTAGCTTCTCTACGGACGCTAGTTTGAAATAGCTGTCAGCTGTCAGCCTGACCATAACAGATTTTTGACTGCTGAAAACCTAGAAACTAAAAATAAGGGTCTAGTTTGTAAGTCGTTATGTTAGCCGCCTGGCTTCAGAATGGTACTAAAAGAACGCGTATGCCAGAGCCAGACACGTCAACAGAGGTCCAAGTCCAACCAGAAACATCAGGAGGTAGCTAGTACGGAGCTTCAAGCTAGCGTTGATGTGAGCGCAACAGCTGGCGTTGAGGAGTCTGCCGCTACCATAGACAGTATATAAAAGGCCGCTACCAACCTTAACGTTACACCGACGTCAACAGTAACGTGAGTAACGAAACACACGGATGGCCTGACTGTTGGTCAAAGGACCAAATTATGTATTTTTGCTCCACGAACAGCTGGCTTGTTTTTAATGATAACAAACTGGGCTGCAAAACATGATGTAGCAGCATCCCGTCACTAGCTGCCCAGACAGAGAGGGGACTGAAGCTGTTCCCCCTGTCTCTGTCACACACACACACACACACACACACACACTCACTGAGAGTGACTGTTTTGCATCTGTTTGAGCACCAAATTATTGTTAAAATGTATATTTTTGATGAATGAATTAATTTTTTTTTCTTAACATGGCTCCAACATATTAGCAAATATAAATCAGCTTATATGTGGAAAAAATAAACAATATTGATACCAGCCTATATGTAAATTAGTCACTTAGGCCATCCATAGATAGTTAATAAGCATTCACTGTGCCACATAGCTTACGCACTAAAGTTATGTAAACTTGTTTAAATAAATCCATACATTTATATAGTTAATACATGACAATAAATTGTTGTACCAGCAATATCTCCAAGTTTTGGTTTTCACTATAGAAATCTCAAATGTCATGATGATCTGCCAATGCAAGAGAGTACCGGCACCTTTTGTTTCCCACTTCAAGCACTGGTCAGAAGAGATGATTTTACATGCTGGTCCTATAAAGTGATCCTGCTGAGTCCTAGTGCCCCCCCGCTACCTTCCCCTCCACATCAATAAGAGTCCTGACAGACCCCAGATCAGACTCAACTCTTCTCCTTCATTCAGAGCAACACTTCATCTGGACTTCTCTCTGCCTGCTCACACAGGCGGCCATCTTGTTTCCCAACTTTCAACAATCACACGTTCACCATCAATTCAACCGTTTCTCCAACCACAACAATCAAAGACATCATCTCAACCAATCACAGCTCCACTTACTCAACTTTCAGCCATGAACTTCATCAGTGTGCAGCTCTCTTCTGTCCTCAGCAGGTCTGTGTAGAAAAGGAGCTTCACCTTCAACTTCCAGCAGACAAAGTCAAGTGACGCACTTTCTTAACATTAACCAGAGAGTGTGTGTGTGTGTGTGTGTGTGTGTGTGTGTGTGTGTGTGTGTGTGTGTGTGTGTGTGTGTGTGTGTGTGTGTGTGTGTGTGTGTGTGTTTGTTGTCCTCACTTCACTATGACAGTTTGCATTCTGACTGGTTGGACAACTAGCGGAGCCAGAAAAAAAATAATGTGGGTGTCAGTACACGATCCGTTCCATCTGCACGATCCGTTCTTCGCATGCGCAGAATTGCGTAGCAGAAAACCTGTGCGATTTGTACCACGCATGCGTTAAAAAACACTTGACGGCAACTGGCAGCATATTTTTCTTGACGTCATTGTTGTGTTGTTTATGTTGATAGTTTTACTGGTAATACTTCGTCTTGACCATAGACCATTAATTAATTATTAATATACCTGTCTATGGTCTTGACTAATAACGCAACGAAGTGTGAACGTACGAAAGTGTCCTTTCAAAGACAGATGACAGCTCTTCCAGCCACCACTGCTGTATACCACTATAGTAGCTACATGCTAACGGCAGTAAACATGTCATCTTGGCGGCCATTGTTGTTAAATTCTCCCCAATTCTGGGTCTCATTCCTGCTGAAACATGTCCGATTGGGTTGTGTTTGGTTCAGAAGCCTTTATCTGAGATTTCTGACGTTAGAAAGTGCTGCTTTGTTCCACTATCTAACGTTAGCATACTCCTAGCGGCTAACGGCTACGTAGCATGCTAACGCGACATAGCTGTAATCTTGGCCAATGCTGGTAATTTCTCCCAAAATTCCAGTCACTTTAGTGCTGGACCATGTCCGGTTGTGTAGTGTTTGGTTTAGAAGTCTTTATTGGTGATTGTTCGCGGTAGCAGCGGAGTATATAGCAGGACTTTACCGTGAAAAATCACCACCGTTGGCCAAGATAACAGATATGTTGCGTTAGCATGCAGCTACATAATAGTTATGTATGCACATGCGCAGAACGGACCGGTAATCGTGCAAGCGTAGAACTGATCAGCTGGGGTCGTGCAGCTCTCTTCTGTCCTCAGCAGGTCTGAGTAGAAAAGGAGCTTCAACTTCAACTTCCAACAGACAAAGTCAAGTGACGCAGTTTCTCATCATTAACCAGAGTGTGTGAGTGTGTGTGTGTGTGTGTGTGTGTGTGTGTGTGTGTGTGTGTGTGTGTGTGTGTGTGTGTGTGTGTGTGTGTGTGTGTGTGTGTGTGTGTGTCCTCACTTCACTATGAAAGTATGTATTCTGACTGGTTGGACCACAAGTGGAGCCAGATAAAACCAATGTGGGTGTGTCAAATTTGTTTTCATGAGTTTGACAACAGATAATCCAGTGCACCCCCCCCCCCCCCCCCCCCACACACACACACACACACACACACACACACACACACATCATATGCAATAATAAAATAAAATAGTCTTTCACTTACTCACTTGTTCCCTTTTTCTTTCAGGTTTGTTTCAGAATCCACCTGTCAGGTAAGTATCTACTTCATTTACATTTTTTGGGGGGGATGATCACCCTCGGCCTCGTCAACCAGGGAGGAGGTGGAACCTCCCATGATGCCGCTGGCTCAGGAGGAAGCGTCCTGAAGGAGGAGGAGGCAGACGGAGAGTCAGCATCTACTGGAGGAATCAACTATTCTAAGAAGTCATTCACTTGTTTAAATCACTTCTTTAACTGCATAGTGGACGGACGTGGGAGAATGGGCTGAACATAATGCTACATTATGTTATTCCAACATGGTTATGATATCACATGTATTAGTCATGTCAGTGGAATATAAAATCAGGTTTTACTCTCTAAGTTCACTAAATGTTTCAGAGTTTCCCCAGAGATAGAAACCAGAATTCAAGTCTTTCATTTTCTATGGAGGTCTATAAAAAAGAGGAGTGGTCTCCTCCTTTCTCCCGTCAAGTTCCTGAATGTTAATTTGCTCTTTTGTTTAGAAGAACAACTTCCAGAACATAGATGGTAGTGTGGGACAGACATCACACACATTGATTAATAAGAGATGGAGGAAAGGAAATTATCACACAGAGACACATTTTTATTGACTTGTTTTTATGTTATGCCGTCTTTTTATCATCTTTTTAATTGTCTTTTGACCTTATCACCTGCTAATTTCATTTTGTTTATTGAATTATAACTTTTTCTGTCCTTTAAAGCTGCCCCATCTTCTGTTTTACTATTACAATGGTGTGTACATGATGTATGTTGATATGTATTTCCTTTTGTTTCTTCTGTCAAAGCACTTTGTAAACTATTGTTTTTAAATGTGCTATACAAATAAAGTTATTTTATTGTTTAACTAAATCCACAATATTTTCTGATTCCAGGTTCTCATACTGTGAGGATTTTTGTTTGTCATATCTAATAATCAACTGAATATATTTGAGATGTAATCAGTGTTGACAGAGACTAATTGTCATCAGCGTCCTCCAGAGGAACAGACATTCAGAGCTCCATTAGTGCGTGACGTTGCTCAGACTGTTGAACATCCAGATGTCATGTTCTGCTTCAGCTCCTCCATAGTTTGGTCCTGGAACAAGGACTTTAAATATATGGGACCACCTCAGGAGCTCCAGCTCCAGATGACACACACACACACACACACACACACACACACACACACACACACACACACACACACACACACACACACACACACACACACACACACACACACAGTAAATTACCTACAATTGTTTAGTTTTTACTGAAACTAATCTGATATTCGCTCTCTTTGAGGCGTGAAAAGCTCTCAGCAGGCATTTAAACTATAGTGCTCCATCCTTATATTAACCTGCACACTCCAAAGATCACAACCCCCCCCCCCCCCCCCAACATGAAGATGAAGTTTCTTTCCAGACTGAAAAGCAGCAAATGAAGTCCAAAGTTACTCACAGCTAACTCATGCGGACACAAACTGCAGCTGATGGACTCAGTTTTCTTATTGGCTGCTACTTTTAAATCCAGGCTGCAAATGAAAAACTCTACTTATCTAAAAACTGACGTAAATCGCATTTGCTCAGTTACACAAGTTACACATTAACACCTGCTAATATAGTTTTTTATCAACTTTAGTTTGATCCTAATTAAGATAAATACAATATGTGTTGTATGTTATCTTGTGTAAACAAAATCCTGAATCTCCTGATAGGAAATCTGAACTCATGTTTCCACTGGAGACACATGTTCTCTATCTCTATCAAAGATCACTTCTTGTATTAATATAAAATCAAATCTGAAACCATGTTTCTCCTTCTGTGTCTGGTTTGTCTTTTTATGTCTTTGAATGACTAAATAAAAACATAATCATCAACACATTAAACTAATTCCAGGGATTAAAAGTGAAGTGGTTTGAAGAATGCATGCAGCCAGAGGGAATTCCTCTCTCTGGACCTCAATGCATAGACAATTAATCAGCAACTATTTAGCTTATTTATTTTAATCAGTGAACTTAAAACAGATTAATGAACATATTTGTTATAGTGTATACATGTATTATTGTCATTTTGTACCACCATAAGAAACCAACAATCAGCAGAACCACCAATGAGGTTAATTTGTGATTCTTTGCTATTTTATTTCAAACTTATTAATTTACTTCCACTTGAATTCATGTCATGGAAATGTACAGTCAGGTCCATAAATATTAGGGCATTGACACAATTCTAATCTTTTTGGCTCTATACACCACCACAATGGATTTAAAATGAAACGAACAAGATGTGCTTTAACTGCAGACTGTCAGCTTTAATTTGAGGGTATTTACATCCAAATCAGGTGAACGGTGTAGGAATTACAACAGTTTGTATATGTGCCTCCCACTTTTTAAGGGACCAAAAGTAATGGGACAATTGGCTGCTCAGCTGTTCCATGGCCCGGTGTGTGTTATTCCCTCATTATCCCAGTTACAAGGAGCAGATAAAAGGTCCAGAGTTCATTTCAAGTGTGCTATTTGAATTTGGAATATGTTGCTGGCAACTCTTAATATGAGATCCAAAGAGCTGTCACTCTCAGTGAAGCAAGCCATCATTAGGCTGAAAAAACAAAACAAACCCATCAGAGAGATAGCAAAAACATTAGGGGTGGCTAAATCAACTGTTTGGAACATTCTTAAAAAGAAAGAACGCACCAGTGAGCTCAGCAACACCAAAAGACCCAGAAGACCACGGAAAACAACTGTGGTGGATGACCGAAGAATTCTTTCGCTGGTGAAGATAACACCTTTCACAACAGTTGGCAAGATCAAGAACACTCTCCAGGAGGTAGGTGTATGTGTGTCAAAGTCAACAATCAAGAGAAGACTTCACCAGAGTGAATACAGAGGGTTCACCACAAGATGTAAACCATTGGTGAGCCTCAAAAACAAGAAGGCCAGATTAGAGTTTGCCAAACAACATCTAAAAAAGCCTTCACAGTTCTGGAACAACATCCTATGGACAGATGAGACCAAGATCAACTTGTACCAGAGTGATGGGAAGAGAAGAGTATGGAGAAGGAAAGGAACTGCTCATGATCCAAAGCACACACCACCTCATCAGTAAAGCATGGTGGTGGTAGTGTCATGGAGTGGGCATGTATGGCTGCCAATTGAACTGGTTCTCTTGTATTTATTGATGATGTGACTGCTGACAAAAGCAGCAGGATAAATTCTGAAATGTTTCGGGCAATATTATCCGCTCATATTCAGCCAAACGCTTCAGAACTCATTGGACGGCGCTTCACAGTGCAGATGGACAATGACCTGAAGCATACTGCGAAAGCAACCAAAGAGTTTTTTAAGGGAAAGAAGTGGAATGTTATGCAATGGCCAAGTCAATCACCTGACCTGAATCCGATTGAGCATGCATTTCACTTGCTGAAGACAAAACTGAAGGGAAAATGCCCCAAGAACAAGCAGGACCTGAAGACCGTTGCAGTAGAGGCCTGGCAGAGCATCACCAGGGATGAAACCCAGCGCCTGGTGATGTCTATGCGTTCAGGCTATAATTGACTGCAAAGGATGTGCAACCAAGTATTAAAAAGTGAAAGTTTGATTTATGATTGTTAATCTGTCCCATTACTTTTGATCCCTTAAAAAGTGGGAGGCACATATACAAACTGTTGTAATTCCTACACCGTTCACCTGATTTGGATGTAAATACCCTCAAATTAAAGCTGAAAGTCTGCAGTTAAAGCACATCTTGTTCATTTCATTTCAAATCTATTGTGGTGGTGTATAGAGCCAAAAAGATTAGAATTGTGTTGATGTCCCAATATTTATGGACCTGACTGTATCTGTACCAAACTCTTGCGTAGTAAACTGGGTTTGGACGGCCCTGTCCATGGGGAGTATTCAGAAACCTTACTCACCCTTCGTGTTGCTCTTTTATTTTGAAGGTCCTTGTCCAGCCAGCGTGGCTAACTGTGGCTAGCTCGGTGCAGCTCTCCTTCAGCTCGCCACCGTCAACAATGTTCTTCTTCTCCAGAGACGTTTCCAGGACAGGACGCCGGGCAGCAGCCGGGACGTCTCCACCGCTGGTCACCGGTAAACATCAATATCTTCTTCTCCCGTTACGGCCCCCCCCCCCCCACCAAACTCCATTATAAATCTAGCAGTATAATGTTGCTGGACTTACAGACATGTGTAAACATTGTTAAACATGACAAAAAGGAAGAAGAATTATGACCAAGAAAGTCATAAAAAATCAAGTCCAGGCACTCGAGGTTGGTTACAAAAAGTGATAAAAAAGCCTTTATTAAATATAGCAAGACATTAAAAATACAGCAACGCGTGTCGGCTGGAGCCTTCCTCAGGGTGGGGGGACACAAAGGGAACACCAGAGGGATTCTAGCTTGCAGGTGTGTATAGGTGAGAGCATGATATGCTCACCCTGACCTCCAGGGGCAGAACACCACAAACCCAATACACAACACATGGTACAACATGCAGCACTTAGCGCCCCCCCCCCATCTTCAAATCAAGCAACATGCAGAGTACAGCCAGCAAACCATGGTAACATATACTTCAGTGTTTTAGAAACATATAAAGAGGATGGATGAATTACAAAAACTAGTTAAACATGAATTTAAGTTTTTCTTATGAATCGTTGCTGCTTTCTGATTAATTCAGCAGAGATTTATTTAAAGAACACTTTTCACAGATAGAATCATAATGTGCTTTACATAAAGTAACACAAGTAAAAGTAATTACTGAAGTGCAGACAGACAGATAGATGGGCTCTAATGTTTAAATTGACATGTGATTTATTGGCACAAATTATTCATGTTTGGTCTGTAGTTTTGAACTTTGATTTCAGCAGCTGATCTTCAGTCAGTGTTTCTGTCCACAGGAGAGACTCTCAGTCCTGCAGAGGACACAGAGACACTGAGGAACCAGAACCAGGAGAGACTCTCAGTCCTGCAGAGGACACAGAGACACTGAGGAACCATAGGGGACCCAAAACCCAGGATAAAGAGGTTGAGTGGATGTGGTGTTGAAGGTGTGGAGGTGGATCAGTGAGTCAGAGGAGACTGTGTAGAAGGACAGAGAGCCAGCAGGACAGTCCACATACACTGCTACTCTGTTAGAGACAGAGGAGGAAGTGAGGGCTGTTCTTATCTTATTGTGACAGACAGTGTAACCATTATCAGAGCAGATCAGACTCCAGGACTGATCATTCCCTCCAAACCTACAGTCATCACTGTTTCCTCTCCTCCTGATTCCTCTGTAACTCACTGATACATCAACCTTTCCTCTCCTCTCGACCTCCCAGTAACAGCGACCTGTCAGACCATCTCTACACAGCAGCTGAAGCCAGAAGTCAAACCTCTCTGGATGATCAGGATATGACTGATCCTCTAACACATTTGTCACCTTCCTGTTGTTGTCAGACAGTTTGAGGTATCTGTTGACTGTGTTTGTGTCCAGTTCCAGTTCACAGACATCTGATGGAGAGAACAAGACACAATACAGCTGCAGGTTAACATCTGATGATTTATTAACTACTTTACTGACAACTCCTGAAAGAAAATCATTTAAACTTTCATTTCATATTCAGCTGAATGATGTTTAACAAACTTTAACTTCAACAACCTAGTTCTAACAATTCATTCAGTTAATAAATACATCTGATGGTGATTTACAGATTAACAGCTGTGTAGACTGAAAACACAATCACACCAAACTATGTTTTATTATTAAGATTCTGTCTCTCAGCCTGTTTTCCATTTCCACCTGATCACCTGCAGCTGGCTCTAAAACCATGTGTACGCTGGTCTGAAGTCAGTGTGACGAGCACACCTTCTGTTTATAGAAATACCAGTTTTATGTGTGAAAGTATTTGTGGTATTTGTGCGTACATCTGGTCCCAGTTCTCTATTCAGGGAGGAACTGGAAGGTAAATCCACCTCAACTCACTTTATTCTACATCTTTACGATATCAACTACACTGAACAAAATTATAAACGCAGCACTTTTGGTTTTGCCCCCCCATCGAGCTGAACTCAAAGATCTAAGACTTTATGTACGCACACAAAAGGCTTATTGTTCACCAATCTGTCTAAATCTGTGTTAGTGAGCACTTCTCCTTTGCAGAGATAATCCATCCACCTCACAGGTGTGGCATATCAAGATGCTGATTAGACAGCATGATTATTGCACAGGTGTGCCTTAGGCTGGACACAATGAAAGGCCACTCTAAAATCTCCAGTTTTATCACACAGCACAATGGCAAAGATATTGTAAATTTTGAGGGCAGTACATCCAACCGGCCTCACAACCGCAGACCATGTGTAACCACACCAGCCCAGGACCTCCACATCCAGCATCTTCACCTCCAAGATCGTCTGAGACCAGCCACCGGGACAGCTGCTGCAACAATCGGTTTGCATAACCAAAGAATTTCTGCACAAACTGTCAGTAACCATCTCAGGGAAGCTCATCTGCATGCTTGTTGTCCTCATCTGGGCCTCACCTGACTGCAGTTCATTGTCGTAACCTACTTGA
The DNA here is from genome assembly GCA_023631565.1 of Gymnocephalus cernua. Classification (NCBI taxonomy): domain Eukaryota; kingdom Metazoa; phylum Chordata; class Actinopteri; order Perciformes; family Percidae; genus Gymnocephalus; species Gymnocephalus cernua. The sequence goes on from CM042441.1 coordinate 2,608,038, forward strand.
GTGGGCAAATGCTCACATTTGATGGCATCTGGCACTTTGGAGAGCTGTTCTCTTCACGGATGAATCCTGGTTTACACTGTACAGGGCAGATGGCAGACAGTGTGTATGGCGTCGTGTGGGTGAGCAGTTTGCTGATGTAAACATTGTGGATCAAGTGGGCCATGGTGGTGGTGGAGTTATGGTATGGTCAGGCGTATGTTATGGACAACGAATACAGGTGCATTTTATTGATGGCATTTTGAATGCAGAGATACCGTGATGAGATCCTGAGGCCAATTGTTGTGCCATCCATCCACGACCATCACCTCATGTTGCAGCATGCTAATGCACAGCTCCATGTTGCAAGGATCTGTACACAATTTCTGGAAGCTGAAACCATCCCAGTGCTTGCATGACCAGCATACTCACCGGACATGTCACCCATTGAACATGTTTGGGATGCTCTGGATCGGCATATACGACAGCATGTTCCAGGTCCTGCCAATATCCAGCAACTTTGCACGGCCATTGAAGACGAGTGGACTAACATTCCACAATCAACAACCTGATAAACTCTAAGCAAAGGAGATTGTTGCACTGCGTGAGGCAAATGGTGGTCACACCACATACTGGTTTTTGAGTTCAGCTCATGAAAAAAGGGGGCAAAAACAAAAGCGCTGTGTTTATGATTTTGTTCAGTGTATGTTGTGTGTTTGTTATGGCTTGTAGGTTTTTGAACACTGATTTATTAAAAACATCCAGAGAAGAAAACTCAACTTCTATGTCTGAAGTACGACACAAGCAGCACTTGAAGGCAACAACGCTCTTCTCTAATATCAGTGACAGTCAAAAGAAACAAAGTTAGCTTTCTGTTGGCTAGACTGTAAATAAAATATTAATTATTATATTATTTCTGTTGCATCATGATTTTAAATTTGTTGATTGAGTTCTAACATTTTTCCAGTGACAGAAAACAGATCCTGACTGAAACTCTGGAGAAATGCATCTCTCTCTCTCTCTCTCTCTCTCTCTCTCTCTCTCTCTCTCTCTCTCTCTCTCTCTCTCTCTCTCTCTCTCTCTCTCTCTCTCTCTCTCTCTCTCTCTCTCTCTCTCTCTCTCTCTCTCTCTCTCTCTCTCTCTCTCTCTCTACACGTCTGCAGCGTGCAGTTCACTGTGGTCAAGGCCGCTTTAATGCACGGGCTTACCTGGGCTGAAGCCCAGGGGCCTCCCAAATTCACGTTAGTGATGAGCTGAAAAGGTCATATAGTTTTCTAACTTGTCAGGTTTTCTGTCAATCACTCTAATCGCAGGTTACATGGCTGGTGATTGATCCAAATTAGGAGTGACCCACGTGGCCCCATCTCCTATGGCCCGTGAGCTTACCTATCAGCATGTCTATAGTTAGTTTTGGGGTGTGTCCCTCTATGACTGACTGATGTCTTCTGTACTGGTTTGCTCTTGAGAGCAACAGCGGGATATTTTAACAATTTTTCACCGTCTTATTCATCATTAAAGTCACTTCTGACAACGTTTTACGCGAGAAATGATCTGTTTAGATTTTGGATATAGGCAGTCATCCGAAAATCGTTGCCGAATTGACAATTTGCTTCAAAGTTTTCGGAGTTGAGAAGCTCAGCTGGTCGTGGCCCCATGGATGCATTAAGAGAACGGTGGCCCGGATCGCTCGCTCGCTGGTCGGCCTGTCATGCTGGGACGCCCCGATGTAAGTTGCCGGTCTGTCAGACCGATCTCGTAAATAAGAGGCTTTTATTTCGCCGTTGAGGGATGTTTGTTTAAATATCACAACACGTGTCCATCATAAGATTAACGGAAACGTGTGGTTAACTGTCTTTTTACCGTTAAACTCCACAAGCGCCTGGTCGCCGACAGACAGACAGACAGACAGACAGAGAGAGAGAGACTTGTTTAAATTATGACATAGGCTACATTAGATTTAGTATATAGTTCATACTTTTTTGGCGTATTTCTTTTCTGATTTTAATGCTATAAAGACTGTTGCCGTGCTTGCATCACTCCCCTTACCCCTCCTAGGCCAGTGGGAATGCAAATGGAAAAAAGGTTTTGGGGAAGTAGTTCTTAGAATTGCTTAGAAGTGTACTTTTCCTCTAAAAAGTACAAGTAGGCTACTATCCGGTAGAAAACCCTCGGCTTCCTCAGTCATTGTATATTTTATCCTCTCAGCTGCTGCTTGCTGACGTTATTTCAGACTCTGGCTCTACAGCTGATCAGCAGTTTGCCTCGGCGGTGGACGAGGAAACAACTAACATCTACAGATATAATCTTGCTAAATTTAGCTGCATTACTATTACAGAAGAAAAACTCTTGTATCCTTTTCTGCGACATACTCTTCTACACCTAACGTTCAGTCAACTAGTCTCAGCCTGCTCGCTTCTCAGCGAGTCACGTCGCTTTACTCACTGTCACCTCTATCAGCTATAACAGGTCATTTTTAGTAGGCTATATTTTAGAACCTATCCATAACCCTTTTTTGCTATTTGCCTCATTATTTGATATACAAAAATATAAATAATGCCACACAGCGAATTAGTAATCATTTAAAAAATAAAAAATATCAAATCCAGCTCCTGCCAGCAGGTGCATGTGATTGGTTCACAGGGCTTGCTGAGGCTCCTACATTGATCTGTTGCTGTTCTTTGCTAATGCTGTTATCAGTTATTATCAATGTTTGTGCAGACAGGTGATGGTTGGTGATGTTTTTCATAATATTGTTTGAAATCATACTTTCACACATTTTGGTTTTATCATCACCATAAGTTGCTGTGTGTGGTTGTTACATAAAGTGTGTTGTGTTTATGCTCAGGTGGACTCAGTGATATGTTAATAACAATATTATGGTGATGTCGCTCAAAGAGGGAAAACTCACTGTTGTACGCCTCGAAAGAAACTATTGCATTTTGTGATGTAGATTACCTAGATATTACACTTTTTTAAAATGAGACTCTGTAAATCGAGGGGATGGGGGGGGCCTACAAAACCTCTCAGCCCCGGGGCCTAACATTGGGTTAAGGCGGCCCTGACTGTGGCGCTGTCTCGAGCAGACCTCTCTCTTTCTCTGTTAAAATGAGTCAGGATGCAGACAGCAAAACCTAACTTTACTTTTATTGATATTAAACAAAGAAATGTTCTCAGTTCGACCTATAAAGGTCATAAATCGATACTAGAGTAGCCTACTTCATGTTTACTGTTGCAATTAATAAAATGCACAGGAGGAGAAAAGAGCATCTGTCTTCAGAAAAATCATCTGTTGAGTGTTTGATGGTGTTTTGATGGTATATGCACTAACTCTGTGCTCCCATTTCTGTTTTTAGAGCCTCAGGTTCACAGATTTAGTCTGAAGTGAATACGTGCTGTGTACATTGCTGTGCTTTCAACCTAACACAATAAAGTTCAGTAAACTGATACTGGAGTCCTGTCAAATGCATTCTGACCGATGTACCAAAGCTAATGTTCATACCAAGAATCACCAAATACAGTTCATTAAACTTCCTCCAGTTTAGTGACAGTCAAAAGAAACAAAGTTAGGTTTCTGTTGGCTAGCCTGTTGAAATATATTAATTATTTCTGTAGGATCACTTTGTTCAGTTTGTTGTGTATGTGGATTTTAAATTGATTGATTGAGTTCTAACATCTTTCCAGCCAAACTGACAGAAAACAGATCCTGGCTGAAACTCTGGAGAAATTCATCATCGTACTTCAGTCAAGAAAATGTAAAAATCTAGTTTAACATGCAGCTGAGTTCTCATGAATCAAACTTTGAACACACTCACACTTCCTCAGACCAGGTATCAGTCTCTGCGGTCCACCATGGTCCGTCCTGCAGGAAGAAACAAAGTCAGAATCAACTTCATACACCTTCACTCAGATCCTCCATTAATCATGAACCAGAGTTCATCAGTTAGTGACAGAGAAACAGTGGGAGAGCTGCTGTTGTCTGTCCATCTGTCCATACCTGAGAGTGTCCAGTCTCCAGTTTGGATCCTTAAGTCCAGCTGACAGCAGCTTCACTCCTGAGTCTCCTGGATGATTGTAGCTCAGGTCCAGCACTCTCAGATGGGAGGGATTGCAGCTAAGAGCTGAGGCCAGAGAAGTAGTGCCTTCATCTGAGACCAGACAGCCTGATAGACTATACACACACACACACACACACACACACACACACACACACACACACACACACACACACACACACACACACACACACACACACACACACACACACACACACACACACACAAGAACAAGACCTACAAAAGTTAGTCTCAAGTTAGTCGTATACATCCGTCCACTGTTTAAAATGACTGTCACCAACACTAATGGAGCGTAGTGTGCAGATCTTTTTCACAGCTGTGTTTGATTAAGATGAAGTCCTAAAACTAACCGACATGCCCCTGTGAAGGAGGGAGGGTTGGAAGACTCGGAAGAAAACTGACCAAGTACTTTTACTTGAGTACAATATTCTAGTACTCTTCCACCTCTGACACATGCAGGCCCATATAAACAGATGCACAGCTTGTTGACCAAACGCTTTGGTCCCCTAACATATGGGATCTGACCATAATTCCTGCATAGTCCATTCAACATAGCTATGAATACTCTTTCAGCACATAATCAGTCGTTAATTTAAAATGTATTGCCAAAATAACAAAATGGTGTCATTGTACAGTATATATACATATGAACGTAACTGTATATCCAAGTCCAGTTTATGTGCCGTGGTGCAACTATGAGGTGTTTGAAACCATCGCACCTCCACAGTGACGTCATGCCACCGACACATCTGTTCTCAATGAACTGATTACCTGGGGGTGGGGTTATGCGTCTTACTATGAAAGGTTTGTTCATGCAGTCATTCAGTTAGTGTGTGTATTAAGAAAATAAATGAATGATATAGAGCACTGCTGATTCAATGAACCAAAGATGGCTTAGCTGAGTTACTAGAAGACTAGAGGACAGGGAGCTGAGAACTGAGGACAGAGCTTAACATCTTCTCTCTGAAAGGTTGGCCTGTATGCAGTCCATTTAGTAACTCATATATAAAGAAAATAACAGCTCAGAGGGTCATGGTTTTCAAATAAGTGAACACTAACCTGAGAGTTTCCAGTCTGCAGTGTGGACTCTTCAGTCCAGCCGACAGCTGCTTCACTCCTGAATCCTGCAGCTCGTTGTTACTCAGGTCCAGCTCTCTCAGACTAGAGGACTGGGAGCTGAGAACTGAGGACAGAGCTTCCCAGCTTCTCTCTGACAGGTTACAGCCACTCAGTCTGAAGAGGAATCAGAAATGCATAAGAAAAAAATTACAAACGATGGCTGTTTTTTCCTGAACTAAGAATAACTCCATTTAATCTGGATAGTTGTGTGTGCACGTACAGAGCTTTGTTGGAGGCTTTGACCACTGGCAGCAGCCTCAGAAGAGCCTCCTCCGAAGCAGAGTATTTCTTCAGGTCAAACACGTCCAGATCTTTTTCTGATGACAGTAAGATGAAGACCAGAGCTGACCACTGAGCAGGAGACAGTTTATCTGTGGAGAGACTTCCTGATCTCAGGGACTGTTGGATCTGCTCCACTAGAGAACGATCATTCAGTTCATTCAGACAGTGGAACAGATTGATGCTTCTCTCTGAAGACAGATTCTCACTGATCTTCTTCTTGATGTATTCGACTGTTTTCTGATTGGTCTGTGAGCTACTTCCTGTCTGTGTCAGCAGACCTCGTAGGAGACTATGATTGGTCTGCAGTGAAAGACCCAGGAGGAAGCGGAGGAACAAGTCCAGGTGTCCATTTGGACTCTGTAAGGCCTTGTCCACAGCACTCTGGTAGAACTGTGTTGATTTGTCTATGATCAATACATAAAAGCGGGAGTTTTTTTGTTCTTCTGCCAGCAGGTTGACTCCAGAGTTGATGAATGTCAGATGGACATGAAGAGCAGCCAGAAACTCCTGAACACTCAGATGGATGAAGCAGAACACCTTGTCTTGGTACAATCCTCTCTCCTCTTTAAAGATCTGTGTGAACACTCCTGAGCACACTGAGGCTGCTCTGATATCGATGCCACACTCTGTCAGGTCTGATTCATAGAAGATCAGGTTGCCTTTCTGCAGCTGCTCAAAAGCCAGTTTTCCCAGAGACTCTATCATCTTCCTGCTCTTTTTAGTCCAGTGTGGATCTGTCTCAGCTCCTCCATCATACTTGATGTTCTTCACTTTGGACTGAACCACCAGGAAGTGGATGTACATCTCCGTCAGGGTCTTGGGCAGCTCTCCTCCCTCTCTGGTCTTCAACACGTCCTCCAGAACTGTAGACGTGATCCAGCAGAAGACGGGGATGTGGCACATGATGTGGAGGCTTCGTGATGTCTTGATGTGGGAGATGATTCTGCTGGCCTGCTCCTCATCTCTGAATCTCTTCCTGAAGTACTCCTCCTTCTGTGGGTCAGTGAACCCTCTGACCTCTGTCACCATGTCAACACACTCAGGAGGGATCTGATTGGCTGCTGCAGGTCGTGTGGTTATCCAGAGGCGAGCAGAGGGAAGCAGTTTCCCCCTGATGAGGTTTGTCAACAGCACACCCACTGAGGTGGACTCTGTAACATCAGTCAGGATCTCAGTGTTGTGGAAGTCCAGAGGAAGTCGACACTCATCCAGGCCGTCAAAGATGAACACGACCTCTTCAAACCTGCAGATTCCTGCTTCTTTGGTTTCACTAAAGAAGCGATCAACAAGTTCCACCAAGCTGTACTTTCTCTCTTTCAGCACATTCAGCTCTCTGAAGGTGAATGGAAATGTGAACTGGATGTCCTGGTTGGCTTTGTCTTCAGCCCAGTCCAGAGTGAACTTCTGTGTTAAGACTGTTTTCCCGATGCCAGCCACTCCCTTTGTCATCACTGTTCTGATTGGTTCATCTCTTCCACGTGGGGCTTTAAAGATGTCTTCTTGTCTGATTGTTGTTTCTGGTCTGTCTGGTTTCCTGGATGCTGTTTCAATCTGTCTGACCTCATGGTCAGTATTGACCTCTGCAGTCCCTTCCTCTAGGATGTAGATCTCTGTGAACATCTGATTTAGAACGGTTGGGTTTCCTGCTTTAGCAATCCCCTCAAACACACACTGGAACTTCTTCTGCAGGTTAGATTTGAGTTTACGCTTACCAACTGCAGCAGGAGTTCCTGAATAAACACACAACAAAGAAGATCAATACGTCAAAGAACATATTTCAACATTTCCTCAGAGAATGAGTACATGACTATATTTTGGTCCATCTCTGGAGACATTAGTAAATGTCTCATTTATGCAGCATGTTAAATCTTTAGAGAAATCCTCTTACTGCTCTGCAGACGGTCAGCCAGCTCCTCCTGCTTCATTCTCCTCAGGAAGTGTAGTGTGATCTTCAGAAATGCCTTTCTGCTGCTCCTCCTCTGATCTTCATCCTCACCGTCCAACACTTCCTCATCCTCCTTCTGACTCTCTAAGCATTCTGGGTAATCTGGACACAGAACTTTCTGGATCTTCTTCAGCTCGTTCTTCACAAAAGTGCCGATGTCCTCCTCCAGCAGCTGGAACAGAAGATTATATGAATGACAAATCAAACTGAAATCATGGAAGCAAACATCAGATCCATGTTGGACAGACTGACAATCCACTGGTCTAAAAAGTGCAGCATGGAGATGATTGTGAGCAGAATAGAAGTAAAAGTAGTAGTTGTACGTGTACAGACCATAAATATGGAGTCCAGGTGTGTTTGATGCTGCTGGGCAGACTGACCAATGGGAACCTCTGAGCTCTCCTGGTCCACTCTGTGGAGTAGTCAGGAAGAATTAGCTCACATTATGTCTGTCCACACAGAGACGAACACAAGGTAAAGGTCCATCAAGTGATGTTTGGATGTTAACAGTTAATCAGAGGACTCCCTGTAGTGGTACACATTTACTAGTATTGCTGATTATCAGTTTGAAATCCTCACTTTTGATCTACAGAGTGGCGTCCATCTTTGAAGTTTAAAGGTTTACCCATAGACCGGTCACTCTTCATGGACACACAGCTGGGTTCAGGTTCTTCCAGATTCCTCCTGATAGAAACACAAGATAAATTCTGTACTGCACCCACAACACACTGAGACAAAACCTGTCAGTGGTTTAATACATCGTCTGTACAGTATATTTGTATCCAGGTAGTTATTGTTAATATTGTGTATGACCCATGATCAGTATTTAATTTAGACATGTTTTAAAGCTGTATTCAGTGCAGTGTGCAACACAGGCTTGAATATGATGCTGTGGGGTTACCCTGATGGTGGAATAGAGTCCTTATGTTTTTTGTTTTTTTTTGCCCACCAGTTTTTCTTGGATTAGGGTGGGACCTAAATCATGGTTGCAACTGTCACTGTGGTCCTGCTCTGCGCCCTGCTACACTCAGGCGTGGATTAATGCACAGGCTTGCGTAGGCTGCAGCCTAGGGGGCCCACGTGTGCAGGTGCACCGGAATTGCCAGACAATTTATTGTTATTTTAAATTTACTTCAGCGTGAACAAAAAAAGACACTGGCCACTTTTTTTTCCAAACAAGTAGGTGATTGGATAGATTGGGTCACATCTATCCAATCATAGGAGGGAGTCTGAGACAGAGGGGCCGGGTCAGAGACTCTAGCCACCCAAAGCGCCATGCTGCAGACACAGTTCACCTGCACGTGGGTCAGCCGCGCCCCCGGCAGAGATGAAGGAAATCCCCGCCCCCCCCTCCACCTGTTGCTGCGGAGGAGAGGACACAAAAAGAGGCCAAAAAATCCTGCTACCTATAGCTCAGATCCTGCATGTTGGGATAAAATTGCTGAATACATGAAGTGATATTGGATTAAAATGTGACATAAAAGTTGCCAGAATAAAGACGCAGATGTTGCTGCCTCAGAAAGACAACATAAACACCAAAAGAGGTAGGCTACTTTTCCAAAACCCTGTTTAAAAGGAAACTGGCAGATGGTGAAACGCAGCCAAGAGAATGGTTGTTGTATTCCCCCTCAAAAGGCATCGTGTTGTGTCACGCAAATTATTTGGGAACAGTGATATTCAGGTGACTGGAAAAATGCAGCTGTATGCCTAGCTGAACATGAGGGATCCGAGTGCCACAGATAGGCAATGCTTGCGTATGTAACTTTTTAAAATACTAAACATTTAAAACCCGGAGATCTCACAATAAATAAAAACAAATCATTTTGTTTTCATCATCAGTTTGAAATCTTCACCTTTGATCTACAGAGTGGCGTTCATCTTTGAAGTTTATAAGACGACCCACAGACCGGTCACTCTTCATGGACACACAGCTGGGTCCAGGTCCAGGTCCTGGTCCTGGTCCAGGTCTGTGCTGCTTCTCTGGGCTGAAACACAACACACACAGAGCTTTGAGTGTGAATAATGCTGGTGGAGTGATCTGAGTGGTGGACAGTTAGAGATGGTCCTCTCACCTCTGAGCTCTGGTCTGGCCGTCATGTTCCCCACACAGAGTGGTTTTAGAGGGAGGGGCTCCCTCCTCTCTGTCCTCACACTGACTCATAGCAGAGTCCACACCTTCATCTGGAGAGGAAACACCTGCTGGGAGAGATGCTCTCTGTCACCACAACAACATCCAAGGAAGGTTAAATACAAGATCAACTGGACTTGGTTAAACAGCTCGAAGATGTTTTGTCTTTCATCCGAGAGACTTCTTGAGTTCTGACTGAACGTTAAGGAACCTCAGCTGTTTAACCTCTGTGGGGTCGTTGTCCAGATGATCGATAATTTTTTTTCGTGCTCCTGGCCGTTGTAACGACAGTAGTTGTGGCCGACCCAAGGCCGAGTCTGAACCACCATCCACCAACATTATTATTATTAATAATAACTGAAGATTATTAACTTTCTTTATTTAAAGCAGCTGATTTGCTGATCTGAAAGCTAATTTCTAAGAACATATTATAGATATATTTCTGAACTAATACAGTCAAACAGTTACTTTTTATTATATAATCATATTTTATATATGTCTGGTGTATTATAGAAGATGATATTTTACTCTTTTAAAAGGTATTTATTTCTGACAATCTTCTGTGTTTCTGAACTTCCATCTGTCTTTGTGCTGCTACAACACCTGAGTTTGTTCTCTGGAGATCAATAAAGTTTCATCTAATCTTAATAAAGGAGGATTAACTCTTCTTCATTGATTTTTCATCCTAAATACATGAAATAAAAATTGACTTTGACCTTTAATTTCCTTTACCAGAACATATGACCCTATTAAACAACAGAATTAGGGTTAACTAGACAACAACAGGTCCAGCATCAGCAGTGGTGTAAAGTAACTAAGTACATTTAATCAAGTACTGCACTAAGGGACATTCAATTTAAATTTTAATTGTTTGTACTTTTTGTATTTCCATATTGTGTTACTTTCTACTTTTACTGCATTACATTTATCTGACAGTTATAGAGCTCAACTCTCTTAACGGCTCTGGTACCAATAGTGTTTTTCCCTGTTTAATATCCGTTAAAAGAGATTGGAGCCTGTTACCAAGCCAACCAGCTACCAGATGAATCGTGACCATAAAAATTTGATTTGGCGCAAAAAAACATTTTGAAAATGGCAAAAAAATAGTCATAGACGTCAGTGGTAGCAGCTTGCTCTAGTACTGTAGTTTGCGGGTACAGTTTACATGGTAACAGCGAGTTGGACCAATCAGGGACGTCAGTGTTGCGCTAAGGATTGTGGGTAGTATAGTACTTAAAGATAAGATTGCGAATAAAACATGTTTTTCTTAAAACTAGGTTGATTTCATACAGACTTCTGGCTGCTACAGGAACAGAAACCTCGTAATCAGTCCACCTCGGATGGTTTATACATTATGGCTGATAATGTAAATCCTTATGGAGAAAACTAATGGGATTATTACTTCCAGACTGTTGAGCTCTATAGTTACCAGTTACTTTACAGATGGAGATTTTACAGAGAAAAACAAAGATGTTAAAATTAAAGTAAAGTAAAGAACAAAGACTTGATGAATTATTATATTATATAATAAATCCAGCTTCTTAAAGGTGTCCATCTGCAGCTTTTACTTTCTTTATAATAATTTGGGGCTTTGGAGAAAACAAGCTAACGGGGACATTTTACTGCCCTGTGTACTTTAAGTACATTTAGCTGATAATACTTGTGTACTGTTATCTAAGTAATGTTTTCAATGCTGAACTGTTTTGACATGGTGGTATTCGTATTAGTTTTACTGCACATTAGAAATTACAACACTAACTGCAGCTTTTCAAACACAAACACCTGAATGTCTGCGTTTAACAGTTTGAGAAAACTAACATGAGATCAGAGATCAGCTGAGAGTCGTTCAATACTGAAGTGTCACTTACCAAAAGATGAACATGGAGAAACATCTGCGTCACAACATGGGACGAAGTGAACTAACTGGAGAGATTGACTTTGACCTTTAATCTCCCTCATCAAAATATGTCTACGGAGTTCAAGTTACAGCACTTTATTAGACATCATAAACACTAGAAACACGTATGCTGTACTTCCATCTGTCTTTGTGCTGCTACAACACCTGAGTTTATTCTCTGGAGATCAATAAAGTTTGATCTAATCTTATAAAAGGAAGGATTTACTGCAGCACTCTGAACTACATGGACCTCATAAACTGGTAAATGATTTACTGATTTTTCATCGTAAATACAAGAATTAAACATTGACAATAAAAACTAACACGTCCAACATCAGCAGTGGTGTAAAGTAACTAAGTACATTAAATCAAGTACTGTGCTGGGGAACATTTCAAAGTTTGTTCTACTTTTAGTATTTCCATATTGTGTTACTTTCTACTTTTACTGCACTACATTTATCTGACAGTTGTAGTTATAGTTACTCTACAGATGAGATTTAAAGACTCAACAGAGACTTTATGAAATGATACTTTGTAGTTTAAATGAAAGTTAAGAACAAAGAGTTGATGAATTGTAATAAATAATAAAACTTCTGAGATAAATGAGTTTTAAATCATTTTCAAACTTGTAATGGTTCCAGCTTCTTAAAGGTGACCATCTGCAGCTTTTACTTCTTTTAAATAACAGTAAGAGATCATTTGGGACTTTGGAGTTCTGACTGAAGACGGCACTTTGTGACGGACATTTCTCACATTCCTCTCTTTTAACAGACAAATTAATTTATTGATTAACCAAGAAAATAATCAGTCGGTTGATCAATAACGAAAAGAATATTTTCAGCTTCATATAAAACAGTTTAAAACAGTAAAAAAGTGTCACTTACCAAAAGTTGAACATGGAGAAACATCTGCGTCACAACACAGGACGAAGTGAACTAACTGGAGAGACTTTGAACTTTAATCTCCCTTGTCAAAATATATGACACACTATTAAACACACACACACACACACACACACACACAGGCACACACACACACACACACACACACACACACACACACACACACACACACACACACACACACACCTTGGAGCTGATATGCAGCACTTAGTTAAGAATAAACTACGTCACTCTTAAAGCTGGTTCTCCAGTTACTCCCGTTATATCTTCATAAGTAATGTAGAGTTTAAAAAGCTACTTTTTTCAAACGGAATCCGGTGCAGTTCTGCTCACTCCACATCAAACACTATATTACACTTTCAGCCAACTTCACAGAGAACAATGAGGGAGAAACAGCACCACAGATCTGTTTTAACCGAATATTCTCCGGTCCAGCTCAGCTAAAAACACAGAATCCGTCAGAAGAACGTTACCGTGTCGTTAGCTTGAGCGTTGATAATTAATGCTACGTCGTGACGCTAGCTTTGTTGCATTGCTAATATTAGCTTGTTAGCTGTTTTTGATGTTAACGTTAGCATAGTCTCTTTTTAACTTTCATCAGACTTACTTAGCTAACGTAACTTACATTACTTTGGCTCAGTAAAACAGAAGTATGCTGTAAAACAGTTAACAGAGCGAACTTGCTCTGTTAACTGTTAATGTTATCCACACTTCTGTCTAATGTTACTTAGCTACCGTTAACAGTTACAGGCTGGTTTAATTAAACCTGGAAACCGAAGGAACAATAAAACAAGTTGATTATATCTAATAATACGTACTTAATAATGATATTATATATAGCTACAAACTAGAACTTCCTGATTTAATTACAGATATTAAGATTAATGATGATCAGACGGTTAAACTGCAGCTGAGAGTAGAGGAGTTTCTGTGTGGTTGCCTTGGTAACGTTAGTAGTGTTTCCCGCCACAGCGAGACAGCGTTCACTTCACTGACTTCAGGAAATCTCAGAATTTCACTCAACATCACTAAACCTGGACAGCCTGGGCTGTTGTCTCTGAGCAGTGACACTCTCAACATGTAACCATTACATGACGTTAGCGTTGCTGTGTCAGGCCGGAAACAGACTGCCTGCGTGGCGGCTGCGTGGCGTTTTCTATGTCTCACACACCAGAAACGTGTCTGACGTGGCGCTGCTGCTGCTGCTGCTGCTGCTGGTGCTGCTGAGCCTTGTCTGGACACAATGTTTCCCATTGATTTACTGCACTCCAGCAGTAGTATACTTCATGTTAAACATACTGATCTGATTACAGCAACGACAACGTCGGCAGTGTTGACGGCAAAATAGGCTACAATATTGACATATTGACAAATCGATATTTTTTTTTAATTTTACATTTATAACTGCATTTATGTCAAAACTTCAAGACTTTCAAACATCAACATGTCATTTATTAATATGTATATGCGTCAAAATTATATATAAGCATATTTTCCTATTCTATTTTGCCTGGAAACGCTTCCAACACGCTTACGTGTCGCGTGAAAAATAGGCGTCGGTTCCATTTCTAGCAGGCACGCGTTTTCGGGGTGCGCGTGAGACGTGCGTGTCACGCAGGCAGTTTGCAAACTCTAACCTGTTAACATGGGAGCTGAAATAAAAACGGACACGCCACGCAGCTGACACGCTCACGCCACGCAGCTGACACGCTCACGCCACGCATCCAGTCTGTCCCCGGCCTTATTGTTCCAACCTGTGTTCTCAGAGTCTCTGCCTCCTCCTCAGACTGTTCTGTGCTGGTCATTTGGCGCCACCTGGTGGCCGCAGAGGGACGTTGCAGCTTGTTTGCGGTTGTAAATGTAAATTAGAAAAAAGTTTATCGCCACAATAAGTGGGCTGGACTTACGTGGAATTTGCCTTGTTGAATGGTGCAAACATAAATAAACATATACAACATTAATATGCAATAAACAATAAATACAGAACAACAATAGACAGACATATTGTGCTTCCATGGGCGGTACAATAATAACAATAATCAATATTAAAATTGATGTAACGCTATTGCTTATCATATCTGGTCAGGTTTTATAGTATACCTTTCATAACGACTACATAAGTTATTAGGCTGATGTTTTAGGCTAAAGCTACTTTTAGCCGATGCACTTACAATTAATAAATCTTCAGTATGTTACCTTATAGACAAAGTATTTTTTACCCCTGATCAAGTAAGTAAACATTTAAATAAATGCACAGAGTTGAACGTAAGCTGTAAACTGTTCTTCTACTCAAGGGGTAACTTTGGGTTCAACATTGGGCAAACATCGAGCAAAATTGAAATTTTGAGCAGATAAAACACGTAATTTCCTGCATCCTGGTGAATGTTTCTGCAACAATTTGCTCCGTTTCTGCATCAAGGTGCAAATGTTATTTATGTAAAGGAAGTTATTTGACTAGTACTTTTAGTGTGTATATTTCTTTCTATTTTTTGATAACTAGTACTTGTAGTTTGTATATTTTTTTCTATTTGTTATTGTACTGTTTTATTATTTATTTCTTGTCTTTTCTGTTTTCTGGGTAAACTGCTGCTAAGAATTTCGTTGTTCATTTTTGTACAATGACAATAAATCTTCTGATTCAGATTTTTTGATTTTGGGGTGGTTGCACTCGCCACACACACACACACACACACACACACACACACACACACACACACACACACACACACACAGTAAATTACCTACAATTGTTTAGTTTTTACTGAAACTAATCTGATATACGCTCTCTTTGAGGCGTGAAAACCTCTCAGCAGGCATTTTAACTATAGTGCTCCATCCTTATATTAACCTGCACACTCCAAAGATCACAACCCCCCCCAACATGAAGATGAAGTTTCTTTCCAGACTGAAAAGCAGCAAATGAAGCCAGAGTCCAAAGTTACTCACAGCTAACTCATGCGGACACAAACTGCAGCTGATGGACTCACAGTTTTCTTATCGGCTGCTACTTTTAAATCCAGGCTGCAAATGAAAACTCTACTTATCTAAAAACTGACGTAAATCGCATTTGCTCAGTTACACAAGTTACACATTAACACCTGCTAATATAGTTTTTATCAACTTTAGTTTGATCCTAATTAAGATAAATAGAATATGTGTTGCATGTTATCTTGTGTAAACAAAATCCTGAATCTCCTGATAGGAAATCTGAACTCATGTTTCCACTGTTTGTAGTTTCAGGTAAATGGCACAGAGTGGTACTAATATCCAGCTCACTCACAATTAAACTCAGGATGGTTGAGTCCTAAAACACAGGGCTGTCAGGGAGGGGATCGGAGTTCATGTCCCGGAGGACAACAAGGAGAAAACACAAGATTTTCACCCAGGAAACAGGTGTTCATGTCCCAGGCAGGCTCCATAATTAGCACCATCTACCTGCCAAATGCTGGTAAAACATGCAGGTGGCTGGTAGATTTGCTTCACTCACCAGCCAAAAAACAAAGGTGATCTATTGAGTGGTTGGTAACATTTGAACATTCACTAGTCACATGGCTGGTGGACAACAAAGTTAATTTTGGACCCTGGTCCCAGGAGTACTGTGTGTACCGTTTGTCATTATCAAAATCTGTATTGCCGTTCACAAACTTGTCCTTTATCATGAATATTTACCACCACCATCAATTCCAAGTATTCCTATTGGCTTGAAATTTTACATTTGCGTTTGCATGAACTGGGGCAGACGCTCCATATTCATACATGAACTGGTGTAGACGCTCCATATTCATACATGAACTGGTGTAGACGCTCCATATTCATACATGAACTGGGGTAGACGCTCCATATTCATACATGAACTGGTGTAGACGCTCCATATTCATACATGAACTGGTGTAGACGCTCCATAGTCATACATGAACTCGGGTAGACGCTCCATATTCATACATGAACTGGGGTAGACGCTCCATATTCATACATGAACTGGTGTAGACGCTCCATATTCATACATGAACTGGTGTAGACGCTCCATATTCATACATGAACTGGTGTAGACGCTCCATATTCATACGTGAACTGGTGTAGACGCTCCATATTCATACATGAACTGGGGTAGACGCTCCATATTCATACGTGAACTGGTGTAGACGCTCCATATTCATACATGAACTGGTGTAGACGCTCCATATTCATACATGAACTGGTGTAGACGCTCCATATTCATACATGAACTGGTGTAGACGCTCCATATTCATACATGAACTGGGGTAGACGCTCCATATTCATACATGAACTGGTGTAGACGCTCCATATTCATACATGAACTGGTGTAGACGCTCCATATTCATACATGAACTGGTGTAGACGCTCCATATTCATACATGAACTGGTGTAGACGCTCCATATTCATACATGAACTGGTGTAGACGCTCCATATTCATACATGAACTGGTGTAGACGCTCCATATTCATACATGAACTGATGTAGACGCTCCATATTCATACATGAACTGGTGTAGACGCTCCATATTCATACATGAACTGATGTAGACGCTCCATATTCATACATGAACTGGTGTAGACGCTCCATATTCATACATGAACTGGTGTAGACGCTCCATATTCATACATGAACTGATGTAGACGCTCCATATTCATGCTCCATCTTGAAATACGGTAGCCGGTGAGGGACATACAGGACATACTGCTCCACCTTTCACGTGTTCTCTGTCACATGATAAACTCACAGCTGCTGCTAACGCTGCTAACGGGTATCGTAGCTTCCCGGCCCTTTTTGAAGCGTGAAGGCTACCGTAGCTGTAATACGTACTTTGAACTGCGTGGCGCAAGAGAGTCGATTGTGATATATGATCTCAACGCTAGAAGGGAGAAATTCTCACACATTGGGCCTTTAAGGCGGTCAGTGTTTTATCCCAAACCACAGATTTGTTTTCTATATTTAACGAGTTGTTTTGGTGTCTAAACTTAACCGTCGTCACAGCACGACTGTTAAGTTTTGTCGGCTAAACTCAACAGCCACGGCCTCTGAAACGACCATCACCTCACGAACGCTGAAGCCGACTCACAGTCACCTTTTCTCAGCTAAATTTAACGGTAAAGACCGCTAAACTAAACTGTCACGTGACCGGCAGGCGGTAACCCTAATTTAATATCAGACGAATTGGCGTGCAAGTTCTCGTACGATGTCGCACGAACCGTTCACGAGAATGCGTTGAACTCAAAAACTCACCAGAGTCTAGAAATAATCTGCACTTTATTTTAAAATTGATCGCCACACAAGATACATACAAAGAAAGCATAATTTCTGTTGCTATTTTACAAGCTTCATCATGGTAACAACATTCTCAATAGTGTAAATGTCCGTGTGTAAAATGCCAGCCGCTGTTTCATTATCTCGATAAACAAAGTTATCGTGCGACTCCTTATTAACTGGCCGTGTGTTAAAATGATCTCTGCTGAAGTAGGCAGTGTGTAAAGAGTTCTTAAGAAATATATCATGTACATTCATATACGGCATCTAGCAGATAGACTAAAAAAAGGCTGGTAAAAATAGACTTGTTATGTCGTTCAGTAATTCTGATTGCACAAGATCTGACATTATCTGTCTTTATTGATGAGGCATTTGCGAGATAAAGGCTCCGCCCTTCACTCCTCTAGAGGCGGACCAGGAAGTAGAAAGACTCCAGTGATTAAAGAGATCCTCGTAGGGCCGTCGCCATCTGCAGTTAGGCCTCCTGGGATTTTACTCTGCAGAAAAGGATCATGGAGACAACCATGGCGCATATCTGAGGAGAATATATATAAACAAATATATCAGTAAAACGCACAATTAAAAAGCAAAGTAAGATATTTAGATATATTTGTTTTCATAGCTAATCAAGTGTTGATTTTAATTTGAAATGTATTTGCAGTATCTTATAACAGATATTATTTCACATGTATGCATGACACAATATATTTAGGGCTTGCACGGGTCTGCGTAGTCTGACTGATAACTCCAGTCCTGTGCCGATGCTCGATGCTCTGAACGCTGTCTGTGTCCTGATAAGTTTTATATTTTAGGGAACTTACACACAGAAGAATCCGTCTCTCGTGCATTGATTTGCTGTGCGCGTCGCTCGCGTAGGGAAAAGTTTAAGACAGTTCAACTCTCGCAGCGGGCGTGTGAGGAGCACGAACGCAACAGTTTCACGGGATTAGTCCCGCTTGTCGCTTTGTCTGTCGTGACCATATCACGTTGTTTTCACGGATGGTGAAGGTCCAGATGTGAGTCAGGAGACCGCAACAGATGAAGGAATCAGGTGATCTTGAATTCAAGTGGAGCTTTATTAACAAGGAACAAATCTGTCATGACATGAGACCATCTAAGATGTCCACAGTGTGGGCACCAAAGATCTCCTAATTCTGTCTGTGGCGAGAGTTCTTATATACACGATTTTGTCCTTCACCCTAAATAACTTGAGCTGACTTGTCCTCCTATAGCCCTCAGACAATACCTTTTAGGGCGCTCTCTGTGAATAGAATTGCTATAGAAAGATGTTTTTCTGTTTGACTCAGTTACCTGATGCTCAAGGCATTTCTCAAAATAGCTGGAAGTGCTTGAGCTTGAATGCACACACTTGAACTTACTACATGCTAAATTACAATAAAATATATCCTATCAGATGGCGTGGCCCCGGTAGTGAGCTCGCCACCAGTTTCTCTTCAATGAGCACTGACAAGCAAAGACAACAGGCTCCACCCTCCTACGACCTCGATGGCTGCAGCTGATTGGACGCACGTGTCACGTGGGTCTTGGCTGCTCCCGAATTTCAAAACAGACCATAACGGTGGCTCGTTCAGAATACGATCTCGTATTTTACTAAAATAGTTCCCTGAAATGTGTTTCTGAATCTGTCTTCATTTCAGATCAACAACTGTCGAGCCGAGCCGGCCGCTCCTCATTTGCATAAAGTTGGCTGGATTCAACTTAATGCAAATGAGGAGCGGGAAACTCGACGCCCCGCTTCTCCAAAGTCCCCACGACGCTCCCAGGAGGCATTGCACGGCCGCTCCCATGGAAATGAATGGGAAGCGGGGAAACGGACACACACCGTCATCAGTCATTAGAGCTGCACAGATGAATCGATTAGCTGTCAACTATTAAAGCAACACTTAAAGCGTAACTCGCGCCAAAATGCATCCTAGGGTCTTTTTGAGAATGTACAAACTTTAGTTTAAAAGCATATTTAGGACGGAAGCTCCACTTTTAAGATTGACCGTATTCTTGTTTTTGGGTCAAATGTCCTTTTGAATGGGAGAGCTAGGGGCACTTTCATGCTAGCCTCAAAATATCTATTTTTAACCACTAAGAAGACTCGACACAACATGAGACTTTGCTCCGAGTGTCTCCAGGAGCTCTACACATTAACTCAGCATTGAGAACCTTGTTTGTGGACCCAGAGTTTACTAAAAAGAAAGGTTTGTTTTTTCCGGTCGCCGCCGTCTCGGCAGTCAGAACGAGTCGATATCAAAACAAGCAGCAACAGATTTAGTATATCCCTCGTGCTCCGGTGGAGTTAATGTGTAGAGCTCCTGGAGATACTTGGAGCAAAGTCTCATGTTGTGTCGAGTCTTCTTAGTGGTTAAAAATAGATATTTTGAGGCTAGTATAAAAGTGCCCCTAGCTCTCCCATTCAAAAGGCCATTTGACCCAAAAACAAGAATACGGTCAATCTTAAAAGTGGAGCTTCCGTCCTAAATATGCTTTTAAACTAAAGTTTGACTCACGTACATTCACAAAAACACCCTAGGATGCATTTTGGCGAGAGTTACGCTTTAAGAACTTTTCCTCTTCGGTCCCCCTACAGGTTGGAAGCGGAATAGTCCGTTAGCGTTACCATTACTATTATTCTTATGTCTCATTCAAACTACAGAGCTGCTACCCAATCTGGCAAACTTGCACCAAAATAATGTACATTAAAATAATGTTTCCAAAATAGTTTCAGTAGTTCATCAACTCCTAACAGGGTGAACGGCTCTTCTGCGTTTGTTTTGCGGCTCTTTACCGGCTGTAACCGCACTATGCATGTCTGCCAGATCGGTTAGCGCATCTGTAGTTCCAATGAGACCTAATGGGACATTAAACAGTTCCTCCAGAAAAACAGAGTTTTTTTGTGATTATTGCGGGCAAAAATCCTTGATTATGCGGCACGTTTTCTTAAAGAATGTGATGGAATATGCGGGATATTTATGCAACTTTATGCGATGAAATTGCAGGAACTTGCAAAAACTGCAGTTTGATGAAAAAGAGAAAAAAAAATGATTTCCCCCAACGCCGTGTTCTCACTAGGAGAAACCACG
The DNA here is from genome assembly GCA_023631565.1 of Gymnocephalus cernua. Taxonomy (NCBI): domain Eukaryota; kingdom Metazoa; phylum Chordata; class Actinopteri; order Perciformes; family Percidae; genus Gymnocephalus; species Gymnocephalus cernua. Next base: position 2,628,718 of record CM042441.1, read on the forward strand.
TCACTTCATAACGTTCCCATGGCAACAGGGGAAAATGGCTGCTCTCGTGTGAAGTAAACAACATTTTTCATCTTTCTGCTGAGATATATGTGACTTTTTTGCAACGAAAATGCGAGGATTATGAAATCATGCAAGCCCCGCATATTTTGCGCGGAAATCGGCAATTTATGCGGCAAAAGTGCGGCGTATTTGAAAAAATGCAGCCCCCCGCATAAATATGCAGACTTTGGCTGATTATGCATTGAATTCTGCGATCGCATAATCACGTTTTTCAGGAGGGACTGGTTACGACAGCGGTAACGGACAATTCCCCTTCCAACCTGTAGGGGGACCGAAGAGCAAAAATGCTTTAGTGTTGATTTAAATGAATCGCCTTAAAAACTATTTTGTTAATCGATTAGAGTCATTTTCTCTGATTCCAGCTTCTTAAATGTGAATATTTTCTTTCTTTTTTATATAAAAAGGTCCCAGGGTGGTCCGCCGGGAGGCGAGGGACTCTGCCTCTCTATAGCAGGGAGAAGCAGCATTTAGTTTCTATGCTCCACATATCTGGAACCAACTTCCAGAAAATTGCAGGTCCGCTGCAACTCTCAGTTCTTTTAAATCAAGGCTGAAGACCTTTCTTTTTGATGTTGCTTTTGGTTAAATGACTATCCATTTCTTATACTTTCGTTGCTTATTTTATCTGCTTTTATATTTTTAACTGTTTTAACTGCTCTTTAATGTTTCATTTCTTATACTGCACTGCAACTTTTATTCTTGTATTTTGATTGTCTTCATGTAAAGCACTTTGAATCGCCCTGTTGCTGAAAAGTGCTCTACAAATAGAGCTGCCTTGCCTTGCCTTGCCTATAGCGGGGGCTCCTGTAAATAAGGTGGCTGAGAGATAAGGTCATACCTCTAGAACTGCAATTCCCAGGGCCACCGCCACAATGACCACCGTGTTGTCATTAACCAGCTGCTTGATCTTTGGGAAGCACCCGGTGATTGTCTGAGGAAAACAAAGAGTGGAGGTAAAAGAGGTAGAACAACACGTTATTTTTGGATTATGCACTTGAATGTCGTCGTCGTTTTGTTCCTAAACTCCATACCGTGTTATTTCCAGCCACTGTTTGAGTACATGTGCTGTTCATGCCCGGACAGCACTGCGGAGGAAATCTGTTGCCGTTGTTCACATAATACGGAGAGCCCACAAAGTCGGAGGAGTTGTAGAATCCACAACATTTTAACTAATGTGGACACAAAGAGAGTAACGTTACGTACAGCAAGCAGCAGTGAAAGGGTGCGACAACGATCGCATTTCGTTCAGCGGAATTACACACCGAGTTCATCGTGGTATTCCACAGTCCGGTGATGTCGGCATTCTTCCCGTAGTCGCTCCTGATGTTCTGAACTGCTGCCGCGCCGACCTTGCCGATCAAGTCGTCGGTCTAAAACGCAAAAAAAACACACGGTAGCTGTAGGATCCGAGTAGGCAGCGTCCGTTGTGATGATAATCTGGCGACTGTGTGAAGAAGTTCCTCGGTTATCTTACCAAGGGTCTGAAGACCAGAATCACGATCGCTCCTGCAACCTCCGCTATGAAGACCACCAGGACTATGATGAAGAACTGGGGAAATGAAAAGAATGTTTATTTATTTTCCATTTATTTCACTGTATGAATGCCTCATCAGAAGCATTTTTGCACAATGGCTGGAACTTATGTCAGAAATCACCATAATTAATAATGAAAATGAAGGATTTAAGAGGTCATGGGATCACTTTCTGCCCATGGTATTGCTGGTATATTGTAACGATAGAGATGTAACACTGTGGTTGCTGGATTCATTTTCTATTTCATTTATTTTTTACTATTATTACTTATTTTGATTCTGAGTGTACGTATGTATGGGACTTTATACATATTGTTGGACCACAACTATGCTGTCAGTTCTGTTCTGATGGATTGACACTCAAACAAAAATAAAAACTTGAATTACAAAACAAAAAGAAAAAAGGATATTCAAAATATCGCAAAGAGGGTTTGTAACGGAAACTGTGACAAACGTGTAAACAGACTTACATGAATCATGACATACGTGAAACGCGTAACTTAAACGTCACTCAGGCTTTCACTAAAAATTACGCCACAAATATCGACGAAAACATCAAATTAATGTGCTTAACAAACATAAATGCCATTTCCCCATCATGTTTTCCATGAGGTTTGACTGGTGCCCTGTAGCTGACATGCTGCAGCTTATACGTGATCTGGTAGCGCTGCAGATGTAGCCTAAGCCTTATAAAAGGTAGGAAAACGCTGCAGTCTTCACGCTTATCCTCACATTGGCTACAAGAGACAGCGAAAAAAAGCGACAGGCTGCCGTTCATTTTCAATGGGAGCGGCCGTTTGCCAGCGACAAGCGACGAGCTCGCCGCTGTCACGAGCGAGGCGGGGCCAAAAGACAAGAAGGCTATTTTCTGCAAATGTTGAGCGATGCGACCAAGCGACGGCCAATCGGTGTGAGGGCAGCGTGAGGGCGTGCCCTAGCCTACTCCTGGTTGCTTGGCAACAGTAAACAGAAATTCTCCGGCGCTACCGTCAAGCACGTCTTACAAGTCACTTCAGAGGTATCGTCAAGTCACAAGAACGATGTTTTTTGGATTTAAAAGTATTTATTTCTCGATGAAAGTAACAAAATATATGAGATAAAATGCCAAAACTTATCAGATATTTACAGAAATACGACGTCCTGAAGCGTTTCCGCCATCTTGAATTATTTCTTAGACTCGAGCTACCACTGACATACGTCACGCTGCCCTCACGCTGCCTTCACTCCGATTGGCTGTCACTTTGTCGCATCGCTCAGCATTTGCATAAAATAGCCTCGCTCGTGGCAGCGGCGAGCTCGTCGCTTGTCGCTGGCAAACGGCCGCTCCCATTGAAAACGAACGGCAGCCTGTCGCTTTGTCGCTCTCTCTTGTAGCATGTGTGACTGTAGCCTAAGCCTTATAAAAAGGTAGGGGAAACCCTGCAATCTTCATGCTAAGCTAACCGGCCGCTGGCAGTAGCTTGATAGTTAGAGTAGAGATCACAGAAGAACGTACCAGCATCAGCATGCACTTGCTCTCTCTGACGGCTCCACAGCAGCCCAGGAAGCCGATGACGAGCAGCAGCGCTCCTATCGCAATCAGCAGGTAGCCCACGTTGAGCACCTGGCTCAGCTCCGTCGGCGCGTTGTCGATCTTCCCGAGGAAGTTGAGGATGGAGCTGCTGTCCACCTTCACCCAGATCCCCACGCCCAGGATGGCAGCGCCCGCCAGCTGGGGAGAAGAGACAGGAAGACAGGAAAATTAGAAACAATCATTTAAAAAAGGACACAAGTGTCTTAACCGTTGTGTTGGCTTCAAAATTTGAAGAAAGTTTTTTTTTTTTTTCAATATTTTGGTCGTCTTTTTTGACGCTTGTCGATTTTTTTTCTGCACATTTTTTAACGTTTATTTTTTTTCTTTAATTTTTGAAACTTTTTCTGACTTTTGTCACTTTTTTCAAGTTTTTTTGTCACTTTTGTCTGTATTTGTGGATTATTATTTTCTTTTACACTTTTGTGACATTTTTGTTGTTGTTTTTTCCCGACATTAACACATTTTTTTTTTCAAATGCTTTAAAATTGAACAAAACATCCAAATTCAATGAGAGTACAAACTATTTATGCATGCCATGATTTTTTCACACATCATATACTGTTTCACAAGCTGGTCCCAAGCAAACATCACAACTCTTAAACCAATAGAAACCCTTTATAAGCAAACTTTAAAAATACTAGATCGAAAACCTACCAGTCACCACCACTGCAATATTATCACTAAATACAAATTATTCAATTTTAACAGTTTCTTACATTATCGAGATGCCTGCCTCATTTTTAAAATTTTACATGGGCTTGCACCTCCATCACTGGGTGAATTTATACAACAGAAGAACAGCAGTGGTGGGGCAACTAGGGCAGCTACCAGGGGAGACTGTGTTGTTCAGTATAGGCGAAGTAAGTTTAGCCAAACAGTCTTCTCCGTACGGGCCTCAAATTATTGGAACTGCCTCCCTACCGAGAGAGCAGCAGCTACTTATCATTTAAATTTGAACTCAAGAAATGGCTTAAAAACACTCAAAACTGCAATCATCAATAGTAGGTACTGCCCATCTTTCTATTGTACTTATTATTTATCTAGTTTTTTAATTCGTCTTGTATTTGTTCATGTATTTTATTTGTGTACCATGATGTTGTGTTGACCTGCCGAGGGACTACAGATGAAAAATAGCTTCTTAGCTAACTCTGGCGCATTTACATTTTGAGTGTAAACAAAAAATGTTAATTAATGTGCATTGTAGTGAAGTAGTGAACTAGTGAAGTAGTGAACTGATCATTTATTTTACTTGTAAAGAGCGCCGTACGGAACCATCCACGTTATTATTTATCGACAATCTGGTTGAAAGAAAACCCAAATTTCTGATATAGAAACTTTATGAAAATGGGTCAGATGGGACCCCGAGGTCACCAGGACGGTTAAAATGACGCATTGATTCATTTATGTGTCAAAAAAGTTTACATTTTTCTCTGCACTTTGCATCTTTTTACACTGAAACCTACGTTACTCGTGGAAGTAAAATGTAAACGTGGCAATGTTTTCTACATACAGTAAAAATCATTTTGTGACGCATTTCTAATGAAACATTCAAACTTACAAAGATGATGCCATTGAAGACAAACATCATGACTTTGAGGAATCCAAAACATCCCATTCTGGCTGGCGGTTGTTCTACCTGGACAGGAAAAACACAAAGCAAGACACGGTCAACGGATACAGTCAGCTGACATGTTTCTCATGAAAGATTTCATATGAAAATCTAAATATATATATATATATATATATATATATATATATATATATATATATATATATATATATATATATATATATATATATATACACAAAAACATCACGCCCATTTGTGTTCACAGCATTAGTCTTCTTGATGGCTTGTTGTGCCAGTAAGGCAGAGGTGGAATGTAACTAAGTACATTTACTCTGTACTTGAGTCCAAATGTTGAGGTACTTGTACTTTACTTGAGTCTTTTCTTTTCATGCCACTTTCTACTTCTACTCCGCTACATTTCAGAGAGAAATATTGTACTTTTTACTCCACTACATTCATCTGTTACAGCTTTAGTTACTTTAGTTACCCCACTACATTCATCTGTTACAGCTTTAGTTACTAGTTACTTTACACATTAAGATTCCTGCACACAAAACACATGTAGAATCTGATGTTTTATTCTAAAGTAAACTAGTCGACAATATAACAGCTACAAGTCCAGCTGAGATGATCAGACCATTAAACACACAGCTCTGTGTGTGTGTGTGTGTGTGTGTGTGTGTGTGTGTGTGTGTGTGTGTGTGTGTGTGGATCCTTTACACTTTCTACAACGGGAGGATTTTACTTTACTTTTAATACTTCAACTACATTTTCTTGATGATACTTACAGACTTTTACTAAAGTAACATTTTCAATGCAGGATTTTTGCTTGTAAGAGAGTATTTTTACAGTGTGGTATCAGTACTTTTACTAAAGTAAAGGGATTACTTCTTCCACCGCTGTAATAAGGTGACGCATTAACTGTGGGATTGTGCCGTTTCCTTTGTTAGGTGACGGAGGGGAAAACACCTGCTGCGTTCCCAACTCGTCATCTTTTAGCCTTTGTATGCTTAATAACTTATCTTTCTCAAACACTCGCAGAACCCGGAGCCTTTTATTTACACTAAGCACATTAAGTGTACACATATCACCTTACAATGGAACCCGGGTGACAACTTTGGCAAGTTTAGAATTAATGAGTGACGATAGAGGAAGTATGCTGACTGTATTTTCTGGAAAGCCTTTCACTGACCCAGCAGCACTATGCAAATTAAGAAAGTTACTGAAGTCACTTACACATGAACACAATAGACATGGAAAGGTTACCTCTCCTCAACTTCCTACTTTTGCATTGAAGCCTTGACACAAACAAAGTATATTAACTCTAGTGTGTGTATATATATATTTGCATAGAAAATGTTGTGGCCACTTGGCCGATCCATCGCACCCATTACTCGTTAGACTTCAAGGTGCTACTTTACAACACGACAACCCATCAGCTGCCTCTATATCCAACAAGTCCTCCAAACCAGTTGCACTCCCACCATGACGCACGCTCTCATAGAGCACCTTATGCACAATATGACTGCTCTGTCGCTGCAGGCCTCTCATGCTTATACATCCCTTAGTACATTCATGTGGATTTCTTGTTCAGTATCTTTTCTTTTATTGTCCATATTCTTCATGTGGATTTGTTATTTTATCATCCTGGTTATGATGTATGTGTATGTTGTGAGTGATGTCTTTAAGCTACTGGGACCTTGAATTTCCCCTTGTGGATCAATAAAGTATCTATCTATCTATCTATCTACCTGTCTATCTATCCACCTATCTATCTATCTATCTATCTGTCTATCTATCCACCTATCTATCTGTCTATCTTTCCATCTATCTATTATCTATTATCCATCCATCCACCTACCCACCTACCTACCTACCTATGATTTGGGTCATTTGTTACCCTCTAATACAGGGGGGTTAAACATATGGGCTGCAGGCCCCCAAAAGGGTACACTGTGATTCCTATTTGCTCCCACTTTCCTAACGTAAGTAGCTGGAAGCGACTTGTCTCACAGGCTACGTGACAACAGTGTCAGGCGTAGGTTCATGCAGGAGCCGCCGGTGGACAATGTCACAGTTGCACTATATCGCCGTCCACGCTTCCCCGACTGCAAAAAGCATGAAACGCTTTTATACTCGGTTGCTTTACTTCCCTCACATCGCCACTATGAACTGTATGCGAGTCGTAATTACTGCTTGAACAAATTACCTATGGGAGTGTTTTTCGGGGGGAAGGACAGTCTCCTACGTCTATCTGTTGACACATGAATACACAACACATTCCCTTCGCTGTGTTTTACAAGTGTGTGATATATCATCCTGACTCATGTCACACACACACACACACACACACACACACACACACACACACACACACACACACACACACACACACACACACACACACACACACACACACACACACACATCCTCCCACTCCCTTTTACAACCTCTACTGTTCTAGAGTCACTTCAAGATTGTCACTTCTGGATGTGATTGGTTTCGGTGTGTCTGTGTCTTTGTGTGTGTGTGTGTGTGTGTGTGTGTGTGTGTGTGTGTGTGTGTGTGTGTGTGTGTGTGTGTGTGTGTGTGCCTCCCAGTAGGGAAACAGTGCCCTTTGTTTCGGTGTGACAAAACAAATTGTTATCCCGATCGACAATGACTGAGCAGAGCCCTTTTGTGTGTGTAGCCACAGGCTGCTTCTCTCTTTGAAATGGGAGATCCCTAATGGCCTCTTCTCACTATTATTAAATCCAGACCTGTTCTACTGAAACATTGTGCAGATCTGTAAATATATTCTCTGACAAACCTCTCAAAAATAGCCCTAAGCAGGAAGTGTCTTGTCACTTCTTTTAGCCTGCCTCCGCTGATACGGTAAAGCTGGTCATTATCAAGTTAATCATACATGCGGGGGACATGATGAACTCAGAAACATAACGAGCGGTTGCCTTGACTCCCCAAACTCCCCTCCATCACCTCTGAGCTTTCCCCCCTACTTCCTCATGGTCAGCGCTTTCGCACTCTGCCACAGAGGAGTCGGCCCGGTGATGTATTAACAAGCCAGAGTCACATGCAAATCTCAAAACAAAAGGATGAAGTCCACACTTCCAACTATAGAGGCTGCAACTAAGGATTTTCAACTATTTTCATTGTTGATTATTTTCTTGTTTAATCGATCGGTTGTTTGGTCTATAAAAATGTGGATCGGTGTTTCCGAAAAAACCCAGTATGACGTCCACAAATGTCTCGTTTTGTCCACAACTCAAAGATATTCAGTTTACTGTCACAGAGGAGAGAAGACACTAGAACAATATTTACATTTAACAAGCTGGACTCAGAGAATTTCTTTCATAAAAACTTCACAAATGGATTATCAAAATACTTTTACGGCCGATTAATTTAAAAGCTGACGACTGATCAATTAATCGTCGCAGCTCTACTTCCAAACGTTAACAACAAGAGAGAGCTTGTCCGGAGGCGACGTATTTAACGCTCTACGCCACTTGTTGTCTGTTGGTCTTAGATCAACAGAACCTCTCGTCTCTGAGTGACCAACTTCCATCAAAAAAACCACTGACACAAATCCTAAAGGGACGCCATTGAGTGGAAATAATTGCAGGCAGGTCTCAGGAGACAAAGGGTCATTGTTGTGTGGATTCCTCCCCTATCTTGGTACGGCAGCACTTGGGGGGAAAAATAGCCAAAAGACTCACGTTACAAAGTCTTAACTTTAAGTCACAGTCAGTTATGTTCAAGTTCAGTTCCGCTTACCTTTCACAGGAGTTATCTGCGGACACTCTCTGACGCTGGCTCACTGTTTAGAGTGTCTACCTTCGCTCTGTTGATGGAGGCTTCTAATACGCTTCGCTCCTCTGAAAATGACCCACAATAAACTCTCTGTCTCCCGCTTCCTGTGGCTGCGTCGCTTCGTCAGATAATGAGAGTGACTTTTTTTCAGCTTTGTGATTTTATTTTAAGGCTGCCGGCTGGTTATAAGGACTGAGAGGAGGAGGGAGCAGGTGGGTGCGACCAGAGCAGCTGAGTAATAACACACATCGCCATGGAGTTTTAGACTCATCCCCCGAGAGAGGGAGGAGAGAGAGAGAGGGAGGAGAGAGAGAGGGAGGAGAGAGAGAGAGAGAGAGAGAGAGAGATCACCTGTATGCAGTCACACCAGCCTTTTATCACACTAGTGGCTCTGTATCGAGTTGTTAATTTGAGCACAGTTTGTAAATATGACAAATAATGTGACCATTAATGACCGGAAACCTTTTTAATTAGTAACTACAGACAAAACGTCGAAGCTTTCTGTCTTTATCTATTTAATGTGTTTCAACTTGTTTCTATTTAAATCCTATATTTTCACCACATCTATGTGTATGTGAACATTTATGTGTTTATGCTCGTACATACTGTATGTTTTTGTCCTTTAAAGTGCTATATATATATAAATCAAATTAACATAAACTCTTGAAGCTGCAGACAAAACATTGACTGGAAACGCAGCACTAAGCAGGCACGAGGTATTAATGCAGGATTCTAGTCATCCTGCACACAGTCTCTTCTCCCACCCGCCATCAGGGAGACGTGTGCAGAGCATCCCAACGCGCACATCACGTTTCAGGGACAGTTTTTACCCTCAGGTACCAACGCTACTACTGAATGATAGTACAACAGGAAGGAGGGCTGAGGTCTGAGCTCAGTTACTGTGTTTCCTGCGTTTGGATGTTTTTTAAACGTTATTTATAACTGTGACTTATTGACTGGTGCTGAGAAAGTGCTGAGACATATTGTATTTCATTGCTGTGGTACTCTGTACTAATATGCATATGACAATAAACTTGAACTGAACTGAAATCTCAAATATTTCAGTCCTTAGCAAATTACTGACAAATGTTGTCTGTACTGTAATTAACTGGATTATTATCTTTCCCTCCACACATCAGGATTATTATTATTATTATTATTATTATTGGAAACTAAAACTTAAATAAGCATGCAGTGAAAAACATGTTATGAACTGAAACTAAATAAAAAACTAAACCTATACTGAAACTATATTATTATATAATTGACAGGTTAAATAAAATAAAAATGAATCAGTTAAGTTTTAGTTTTTTTTTAACTGAAAAAGACAGAATAAATTACCTAACAGTACAAAGTAACATTAACTGGTGTGTGAGAGATTTTTTTAAGACCATTCATTTATATTTTAATCTGTTTTACAATCAAAATCTAAGGTTATTTTGAACAAAAACTCAATTTCCCTGGTTAGACCTGAGGGGTTGACTATTACCTGTAACAGCCATTCCCATCCCATAAGGTTCTTATGCAATGCAAACGTTGACCCACTGCTCCAGCAAATAGGACGGTCCTTAGATACGACGCTTAGCAACGGAGAACCCTTTAGCTCAGCTAGCTAGCTAATGCTACGAGCCAGAAAGCTAACGCTATGCTAGCAAGATTCAACGTCAATAACATTATGGCTGACAATTAGTAAATATAAATTGTCAGTATGCTTAACAACATGACAAACTAGCTATCCAGCCATATAGCACGGTCCCCGAAATCAAAATCAAGACGTTTACGTTACGTACCAAGTCACGTACGCCATTCTGCCGGGGTTGTGGCAAGTTTGGTATCTCTTCCGAGAAATGCACCTACAAGGAAAAACCAAAGGAAAAACGAATTATTTTTAGAGCAAAGTACTGTTATAAACAACATAATATGTTTTAGGTTCATCAATTGTGATAAATAAGCTGAAGTCTTATCATGTGTTTAATAGTTAAGCGTGATCTGTGAGGTAGATGCACTTTTCAGCCGGGCACGCAAAACTCGGCGCAACACCTGTAGCCTGAAGTAGCTAGCTAGCTAGCTAACGCTGTTTAGCGTTAGCTAGCTACTCACTTCTCACTTCGCTACACATTATATACTTATCATTCCAATATGCATCTTGCACACTACTTTGCACTTTTACGTTTTGCACTTTACATCCCACTCCATGTGTACTTGTCTTGATAGCTAGCTAGCTAGCTAACGCTAAACCGCGAACGGGACGTGAGAGCAGAGAGAAGTTCAGAGTAACTTACTTCTAGATGGCTGACTGTTGGCTCCATCTTGTGGTGTTGAGAGGCCGAGGCGCCGAAGGACTCCGGTGCTCAGGTTTAGTTTGTCATAAGTGCAGCAGATGCAGCGCAATGTTTACCCTTCCACATTAATGCTCCTTCTATCTATCCATCTATCCATCTATCCATCTAGGTCATGCTCCGACCCTCAGCTGTAACCAGGGAAACCGAGTTTTTGTTTGAAAAAAAAAAAAAAACTTTAGATTTTGATTGTAAAACGCATTAATATATAAATGAATGGTGTTAAAAAAAAATGATGTGGAAAGTGACCAGGGTGTAAGCAGGTAATGCTCTTCGGTGTCCAATAAAAATCCCCAAAAATGTCGAAAAACATAAAAAAAAAAAAGAACGTCACAACCGTCCTCCACACAGGCTCTGGTTCTGGTTCCGGCATTATAACCTTTATACTACAGGCTCTGGTTCTGGTTCCGGCATTATAACCTCTATACTACAGGCTCTGGTTCTGGTTCCGGCATTATAACCTTTATTCTACAGGCTCTGGCTCTGGTTCTGGCATTATAACCTTTATACTACAGGCCCTGGTTCTGGTTCAGGCATTATAACCTTTATACTACAGGCTCTGGTTCTGGCATTATAACCTCTATACTACAGGTTCTGGTTCGGGCATTATCCTTTATACTACAGGCTCTGGTTCTGGTATTATAACCTTTATACTACAGGCCCTGGTTCTGGTTCGGGCATTATAACCTTTATACTACAGGCTCTGGTTCTGGCATTATAACCTCTATACTACAGGCTCTGGTTCTGGTATTATAACCTTTATACTACAGGCTCTGGTTCTGGTTCTGGTATTAGGCCTATAACCAATTATAACCACTGGTTCTCAAGCTTTTTTCAGTAATGTTCCCCCTTTGAACTGGGTTTTTAAGACCTGACCAGCGTGAATAATTTTTGGTAGGAAAATAAAGAGATGTCAGCGATAGATTTACTAAACAACAGACTTGGACCTGGAAAATGTTTAAATGATGATGAAGAAAGGAGACAAAAACTTGAGAAAAGACGGAAGGAAGGCAAGAATAGGTCGAAAATAGTAATAAATACTTCGAAAAAAAACAGAAAGAATGAAGGAAACACTAGGGCGACACAAGAGACACAACATTCAAATAAGCAACAAACTTAAAAAAAAAGAAGTGACAAAAACTTTGAAGAATAGACAGAATAAAGAAAGGAAGAACAGGTCTACAGATGACGGAACAGGTCAAAACAAACGACAACACCTTCAAAAAAACCTCAAAAACAGACAAAAACTTTGAAAAAAGCGACAAAATTGGAGAGAAAAAAGACAGTAGAAGTTACTACAGCCTGGAACTGAAAACTTTTAGCAAAAGATGTCACGTAGTCCTCCAGAGTACCCCAAGGGGGACACACACCCCCATTTGAGAAACACTGCTTTACACTACCAACAGCCAATCAGGTTCGAGTATTCACCCAGACCATGGTATAAAAAGATTCTGAGCAAAGTTGTCAATATAACGGTGTATTTTAGTAATATAGGCAAGTATTTTCTGCTGTAAACTTTAGGCACATATCAGTAAATGTGGAAAAATGATTGCGAGAGACTGGACCAGCACAGACACCTTTACGGTTTGACTGTAGTTTCTTGACAGACATGTCATTGCAATACATTAAAAAAAAAGACGAGACTGTTTTATAGCAATGCATAGCACAGAGGAAAAACATAGGTAAACGTGAAAGGTAAATCTAAACATTACTACTTTTTGACACGAGTGGGGAAACCTGCACTGGTGTTGAGTTACGATGCCGCCACCATAGATATGGTTGTTGATATATATTGTTCTATATCTATGGCTGCCACAGTGCAATTGTTTACAAAGCACAGGCAGGTTAAATAAGGTTCTTACCTGGATGTGTTGCAGGTGCAGGATTCAAAATGCAGCAGAGTCCTCGTGTGTACATGCAAAGTAGGAGTGGCAGTCACCACAGAGGCCCCACGGTAAGATATTATCACGGTACTTATGTAATGTCTGGATCAACAGATGTACATTTCCAGGATAACCGCCTGACATCAGATGTCCCTCCTCTTCCTCTCTCTGTGTGTTGCTGTTCTCAAACTTCGTCCACGTCGGGAAACAACAACAACCTTCGAGCTAGCGAGCTACACGCTGAAAATGTCAGGTTTGTGCAACAACAAGAAAATGTCAGGTTTTGAAGAATATTTGGTTCGTGCAACAACTCAGGCCTGCTTGGTTCTTTCAGGGAATGATTGTAGAGATTTATAAAGAATATGTTTAAGGTATTTCGTCTCTAACTGGGACATTTTGGGAGCGACTGGTGGGATTGCTGTGGACGAAGTACACACAGAGCAGTGATTTACTGTAGTCTACGTGATACGCAGGTATACGCAGGTACGTGCAGTATACCCACTAAGAAAGCTTCAGGATTTCCATATACCCACTTAAAAATGCCCAATGACACGTAACAACATACTTTCCACTATATTTTTGATGTATTTTGAATTGTCATATGTGTTATTTTTCTTAGCACAGGCTAAATAACGGTATTTCTACCGTTAATTGGTTTATTAAAGTGTTTCCAAATTCAGAAAATTAAGATGTTAGCGCTCCAAACTTCCCTGGGGACATACACCCAGACCCCCCCACTACTATATGCCCCCACCCCCATCCTGCAAAGGCAGATTCTGGCCCAAATATATAGGCCAATATATATACACAGTACAGTATACCCACTACAATAAATTAGACTAGTGATACAAAATTATTCATAATCTTGCTCCCCCTCCTCTTCAGGGATGCGTGACCCATAACGGAAGTGCCGGTAGGACTAGAGCATCTGCCGGGGGAGATTTGGTACCGCGGTGCAGAAAAACAGCCTTTGGGCAAAGAGCGTTTTCGGTTAGAGTAGTTGGGGTTGTGGAATTCCTTACCTACAAACATCCGGAGCCTCAATAGCTTCTCAATTTTTAAAAATAACCTCAAGTACTGGCTACTACCAGAACAGACTTGCAACCACTAATGATTGTGTTGTAAATTATCTGTTTTATTTTCTGGTTTTAAATTTTATAATCCTGGATATGTATGTATTATGTTTTATGTGGTGTATATGTAATGTATGTTATTTTATTTGTTTACCTGCCCAGGGACAGCAGATGTAAACTAGCTATTAGCTATAACTCTGGTGCAATTACTTTTAATTGTGCATTGTCCCTGTAAAAATAAACAATAAAATGAAATGAAATACACTGGTAAGAGTGAATGAGGTTAAACCATGTATCCAGCTAATTTAAAAATCTCACATTAAAGTTCATTGAGTTTACTTCTAATGAAATGTAAATATAAATAAAATTGTAACACTTTGCCTGAAACGCAGTAACATTTCAAGACTGGTGACATTTCCTTTCTCCCCGCAATTACAGAGAGCTTTCAGGGGAATGGTCCTCAGAATTTGGTCTCATATTTCTTACATTGTGCAGCGTGACATTTCCTTTATCTAAACTTATCTTAAATCATTTTAAGCAAAGATAAAAAAAGAACACAGAGAGTGACAAGTAATTACTAACTCAACTGCCAAAGAAGGGAGAAGAATAGATGACTGACAGCAGATGAATGCTGATGATTATTACAACATACAATTTGGACAGCTGGGAAAATCATTGGTGCCCCCCCCCCTGCCCTCCCTCCCTCCCTCCAGGACGTGTACGCTGGTAGGACCAGGAAGCAGGCAGAGATCACCACCAAAGACCCCACACATCCTGCACACGCTCTCTTTAACCTCCTCCCCTCTGGCAGGCGCTACACATCCCTGCACACAACAACCAGACACAAGAACAGCTTCTCCCCCTGCACTCCTCTACACATTACATACTTATCATTCCAATATGATCTTGCACACTACTTTGCACTTTTACTTTTTGCACTTTACATCCCACTCCATGTGTACTTGTCTTGATATTATGTCTTATTTGTATTTTTTGTATATTATGTTGATATGTGCCTATATGTATATTGTTGTCTCTAGTGTACAGTATGTGTCTATATGTATATTGTTGTCTATTGTACAGTATGTGTCTATATGTATATTGTTGTCTATTGTACAGTATGTGTCTATATGTATATTGTTGTCTATTGTACAGTATGTGTCTATATGTATATTGTTGTCTCTATTGTACAGTATGTGTCTATATGTATATTGTTGTCTATTGTACAGTATGTGTCTATATGTATATTCTTGTCTCTATTGTACAGTATGTGTCTATATGTATATTCTTGTCTATTGTACAGTATGTGTCTATATGTATATTCTTGTCTCTATTGTACAGTATGTGTCTATATGTATATTCTTGTCTCTATTGTACAGTATGTGTCTATATGTATATTGTTGTCTCTATTGTACAGTATGTGTCTATATGTATATTGTTGTCTCTATTGTACAGTATGTGTCTATATGTATATTGTTGTCTCTATTGTACAGTATGTGTCTATATGTATATTGTTGTCTCTATTGTACAGTATGTGTCTATATGTATATTCTTGTCTCTAGTGTACAGTATGTGTCTATATGTATATTCTTGTCTCTAGTGTACAGTATGTGTCTATATGTATATTCTTGTCTCTAGTGTACAGTATGTGTCTATATGTATATTCTTGTCTCTAGTGTACAGTATGTGTCTATATGTATATTGTTGTCTCTATTGTACAGTATGTGTCTATATGTATATTGTTGTCTCTATTGTACAGTATGTGTCTATATGTATATTCTTGTCTCTATTGTACAGTATGTGTCTATATGTATATTCTTGTCTCTATTGTACAGTATGTGTCTATATGTATATTATTGTCTCTATTGTACAGTATGTGTCTATATGTATATTATTGTCTCTATTGTACAGTATGTGTCTATATTCTGTTACTGAATGTTTACTACTACATGTCTATTTGTTGAATGTATAGAGCGTTAACACCTACTGAAGTCTAATTCCTTGTGTATGTCAGTATACTTTGCCAATAAATCTGATTCTGATTTTAAATCTGATTCTGATTTTAAATCTGATTCTGATTTTAAATCTGATTCTGATTAGTCACAGCATGTTAACGGCAGCATGACATTTTAGAGAAGCTGACAGAAATAGCGGTGGATTCGGCCGATATGAAGTAAACTAATAAATTATAAGACTGGGTATCCCCCAACGTAGCCATTCTGATTCACAAGTTCCCGATTTAATGACATTTCCCATTAGATATCAATAAGGTTAGAAAATGTTTAGTTACAATGCCAATTTAGC
Source organism: Gymnocephalus cernua (assembly GCA_023631565.1). Lineage (NCBI taxonomy): Eukaryota > Metazoa > Chordata > Actinopteri > Perciformes > Percidae > Gymnocephalus > Gymnocephalus cernua. The sequence continues at coordinate 2,644,859 of CM042441.1, forward strand.
TCGGATACAAAAGAGAATCTCAGAGAACTTTTGCTGCAAATTGTACAAGCAAAGAAGCAACCCTCCGATATTATATGTATATAATGCACCAGGTTAATGTTTACGTTAGCAAAAAGTTAGTTTAAAGTACTTTTTACTTCTACATACACGGTGAAAAGGCAGATATTAAAAGATTGTTTTTCTAGATTTTATTAAACGACGACACACAATCACTCACTCAAACAAAGATTGATTAATTTCACCCATCCTCACATATTCAAAATGATCAAAAATCTTGTATGAATAAATATTTCACTCTTCAAATCCAAAACATAACTCCTAATCATGACTTATCTTTTGTTCTCCAAAGAGGAACTTTGCTAAACCTGGAAAAAAAAAACAAAAAAAAAATGCAGAAACCATTCTGCAACATTCAGCTGACTGAGAAATGTCCGGTATCTACAAGTCAGGACACTTTATTTCTACACACACACACACACACACACACACACACACACAGTCGCACACACACACACACTCGCACACACACACACACACACTCGCACACTCGCACGCACACACACACACACACACACACTCGCACGCACACACACACACACACACGCACACACACACACACACACACACACACCCTTGAGCGTGTTGCGCAAATAAATGTCTCTTCAAAAAAAAAAGATCCAAATAGGTCACATTCACATATTTTAGTGATTCATCAGAGTTAACAAAACAAACAGGAGAGGAAAAAGTGCATTTTGAATCTAAACTAAAAACACAGAACACGAGAAAGGGACACAAGAGGACAGAAGTGAATTTTCCTGAGAAACGGTCACATTAAACTCACAGTGTTCGTCATCGGAGCCTGTGAGTCAGGACACTCGGATGGTGAAAAACAGATAATGAGAAATAAAAGTAAGATAAACACGGCGCTGCCTGCCCACACGACAGATGCTCTCTTTTTGAAATGACTGAACTGGGAGTACAAGCAGCAGCGTGGTGTGACGTCAGTTAAATCACAGCTGAATCTGTACCTCAAGTTGCGGCGAAAGACGCGTTCATCCAGACGTTACGTTCTTTTCACCGAGCCGTTTGCTCCACCGGATGTTTGTGATGAATCCAGACATGCCGCCATTTGACTTTCCGACTTATCTGGGACTTCCACAACAGGTACAAGGCAGCGATAGTGTTTATTATTTCAGTCACATTAAAGACGGAAAGATACGTTGTTGGTAGAGCTGCAAAGATTAATCAATTAGTTGTATATGTTTATGAAAAAAAAAGTCAAACTTCTGTGATTCCAGCTTGTTAAATATGAATATGTTCTAGTTTCTTCTCTCCTCTGTGACAGTAAACTGAATATCTTTGGGTGAGGACGTCATCTTGGGCTTTTTTTAGGAAACACTGATCCACATTTTTCACCATTTTCTGACATTTTAAGAGACCAAACAACTAATCCATCCATCCAGAACATAATCAACAGATTAATCAACGATGAAAATAATCAGTTGCAGCCGTAGTTGTTGGTGCCTACAGTTCTACACCGGCGCATAAAAGCGTGATTAAATACACATTATAAAGTAATGCACGGCACCGCTGCCGCCTGAACGCACCGTTACACCGCTGCCTCAACATGTGGAGAAATCCAAAGCTTGACCGAACTGCCGTGCCTACTTACGGCTGTTAAGCTGAGCTGTTTGGGGCAAACAGTCAACCGGACATTATTAAAGGCAGGGTTGGTAAATATTTCCAATATACACGTTTTGTATCTATTGTTTGAAATAGACTTTACAACCCCGGCAGCAATGAATAACTTCTGGGCTCTGAAAAACAAGCGAAAAAGACCCGTCATCTGTAGCTGCTGTAATCCTGTAAAAAAAAACTCCCACCAATCACTGCCTCGCGGTCTGCTTGGAGAGAACCAATGAAATGCCTCCGTGCTCCCGTAGCGTGTACTTCTACCCCTCCCGTGTACGAGCCTGAGCAAACGTTAGAAGGAGATGCTACAGTCAAATCTCGCTAGCTTTTCAACATTACCAACCCTGCATTTAATCAACAGTTCCTCACTGGACCAAACATGTTCAATATGCCCACGTGTCCTGCCCAGCTGCTGGACTGGCCCGCTGCTTCCTCTGCTCGTGTGTTCACAGGTGATGTTCACATCATCCTTGACATGAGACGCCAGACGAACACAGCAAAGGGAAAGTCCGTCTCTCTCTCTCTCTCTCTCTCTCACTAGAAGCCTTGCTAAGGTTCCCGAGGGAACAACCGGGAACGTTACGTGTTTAGATCCTGTCCCCTTCCTTCTCAGGTCGCCTGCTTGTCCGGGTGGCTCTTCAGCTTGTGGAATTTAACACTGTCCAGCTTCTCGAACCTCTTCTCGCAGAACTCGCAGGTGAAGTTGTAGTGGGCTTCGGGAGTGTGCTTCTTCATGTGCCAGTTCAGGGACGCACGCTGGCGGCACTGGTAGCCGCAGATCTCACACCTGAGAGAGAAGACAAGTCGGAACAAGGGAAGAAAAGAGAGGAGGGAGGATTATGTACCACCACGCGTGTCAAACTCAAGGCCCGTGGGCCAAAATCCGGCCGCTTGCAAATTTCAATCCAGCCTGCACGATACATTTTGGCCCGCTTAGCTGTGCACCAAACCAAGAAGACAGGAAACTGTTTTCAAACTGCAATTACGTGACACTCACAACAGAATTTGATTTAGATTTTAGCTGGATGGATGTAAGTAAGTAAGTAAGTAAGTAAGTTGTTAAGTAAGTAAGTAAGTAGGTAAGTAGGTAAGTAAGTAGGTAAGGTAAGTAAGTAAGTAAGTAGGTAAGGTAAGTAAGTAAGTAGGTAAGTAAGTAGGTAAGGTAAGTAAGTAGGTAAGTAGGTAAGTAAGTAGGTAAGGTAAGTAAGTAAGTAGGTAAGTAAGTAGGTAAGGTAAGTACGTAAGTAAGTAGGTAAGGTAAGTAAGTAGGTAAGTAAGTAAGTAAGTAAGTAAGTAAGTTGTTAAGTAAGTAAGTAAGTAGGTAAGTAGGTAAGTAAGTAAGTAGGTAAGTAGGAAAGTAGGTAAGTAAGTAGGTAAGGTAAGTAAGTAAGTAGGTAAGTAAGTAGGTAAGGTAAGTACGTAAGTAAGTAGGTAAGGTAAGTAAGTAGGTAAGTAAGTAAGTAAGTAAGTAAGTAAGTTGTTAAGTAAGTAAGGTAAGTAAGTAAGTAGGTAAGTAAGTAGGTAAGTAAGTAGGTAGGTAAGTAAGTAGGTAAGGTAAGCAAGTAGGTAAGTAAGTAAGTAAGTAAGTAGGTAAGTAAGTAGGTAAGGTAAGTAAGTAAGTAAGTAGGTAAGTAAGTAGGTAAGGTAAGTAAGTAAGTAAGTAAGTAGGTAAGGTAAGTAAGTAAGTAGGTAAGTAAGTAGGTAAGGTAAGTAAGTAGGTAAGGTAAGTAAGTAGGTAAGTAAGTAGGTAAGGTAAGTAAGTAAGTAGGTAAGTAAGTAGGTAAGGTAAGTAAGTAGGTAAGTAAGTAGGTAAGGTAAGTAAGTAGGTAAGTAAGTAGGTAAGGTAAGTAAGTAGGTAAGTAAGTAGGTAAGGTAAGTAAGTAGGTAAGTAAGTAGGTAAGGTAAGTAAGTAGGTAAGTAAGTAGGTAAGGTAAGTAAGTAGGTAAGTAAGTAGGTAAGGTAAGTAAGTAGGTAAGTAAGTAGGTAAGGTAAGTAAGTAGGTAAGTAAGTAGGTAAGGTAAGTAAGTAGGTAAGTAAGTAGGTAAGGTAAGTAAGTAGGTAAGGTAAGTAAGTAGGTAAGTAAGTAGGTAAGGTAAGTAAGTAGGTAAGTAAGTAAGTAGGTAAGTAAGTAGGTAAGGTAAGTAAGTAAGTAAGGTAAGTAGGTAAGTAAGTAAGGTAAGTAGGTAAGTAAGTAAGTAGGTAAGTAGGTAAGTAAGTAGGTAAGTAAGTAAGTAAGTAGGTAAGTAAGTAGGTAAGTAAGTAAGTATGTAAGTAAGATCCATCCATCCACAGCCTGTCTATAAAGACGGACGATGCGTCTCCACTTCCTCCCGCTGTACAAAGTGAAACCAAAATCTCCCAGATACGGGCGCTGCCATCTTGTGATTTTGGAGCCAGAGTCTGCGCAGTAGTGATTGGACGGTGGAGCCGCGGTATCAAACTCCCGCCCGCACACCTGCGCCCGACCAATCAGGAGTCAATCCCAGCTGTCAATCACGACGTTTCAGCCCGTTTTAATAGCATCAAATAACTAGCAAAAACCAAACTGCTCCGACTGTTTTCAGCTGCAGTGACTTACTGGAGTGGCGTTTCTCCCGTGTGCGTCCGCCGGTGGACCTCCAGGTGATTCTTACGCTTAAACGATTTCCCACAAGTCTCACAGATGAAATCTCTGACGCCTGTAGAAGACATCCGGTTATGTTTGCAGGTTTATGAAGATGAGTTTCGACACGTATCGTGCGTCTTTGTGAGCGCGTACCTGAGTGGATGATCATGTGGCGATGCAGGTGGTTGGACAGGTAGAACTTCTTCCCGCAGCCTGGATGGGGGCAAACCTTGGTCCTCCCCTTCCTGTGGACTAGGTTGACGTGATTCTACAGAGAGAGGGAAGTATTTAAGGGGACGTTCACACCTACCTTGTTTGGTCCGGACTTTCCAGTGTGATCCGAACTAGGGCTGCACAATAAATCTCGTTTTATCGTCAACCGGCGCAAAAAAAACACATCGCGAAAGGCAGAGGCAGAAAACTACACTTTAAAATGTAAATATCATTACTTTTAGTGGTGCCTTTTATATTCAATTCGATGTTCAATTTCTTCAATTAACAATACTTTTTTCGGCATTCCCTTTTTTTTGCGCTTCGTCCCTTTTTTCAACGTATTACCCAACACAAACAGCCGCGATAGCACCGGGACAGCAGCAGTCATCTGGAAAAAACTCAGACACTATGGGCCCTATCTTGCACCCGGCGCAGCGGGGCGCAAAGCCCGACGCAAGTGTCTTTGCTAGTTTAAGACCGTCCAGCGGCCGCGTTGTTTAAATGCAAATGCACCTGCGCCCATCTTTGCGCCCATGGGCGTGCTGGTCTTACAGGGAGGTGTGTTCAGGTGCATTCTGGGCGTGCTGGTCTTACAGGGAGGTGTGTTCAGGTGCATTCTGGGCGTGCTGGTCTTACAGGGAGGTGTGTTCAGGTGCATTCAGGGCGTGCTGGTCTTACAGGGAGGTGTGTTCAGGTGCATTCTGGGCGTGCTGGTCTTACAGGGAGGTGTGTTCAGGTGCATTCTGGGCGTGCTGGTCTTACAGGGAGGTGTGTTCAGGTGCATTCTGGGCGTGCTGGTCTTACAGGGAGGTGTGTTCAGGTGCATTCAGGGCGTGCTGGTCTTACAGGGAGGTGTGTTCAGGTGCATTCTGGGCGTGCTGGTCTTACAGGGAGGTGTGTTCAGGTGCATTCTGGGCGTGCTGGTCTTACAGGGAGGTGTGTTCAGGTGCATTCTGGGCGTGCTGGTCTTACAGGGAGGTGTGTTCAGGTGCATTCTGGGCGTGCTGGTCTTACAGGGAGGTGTGTTCAGGTTTAAATCCTCCATCATAACAGCAATGCTCCAAGGTCCAAACGCACCTGGCTTTTAAAGGGAATGGGAGATGACTCTCTGATTGGTTGATTGCATGTTACGCCCAAAACACACCTCTGATTAATGAAGACACTAAGTTCAACCCTTTAGAACCAGGCGCCCGGCACACGGACACTTTTTACTGCCGTCAAACTAGCAAAAGTGGATTTGGACACTAAACGCACCTGCACCAGGCGCTTCACGCCGTGCGCTTAGATGGTTAAAATAGGGCCCATAGAGAGGTTACGAGAGGACGGGGAAGCCCGTCTACAAACCAATCAGTTACAAGTATCGGGAGAGGCAGCTCACGTATGCGATGACGACAGGACGTCGTCATGTAGAGTTTGGTGCGCTCGCACAACTGCAGTGTAAAACCAAAACCAACCGGATCAAATGTATACACCATGTAACATGAACTTGGTCTGGACTTTCAGATGTGAAAAAAAGGCCCTTAATCTTCAGATAAACAAACTGAAGCTGTAATGTCACGTATGAAGTGAAAAAGCTTTACCTGAAAGCTGCTAATAGCTACGTAGACTTGACTGCAGCCCTCGTACGGACAGTGGAACATCTTGAGCATCCCGTCGGCCTCAATGACCGGGCCTCGCCTGTTCCTCTTTGACCGGACACTGCAAAAACACAACACAGGCGGACTCAGCTCACAATGAGGACATTTACATGCACACTAACATTACACTACCATGCTGAATATGACAATATTTTCCCTCTGACCTGCTCAGACCGCGCTGCAGCTCTCGGTCGCCACTCAGCTCCAGAGCGTCGGGCGGCAGCAGCTGTTTGTCACTCAACCCTGCCGAGAGAAACGGTGAAAGCGGATTACAAAACGACTCGTACAACTCAGTAAGAAACATTTCCCTCGCAGATTATGGGCCCCTATACATTTTACCTTTTTAATTTTTGTATACGTGTAAATAAAGAAACAAAATGAGGTACAGGACGCCCATAAGAGCAGCCAAGTCCCACATTTGTATCAAGCCATCCAGCGCCTTTCTGAAAAGTGTCAAGATTTTCAACCAAAAGCATCCGGAGCAGCCGCGCAAAAAAAGGCTGAATGCTTTTTAATTATATAATATATATAATATATCTTTTTGAATTCTTTTTACATGTGTAAATAAAATAACAAAACAAGTCCCATAAGAGCAGCAAAGTCCCACATGTGTACCAAGCCATCCTGATACACTTTTTGATTAGTGCCTCAAAAAACAAATGCAGTTCCAGTTATGAATATATCGTAATATCGGCGTAATTTCCACTGCGGACGGTTAAAAATCCTGTTTGTGTTCCGCTTTCAAATTAGTTTATTATTTTACTTATAAGTCCCGGTGTAAAGTAAGACTAACTTTTCTAATACATAGTTCAGTACTTATTCTTTCTGGCATCATTTATCATTATGATCAACTTCATTACTTCCTGGATCTTGTATCATTTGTATTTTGTCCCTATAAATAGAGATGATATGGAAATGCAGGAAATGGGATTTTTTTAGATTATTTTTAGGCCTTTATTTGGATGGGACAGCTTAGACATGAAAGGAGAGAGAGAAGGGGAATGACCTGCAGGTGCAGGTGAACTAACCAGCGGCCCCAAGGAAATGGGATATAAATCGAAAACATTTTTCTGTCCGTTGACCCCCAGACCCCCCCCCCTTTGTGTCTTTGTACCCCCCCCCTCAAACCAAAGTAACAGCCTTGAACGTAGCTCACCTGTCATGGAGTCTTCATCGTCTGCCGTTTGGAGTTTTGGGTCCGACGTGCACACCTGGTTGAAGGTGACTCCCCCGATGACGGTGCAGGTGACTTCCTCCACGTTGCCCCCGCCCATGTTGAGCTGGATGCCCTCTGATGTCAGCGCCTCGTAGCTGGGGCCCGTGATGATGATTAACTAGGATGGAAGAACAACAACGGCGGCGGCGTTTGAGGAAAGATAAAATACGCTCCTTGATTACGCAGCACGTTCCCTTTAGGCTACATCTCCACTACTGTGTTTAGGTTTAAAAACAAGAATCATCCGGGGCGACCTCTAGCTCGCCCAGTGAGAGGGTGCGCTCCATGTAGGCTGAGTCCTTTGCAGCGGCGCGGGTTCGAGTCCGACCTGCTGCCCTTTGCTGCGTGTCATCCCCCATCTCTCTCCCCCTTTCATGTCTATCCACTGTCACTGTAATAAAAGGGAAAAAGCCCCCCAAAAATAAATCTAAAAATAAATAAATAAAAAATAAAAATCTTCTGCTACGTTTACACCTCACATATTTAAATGGGTATATTATAAAATGTACACACACGCGTGTGTATATCTGATCAAACCAGACGCACGCTGTTCTAATTGAGCCTCTGTTTCCTCCTATTTCCTGTTTTATCAGGATGACAGGATGCCTTTTCTTTCTGAGCTACTTCCTGACAGAGCTGCTTCACAATCTGGTACGATTCAGGAGACGTCTACACCGCTACGTTTTGGTTTAAAAATGAATATCTTGCTACATTTACGCCTCGCGTCCGCACTACTGCGGCGTTTCCGAGCCCCTAAAACTTCAACATTTGTAAACTCTGAGGTTGCTGTGTAGTCTGGACGGACACAAACGGAGACATTAGGACACGAGGACGCACATCAGTCAGTCTGATCAGTTAAAGGTAGATTACAGACCTTTCAGTAACAGTTCCACCTCGTCATCGCTCCAACATAATAAATCCTGCTCTTACTTTTCACCGTCGTTGTTCTTTCTCCAAAGTATTTTCTGTATTTTTTAACATCTTGCACACTACTTTGCACTATTACTTTTTGCACCTTACATCCAACTCCATGTGTACTTGTCTTGATACTATGTCTTATTTGTATTTGTGTATATTATGTTGATATGTATATTGTTGTCTCTATTGTACAGTATGTGTCTATATTACTATTTGTCTACTACTACTACTACTACTACTACTACTACATGTCTATTTGTTGATTGTATAGAGTTAACACCTACCGAAGTCAAATTCCTTGTTTATGTAAGTAAACTTGGCCAATAAAACTGATTATGATTCTTCGACATCCATGATTTATGACCGCAGAGTAACGTCAGACAATCTGCTTCCTGTTTACACCGACACACACACACGCCCAGTGTCAAAACGCAGCTTGAAAATGAAAGCGTAGCAGCGTAGATGTAGCCTCAACCATGTGCGCGAGGTCCTCGTTGACCTACCTGCGAGCCTTCCAGCGCCGTCCTCTGGTCGGGGATCTCGCAGCTCCTCACCACTGCCTGCAGCGTCTGAGGGTCAAACAGCTCGCTCTGATCTTCTTCCTGCAGCGGCGGCGGGACGGACAGCCCGACGGAGCCCCGCGCGCTCTGCGACAGCTCCGAGTCCGAGTCCGTCTTCTCCAGTTTATCCGCTAAGGACGCCACGGTAACACACTCGTATCCGTGCGGTAGTGCTGCTCGATTATGGAGGAAAAAAAATAAAAAATCATAAATCATTTTGGTCAATATTGAAAATCAGGATCACAGGAGAGGATTTCCTTTCATTTGTTTTAAATTCGACGAGCATATTATTAAATTATTTATTTATTCATGTTGGACCAGTCCAGTGAAATAAACCTTGTGTTTTATTTGTTAAGAATCTACGTTGATGCGTTTTCCCGTAACTTTTGTAATTTTACATGTTTAAAAATAATCAATATCGATATTGCAATATCACATTTTGTCAATATCGTGCAACCCTACTCGCGGTTTTGCCGCGGTCATGTGTAGGCGGCTTAAAACTTTGATTAATTGCTCAGCCCTACCGTGCGGTATGGTCCTGATCTCGTCTTCTGGGTCTCTGCCTCGCCTCAGATCCAGATCCTCCTCCTCTTCTTCCTCCTCCTCCTCCTCTTCCTCCTCCTCCTCCGAGGAGACGGAGTTAAACTCTGCTGCCGGGGAGCCGTGCTGTCGCTCCATCTCCATCTCCATCTCCCAGACGGGCTGTCCCGTTAGCGGGACACCCTGCGAGGAGGCCTCTTCGCTGGGCAGCTGGGCGGGAGGTGCAGGCGGTGCGATCGGGCTCACGGTTGTACGTCGTTCCTCAGAAACATCCGCATTTTCTCCCACATCTACAGAAGAAAAAACAGAGGAATAAAAACAGATTGTTCAGGATTTACCAGCTTCTGATAAACATTTAAAAGGCGCTGACACACCAACCCGATTATCGGCCGTGGGACAGTCTGGCGAGGTCGGTGACTCAAGTCTGTTCGGTGTGTTCTGTGCCGCCGTCCGCCTGCAGTCTCAAAATCTGATGAAAATCTTTTAAACTGACTACTGACTAACATACTGTCTACCTGAATATACCTGTAATCACCCTCTGTCTGCAACTAGTCTACATCGACGACGTTTCATTTTTAGGGATCGTTCAGGTGCCGCCGAAGGTTTCCACCGGATGTCCGTCTCCTTCCTCTGTCTCTGTGTTGGCGTTCTAACCTCCGGCTGATTTGTGAGGACTCTGGTTAACTGCTCCTCAGATCTCTGCAGGGTAAATCCAGACAGCTAGCTAGACTATCTGTCCAATCGGAGTTTTCTGTTGCACGACTAAAACTACTTTTGAACGTAAACACATGTTCCACCAAAACAAGTTCCTTCCTGAGACTATTTTGCAGAGGCACCGTGGCTCCGTCCAAGATGATTGTGATTGGTGTAAAGAAATGCAGATTAACCAGAGCACGTTTTTCTCTCCCATCCCAGAATGCTGTGTGGATTAGACCAGACCCTCCTCCGCAGCTCTGTGGAGGAGGGTCTGGCGAGGCTAGTCTGAAACACTCCGTTTTAGCGCCTGTACGGAAGGCCTGACGGCTCGTTTAAAGTCACCGTTTCTTTTTTTAAAGATTTTTTTTGGGGCATTTTTCGGCCTTTATTTTCACAGCACAGATGAAGACATGAAAGGGGAGAGAGAGACAGAGAGAGAGACAGAGAGAGAGAGAGGGAGAGAGAGAGACAGAGACAGAGAGAGAGAGACAGAGAGAGAGAGGGAGAGAGAGAGAGGGAGAGAGAGAGAGACAGAGAGAGAGACAGAGAGAGGGAGAGAGACAGAGAGAGAGAGAGAGAGAGAGACAGAGAGACAGAGAGAGGGAGAGAGGGAGAGAGAGAGACAGAGACAGAGAGAGAGAGACAGAGAGAGAGAGGGAGAGAGAGAGAGGGAGAGAGAGAGAGAGAGAGAGAAAGAGAGACAGAGAGGGAGAGAGAGAGACAGAGAGAGAGAGGGAGAGAGAGAGAGGGAGAGAGAGAGAGAGAGAGAGAGAAAGAGAGACAGAGAGGGAGAGAGGGGGAACGACATGCAGCAAATCTGAGTTGAACCTGCATCATTATTATTATTATTATTATTATTATTATTATTATTATTAGTACTACATTAAGGGACCTTTAACTACTCAGGTGAAGTGAAAGAGAATAAAGTTTCTGCACCTCTGAACGGTCTTTGCGCCTCCTTCCTTCTCTTCCTGCAGACTTCACCTTTAGCCGCGGACACGTCTGTTGTCGCCGCGCCCTCTTCGTCTTCTTCCTCTCCGTTCCCTCGCTCCTCGTGCTCAGAGTCGCTCGCCGCCCTCGCCGGGGAGAAAAGGTATTGCACAAACGAGTGGTGGGAGTCACACTGCCAGACGGCGGCGGTGGAGAAGTCGGGCTGGGGCTCCAGCGCCCGGAGCTGGGGCTCGTGGTGGCAGGAGCACGAGTGTTCCTGGTACCAGCACACCAGACTCTGGAGGCTCGACACGCGCTCCTTCCTGCCTGGGAAACAACCAGCGCAGTATTTAGATCCTGTACTGCAGTAAAAGTACAAACACCACACTGTAAACAAAATACTCTGTTACAACTAAAAGTCCTGCATTGAAAATGTTACATCAGTAAATGTCCGTAAGTAAAATCAGGAAAATGTAGTTAAAGCGATAGTGTGTAGTTTCTGTCTCCCCCATGAGGAATTCTAAGTGTATGTATGTATGTATGTATGTACAGTATGTATGTATGTATGTATGTACAGTATGTAGTACATACGTACAGTATGTATGTATCTATGTATGTCGTATGTATGTATGTATGTATGTATGTATGTATGTAGTATGTATGTATGTATGTGCAGTATGTAGTATGTATGTATCTATGTAGTATGTATGTACAGTATGTAGTGTGTATGTATCTATGTAGTATGTATGTACAGTATGTAGTATGTATGTATGTCGTATGTATGTAGTATGTATGTATGTGAAGTATGTAGTATGTATGTATCTATGTATCTATGTAGTATGTATGTACAGTATGTAGTGTGTATGTATGTATGTATGTACGTACGTACAGTATGTATGTATGTATGTATGTATGTACAGTATGTATGTATCTATGTATGTAGTATGTATGTATGTAGTATATACTGTATGTATGTATGTACGTATGTACGTATGTACAGAATGTAGTATGTATGTATGTACAGTATGTATGTATATATGTATGTATGTAGTATGTATGTATGTACAGTATGTATGTAGTATGCATGTATGTATGTACAGTATGTATGTATCTATGTATGTATGTATGTATCCGACTGATTTGAAATACCTCCATTAGAGCTGCAAATCCATTAATTGCCAACTATTTTGATAATTGATTAATCTGTGAGTAATTTTCTGTAAAAGAAAAGTAATAATTCTCTGATGTCAGCTTGTTAAATGTGAATATCTTCTAGTATATTCTCTCTGTGACAGGAAACTGAATATCTTTGAGTTGTGGACTAAACAAAGACATCTGAGGACGTCATCTTGGGCTTTTAGGGAAAACACTGATCCATTAATCCAGAAAATAATCCACAGATTAATCAACAACAAAAAATAGTTGTAGCCCTAATCTCCATCTGTCGACGGCACTACTCACCTTTTTTCTGTTTTGCTGAGACTTCAGGAGCAATCTTCTTCCTGTAACGCAGTAAACTGGACAATAACTACAGGTACAGCAGAATGAAACACGGCCATGAAAGAAGGAATAGTTTATAACATGACAGCAGACTACTTCTATAAAGACGGGCACGGTCTGGTTAGGTGTTGTTAGCTTGTATAAGGCCAAAAAACTGAATTTCAGTGTCAGTGTGTGTGGGTCCGTGTTGTGTGTCCTTACTGGTGTGTGTTTGTCAGTGTTGTGTGTCCTTACTGGTGTGTGTTTGTCAGTGTTGTGTGTCCTTACTGGTGTGTGTTTGTCAGTGTTGTGTGTCCTTACTGGTGTGTGTCCTTACTGGTGTGTGTTTGTCAGTGTGTGTGGGTCCGTGTTGTGTGTCCTTACTGGTGTGTGTTTGTCAGTGTTGTGCGTCCTTACTGGTGTGTGTTTGTCAGTGTTGTGTGTCCTTACTGGTGTGTGTTTGTCAGTCAGTGTTGTGTGTCCTTACTGGTGTGCGTTTGTCAGTGTTGTGCGTCCTTACTGGTGTGTGTTTGTCAGTCCGTGTTGTGTGTCCTTACTGGTGTGTGTTTGTCAGTCAGTGTTGTGTGTCCTTACTGGTGTGTGTTTGTCAGTCAGTGTTGTGTGTCCTTACTGGTGTGCGTTTGTCAGTGTTGTGTGTCCTTACTGGTGTGCGTTTGTCAGTGTTGTGTGTCCTTACTGGTGTGTGTTTGTCAGTGTTGTGTGTCCTTACTGGTGTGCGTTTGTCAGTGTTGTGTGTCCTTACTGGTGTGCGTTTGTCAGTGTTGTGTGTCCTTACTGGTGTGCGTTTGTCAGTGTTGTGTGTCCTTACTGGTGTGTGTTTGTCAGTGTTGTGCGTCCTTACTGGTGTGTGTTTGTCAGTGTGTGTGGGTCCGTGTTGTGCGTCCGCGTCTGTTTTGGACCTGAACCGGGTTGGGGTGCGGGTGGGTCGGGGACTTGAGGGGAAGTGACGTACTGTTTAACTATGCTTGGTTCACTTTGGCCTATGTTGAACTTGTTTGCCATTTATTGTTAGAATTTAAATTAAAAAAAGTTGGGTAGAAAGACTGGCAGCAACGGGCCCTTCATCTGAGAGGAATGTAATGGATTCCTGCGGGATAATTCAACAGCAGCTGTGAAGAAAGTGATCTGCAGCCTAACGTTCAATCAGAACTACAGCACAGCTTCCGATGTGCAGAACACTGAAGTTTAACATTGAAGGCAAAGCTACGCCCCTGGGGGGGGGGGGGGGGGGGGGGGGGAGAAGTGACCCGGGCATCGCCTACCTGCAGTACTCCCGCTGGTACTTCTCTCCGCAGGTGGAGTTGAGCAGGATCAGGTACTCCGCCAGTCCGGCATCACTCAGGCTGGTCCTCCGGCGGAGCTCGCTCCACAGCTTGTGCGCCTCTCCCAGGTACACGCGCCTCACGTCGTACTTCTTCCGGGACTCCAGTCGCCTCTGCGCCCGGTCGGAGTCTGTGAGCCTGGGTCTCCCTCTGCAGCGCCGCGACCCTCCTCGGTCCCGGTCCTGGTCCTGGTCCCCGGCGGCCAGCGGAGCCTCCAGCTCTGCCAGGCTAAGCGCCATCTTTGTTGTTGCCCGGCACCCAAGGAAGTTGTCAGACTTAACCGGAAGTAGTACCAATATTTTTTTTTATTTTTTTACTTTTTTTTTTTATTGCAGAATACATTTCGTCACCTTCCTGAAATAATGGACTACGTTATTTTTTCAGGTTTTTCAGAAAACACAAAAAACTGAACGGCCTGAGTCACACCGCTATACTAAAGGTGAAGAATCACATGACCTGTTCAACTAAGGATGTATTTTACCAGAGGTAGTATTATACTATATATAGGTCTATAATTATATAGGTCTATGGAGGTAGCCAGCACCACGAGGAGATGATTTAGCAAAAAAAAAAAATCATTTTTGTCAAAAAATGACTTAGGCCATTATTTTAGGAAGGTGACGATTTGTTACAATTTGTCAAAGAAATAAATTGAACTTGTTGTAAATAAATCATTATGATACAGAACATGTTTTCATAAATAACAAAAAACTAAATAAAAAAGTAAAAAAATAAGAAAAATAATACATATCAGACAATAGATAGACCGATGAAATAAATATCGTATAACAAGTAGTCAGTAAAAAAAATTATAAACAAAAAAAAAAATAGTACTAATACAGACGCCGTGTTTTTGTTTTGTTTTTTTACATTTTATTTAAACATAGTAGGCTATGCATTACAAATATGTGAAAAAAAAACAGTAATTAATCACAGTAAGTTATTTTTAGGAAAATATAGAAATATACAGAAATATAACACAAAAGAAGCTTATCTTAAATAAACGTAGACGTATCTTTGCATGTATTTGATGCGTTTCGCTAACAGAAAGCACTACGGACTCTGTTTCTGGTTGTCTTTCCACACACCACAGGTTGGTTATGTCTGTCAAAATCATAGACTGTTAATATTAATGTTAATATTAACAGTCTATGGCAGGGATCTTCAACAGGGGGTCCGGGACCCCTAGGGGGGTCCTCAGAGTCAGTGCAAGGGGGCCTCAAAATTACTGTTAATTTTTGAAAGTTTTTTCTAAAATAAAAAAATCTTAACATGAATCCAACATATAATTAGCAAAAATAAATCCCCCACTGCTCCAAGGTACACAGTTCATCCTGAGGGTTTACTGGGCCACACAGGGTCCAAAACTAACTTATTTGTCCACCAGCCAAATGGCTAGTAAATGTTCAAATGTTACCAGCCACTCAATACATCACCATTGTTTTTTGGCTGGTGAGTGAAGAAAATCTACCAGCCACTTGCATGTTTTACCAGCATTTGGCTGGTAAATGGTGCTAATTTCGGGCCCTGGTGCCACATGTATGTTTAACAATAAAACATGATTCATAAAATCATGCCAACAAGTATTAGCTATTTTAACAGCTTAGTATTCTATGCAAAAAAAAAGAAAAGAAAAGGTATGTATAAAGGCTTTAGGCCGCCCTACACGTAATCGTAGGCCAGTTTAGCGTGCAACTTCATTTTATACACTACTGTACATGTAGTAGGGGGTCCCTGCTCCGTCTCTCTTTCAGTTAAGGGGTCCTTGGCTTAAAAAAAAACGTGGAAGACCTCTGATCTATGGTCAAAATACAAAAAGAAATACTCGGGGAACAGCAGCGGAACGGTACAGCAAACAAAGCTGTTTCCACACGGACCGCAACAGCACGGACACCAGCGTGCCAAATGTAAACAAACGCGGGAAACGTCAGCGTTAACTGTCACTATCAGCCCACATAACTACAGTAAAGGTGTAAAGGTGGACGGTGCCAGCATGACGGACATTTTAACACTAGTGTTCAGGACGTTCGTGTCCCAGCCGGAGGTCCGGAAGCAGTCCCCGCCCAGCCGTCCTCCGCCCCCGCCGACCTGCAGCACCCTGGTGGTCGGAGACCCCGGCATCGGCCGCGCGGTGCTGCTGCTGGCGGCCGTGACCGCGGCCTCGGAGCTGGGGGTCCGAGTGATGTTCTTCACCCAGACTCAGATTCAGAGCCTTCCGGGGTCGCTGCAAAAGTCTGTTTCCAGCCTGAGTCCGGAGAGTCTGAAGGTACCAGACGCGGTCTAGGGCCAGAGGGTCTCAGTAAAGTTCCCCCTTTGAACAGTGTTTTTAAGCCGTGTACCCCCAACCAGCGCGAATACTTTATGGTAGAAAATAAAGTCTCTATAAAGAGGAAGAATACAGCGATGGCAGCGATAGATTTACTAAACATCAGCCTTGGACCTGGAAAATGTTTAAATGATGATGAAGAAAGGAGACAAAAAAAGATGGTGGAAAGGAGGAAGGAAGGTAAGAATAGGTTGAAAATAGTATAAAAAAAAACTTAGAAAAAAACAGTAGAAAGAAGGAAGGCAACATGACAAAAGGGTAAAAAAATCAAATAAGCGACAAACTTCGAAAAAAGTGACAAAAACTGAAAAAAGTGACAAAAACTTTGCAGAAAAACAGACGGTAGAATAAAGAAAGGAAGAAAGGCGAGAACAGGTCAAAACAAACGACAACGCCTTCAAAAAAAGGTGACAAACTTCAAAAACAGAGACAAAAACTTTAAAAAAGTGACAAACTTACAGTAGAAGTTGTAATGCTTAATTGTAATTGTAACTAAATAATTGCAAAATATCTCACGTACCCCCTGCAGTCCTCCAGAGTACCTCTAGGGGGACACGTACCCCCTGCAGTCCTCCAGAGTACCTCTAGGGGGACGCGTACCCCCTGCAGTCCTCCAGAGTACCTCTAGGGGGACACGTACCCCCTGCAGTCCTCCAGAGTACCTCTAGGGGGACGCGTACCCCCTGCAGTCCTCCAGAGTACCTCTAGGGGGACACGTACCCCCTGCAGTCCTCCAGAGTACCCCTAGGGAGACACGTACCCCCTGCAGTCCTCCAGAGTACCACTAGGGGGACACGTACCCCCTGCAGTCCTCCAGAGTACCACTAGGGGGACACGTACCCCCTGCAGTCCTCCAGAGTACCCCTAGGGGGACACGTACCCCCTGCAGTCCTCCAGAGTACCACTAGGGGGACACGTACCCTGCAGTCCTCCAGAGTACCCCTAGGGGGACATGTACCCCCTGCAGTCCTCCAGAGTACCACTACTAGGGGGACACGTACCCCCTGCAGTCCTCCAGAGTACCCCTAGGGGGACACGTACCCCCTGCAGTCCTCCAGAGTACCCCTAGGGGGACACGTACACCCTGCAGTCCTCCAGAGTACCCCTAGGGGGACACGTACCCCCCCTGCAGTCCTCCAGAGTACCCCTGGGGGGACACGTACCTACATAGACCCTAAGGAAAGCCACACTGATAAATGTATTTTTATTAAAAGAGAAAGAAATGTAGTTTTGAGAACATTTATTGTGCAAAACTGTAATTATACAACATAATGTTGCAGATAAATACAATTAAAGAACACTAGTTACAGAGACTTAGATTACAATAAGATTATAAAGTATTGGGTTTCTCTCCTTTAGTGCAAACTATTCTAAAAGACACTTCACTCAGTTTAAGTCCCACGATGCAGAGAACTGGAGTCTTTTTTTTCAAACCAATCAAAATAGTTGCCTATTAAAACAATAGCTGACAAGTAATCGATTAATCTTTGCAGCTGTAGACTAAACAGATTATTTTTGGGGCTTTTCCACCTTTAACGGACAGGACGGCAAGGTGAGAAAGGGGAGAAAGGGGGGAGAGAGACATGCAGAAAATCCTCACAGGTCGGACTCGAACCCTGGCCCTCTGCGTCGAGGCATAAACCTCTCAGTATATATATGTGCGCCTGCCCTACCCACTGAACCAACCCGGCCACACACAGATTCCTGACCAGCTACTGTGACTCGATCAGCTTCTGCCCGTCAATGTAGTTTCTTCTTTTTTTTAAAGAAAATCCAGTTTTCCTACCCGCGGACGGTGGAGGAGCTCCTGCAGCAGGTGGCCAGCCTCCACGAGTCCTCCAACACGTCTCCCACGCCGCCGTCCCTGATCATCGTCGACAGGCTGGAGGGCTTCCTGCGTGGCTCTGGAGGCGGCGGCGGCGGCGGCCACGGCGGGTCCCACCCAGGCGAGCCTTCCCGCGCCGCACACCTGGCAGCGCTGCTGTGCGACAGCGCCGCCTTCCTCACGCAACTCCTGGAGCAGCGCTCCTCGAGTTCGGCCCCGTGCCGCGTCATCGCCTCTTTCCAGCCAGAAGCGGACGCGGTGCAAGCCGGCGGCGAGGCCTCTGCCACAGATCCCGTCCTCGATGTTCTCGATCGCTATTTCCAGGTATTTATTTTTTAAGATTATTTTTGGGGGCATTTAAGGCCTTTATTTATATAGGACGGATGAAGACATTAAAGGAACACGCCGACTTATTGGGACATTATCTTATTCACCGTAACACCGACAGTTAGACAAGTCGATACAAAACCTTCTCATCTCCGTGTGTAGTAACTCTGTCTGACGGCTCCACCGTTAGCTTAGCCTAGCACAGATCCTGGAGGTAACCGGCTCCATCTAGCCTAGCCTAGCACAGATCCTGGAGGTAACCGGCTCCATCTAGCCTAGCTTAGCACAGATCCTGGAGGTAACCGGCTCCATCTAGCCTAGCTTAGACCAGATCCTGGAGGTAACCGGCTCCATCTAGCCTAGCTTAGCACAGATCCTGGAGGTAACCGGCTCCATCTAGCCTAGCTTAGCACAGATCCTGGAGGTAACCGGCTCCATCTAGCCTAGCTTAGCACAGATCCTGGAGGTAACCAGCTCCATCTAGCCTAGCTTAGCACAGATCCTGGAGGTAACCGGCTCCAACTAGCCTAGCTTAGACCAGATCCTGGAGGTAACCGGCTCCAACTAGCCTAGCTTAGCACAGATCCTGGAGGTAACCGGCTCCAACTAGCCTACTGCTCCCAATAAGTGAAACTTATTTAAAGCTAATGTACTTGCACTTACTACTTGTTGTCTGGAGTTTGTACCTTCACAGTTGAAAGCACTTAATTGTAAGTCGCTTTGGATAAAAGCATCAGCTAAATGACATGTAATGTAATGTAATCAATTGGAAACATCGTCGCAAAAAACTCACGATGCATATGTTAATCTACACCCCCCCCCCACCCCCTCCCGCAGGTGCGCTGCACTCTGGACCGAGACGGGAGTTATGAAGCCGCAGCAGCCGGACTGCAGGAGGTGTGGCACGTTTACCTCTCCGGGACCGGCATCACAGAGGCCGCTGCCCTGACCGAGGACGGCGAGGACAGACCGGCTGTGGCCCCGGAGTGGCAGCTGCTGATTTCTCCTGATGGTTCAATGGAGTTTAAGTTGGTTTGAAAATGTCGCAGCGGGAGAAAAAGGCTGAATCCCAGTTCCCTTAAAAGAGCATCGCCGGCTCCTCCACAGAGAGAGAGAGGGGAACCGTCTCGGGTTCTTCAAAGTGCATCCGCGTTTCCTCCACTTGCCTTCCTCGCGTCTTAGTCCGTCCCACGGAGGAGGCACGGGAGAGACGGAGGAAATCACGCGAGGAGAGGAGAGAGAGAGGAAATGTGTTTTACAGGCGTGAAGGGTTGGGTACCGAAACCTGGTTCCACTATGGAACCGGTTCCTACGCAACCGGTAGGAATCGGACCGGATTAGAACGCACATTTCGGTTCCTCTTCATGTGTCGACTGAAATATTTTCCCTCCGTCGCCTGGAAACGGACGTAAAAAATATCACCCTTTCTCCTTATTATATATTTAAGTACTTTAAAACGTTAATATTTTGTTAAATTGAAATAATTTTTAATTAAAAAAAAACTATAAAAGAGCCTTTCTTTGATGTCTGCTCTCTGTATCCTAGCTCATAGCTCCTCAGAGATCCCTCCTCCATCCTCTCTCATAGCTCCTCAGAGATCCCTCCTCCATCCTAGCTCATAGCTCCTCAGAGATCCATCCTCCATCCTAGCTCATAGCTCCTCAGAGATCCTTCCTCCATCCTAGCTCATAGCTCCTCAGAGATCCCTCCTCCATCCTAGCTCATAGCTCCTTAGATATCCCTCCTCCATCCTCTCTCATAGCTCCTCAGAGATCCCTCCTCCATCCTCTCTCATAGCTCCTCAGAGATCCCTCCTCCATCCTAGCTCATAGCTCCTTACAGATCCCTCCTCCATCCTAGCTCCTCAGAGATCCCTCCTCCATCCTAGCTCATAGCTCCTCAGAGATCCCTCCTCCATCCTAGCTCATAGCTCCTTAGAGATCCCTCCTCCATCCTAGCTCCTTAGAGATCCCTCCTCCATCCTCTCTCATAGCTCCTCAGAGATCCCTCCTCCATCCTCTCTCATAGCTCCTCAGAGATCCCTCCTCCATCCTAGCTCATAGCTCCTTAGAGATCCCTCCTCCATCCTAGCTCATAGCTCCTCAGAGATCCCTCCTCCATCCTCTCTCATAGCTCCTCAGAGATCCCTCCTCCATCCTAGCTCATAGCTCCTCAGAGATCCCTCCTCCATCCTAGCTCATCAGGGCAGGAACAAGAGCTTTGCCTTATCGAAGGAGGGCCAGCGAGCGAGGACATGTAAAGTACGGGAAGGTGAGATTCAGCCATTGAGAGGCAAAGTCCCTCCTCTGCCGGGGGACCACCATGCGACCTTATTTCGGAAAGAAACAGGGAGAGACAAATAACGTTTTGATCCCGTTTGAATTGAGCCGCGAGTTACTACACATGATTATCGTCGTTTAACCCTCATGTTGACCTCGGGGTCAAATTTGACCCATTTTCAAAAAGTTTCTTTATCAGAAATTTGGGTTTCTTTCAACCAAATTGTCAAAACAAAGTAACGTGGATGGTTCCCTACAACGCTCTTCACACGTAAAATAAATCATCAGTTCACTACTTTCATTGAATTTGGGTGTTTTAATTAATTTGATAGCATTTGAAGAAGAAAATTGATAAAAGAACGTTGAAAAAAGTGACAAAGAAATCGGGAAAAAAACAACAAAAATGTAAAAAAATCGCAGAAAAAAATCGACAAAGTGAAGACATCTTAAAAAGTGACAAAAACTTCGAAAAAAGTAACAAAAACTCGACGGGAAGACAACACAAGGGTTAAAAGATAATTTAGCAAGTAAATAAAGTCTCAGTTTGTCAAAGTATTCGTCTCTCCCCGTTCACTACCGTACATATTTTATACGAGATAAGGTCCCGTGGTGGTCCACCGGGAGGGGAGGAACTTTGAAAGTCAGGTTTTGTTCAGAGGAAATTAAAAGTGGAACTGTGCAGTTTCTTAGCTTAATGTACATGAACTGAACAGGAGTCACTGGAATGGTTATATGACTTTTTTTTGGGGATAAAACACGACGTAATCCGCCGCTCTCCCTGTCAGATATCGGCTGAAAGTACCACGGTGGCTGGAGATGTACAACGTTTAATGAGTTGACATTTTAAATGACACCAAGCTTCGTCAAACACATGAATAAAACAGAAACACATGGAAACATTTTGGGATCAGGACCCTTTAAAACTAAGCAAAGTTTTGTGACCAAATGCCAGAAAAATGCACTGTACATCAAAATAAACATGTCTTTTGTAAAAGCATATTCATATTTTTATTTATTTTTCTTTATCCTCTTAATCATCTTGTGACCCATCGAGGAGTCCGCTTCCTCAGGTTGACAACCACTGATTTACAAACGTGTGTGTGTGTGTGTGTGTGTGTGTGTGTGTGTGTGTGTGTGTGTGTGTGTGTGTGTGTGTAAAACAAATTGGACTGAAGTGGCGGATATCACAGTTAAAGTATTTTACAAATCAGAAGAAATATAGAAAAAATAAACTATTATTATCAACACAGAATATTGTTAAATGCTTCTGCAAAAGCTAAATATGGAACAAAATACTAGTAGTAGTAAACTACTAATAAGGTAACTTTCTCTTGAAATGTGTGTTGCAGAGTTGGATGAAAAAGCCTAAACAATGGCTGTTAAAAAAAAGATGTAGTTTTGATCATATTTGATAAATTATCGACCGCTTTTGTGAAAAACACGCAACAATTTGTGAACGACAGACGGATGGTTGGGGGGGGGGGGGGGGGGGGGGTTTGTTACCCTTTAACTTCCTGTTTTTAAAACCAGAAGTCAGTAATGTAAAAATATGTTTTAATATGCGTTTAGTGGAGCTACAATTTCTGTCACAATATATATTTTTCTAAGCCACAAAAGCAAACAAGCATTAAAAACATACGGAAATGATTCAGTTTGATTTAAAGTGCTCATATTATGCTTTTTGGCTTTTCTCCCCTTTCCTTTATTGTGTTATTTATCTTTTTTGTGCACGTTACAGGTTTACAAAGTGAAAAAGCCCAAAGTCCCCCCCAAAGGGACTTACCATCTCCAACAGAAAACACTGTTCACCAACTGCTCCAAACAGCTCTGTTGTAGTCCAGCCTTTACTTCAGAGACACACGTGGTCACTTTGGAACACATGTTATAATGCTCGCCTAGCTGCTAGCATGGCACGCCCTCATACTCTGCTTCTGACTGGCTAGTAGTCCTTACCTAGGTACTGTCAGGACACGCCCTCATACTCTGCTTCTGACTGGCTAGTAGTCCTTACCTAGGTACTGTCAGGGCACGCCCTCATACTCTGCTTCTGACTGGCTAGTAGTCCTTACCTAGGTACTGTCAGGACACGCCCTCATACTCTGCTTCTGACTGGCTAGTAGTCCTTACCTAGGTACTGTCAGGGCACGCCCTCATACTCTGCTTCTGACTGGCTAGTAGTCCTTACCTAGGTACTGTCAGGACACGCCCTCATACTCTGCTTCTGACTGGCTAGTAGTCCTTACCTAGGTACTGTCTGGACACGCCCTCATACTCTGCTTCTGACTGGCTAGTAGTCCTTACCTAGGTACTGTCTGGACACGCCCTCATACTCTGCTCCTGACTGGCTAGTAGTCCTTACCTAGGTACTGTCAGGACACGCCCTCATACTCTGCTTCTGACTGGCTAGTAGTCCTTACCTAGGTACTGTCAGGACACGCCCTCATACTCTGCTTCTGACTGGCTAGTAGTCCTTACCTAGGTACTGAGCATGTACGACTCCCAACAAAGATGGAACAGAAGTGAGATGTCTCACTCTGTAGCTAAAACAGAGAGCTCAACACACAGGGTGAAAAGAGGAGCTGCAGCAATGTGCAGTACAACAAAAATATGGTGTTTTCTGAAAATGAAACCATGTAAACCTGTTCTGATATAACCTCTAAATACAATTATGATAAAATGAGCATAATATGAACACTTTAAGAAAGTATTTCTTCAGATGGCAGCAGAGAATAAAAACAACTTCAACATGACAAGAAAAAGACTTCTTAACTACAGTTACATGAGCATGAATATCGCCTACAGTAATGCTAATTATACGGCACTTGTTTGAAGATTCTGCGTTTGTATTAAAATACCAACAAAAAAAAAAAAATCACCAAAATATTATTTACAAATACAGTGAGTTTCATTTGGACATTTACATAATGGCTGCAGCGTTAAAGTGTAAGCTGTTTGATTTAAATCTGAGGGTATTTAAAGTTTAAGGCTGGCAATTTTCTATATTTATACTGTACATAGGGCTGCGTATCGCCAGTGATTTCCTGAATTGATTCAGATTCACAAGATTTTATTCTACATGGATTCGATCGACGATATTTCAGCTACAATACCAATTTATCTTGGATATGAAAGAGATTCTCGGAGAACTAACGCTGTAAATTGTACAAGGAACCCTCTACCTGCTGCATTATTAAAAATATTACTGTTGGGGTGCCTGGGTAGCTCACCTGGTTCAGCGTGCACCCGATGTACAAAGGCTTAGTCCTTACTGCAGTGGCTGCAGGTTTGACTCCAATCGGCAGCCCTTTGCTGCATGTCCCCCCCCCCCCCTTCTCCCTTTCCTTGTCTTAAAAGGTATAATGGAGGATTTTCCCGAATTTTAGAAAAGAAACGCCCTCTCCACTTTTTGAAAAAATGCTCCCGAGAGGGAACGCCTATTAAACGTGTGCACGAGAGAGCGTGCACGAGCCTGGTTCTCCTCGTGCACGCTCTGTTTACAAGTTGCTGTCGGCATGGCTCTACAAGCCGACTTTCCAAAAGAAGATTTGCACTTTTTCCACTCTGTCAGACTCGCCACCGGTAAGTGGAAATCTATTTAGGACAAGCATCTCTATAGCTAACGTTAGCACGCTACAGGCCAACAAACAAGCTATCGCCGAGAGCGGGGGGGGGGGCAGCGGTCGGAGGCTTTTATATACTGTCTATGGTCGGAGGCCTTTATATACCGTCTATGGTCGGACCGCCAAGACCCGCCCTTCAATAGCATTTATTGGCCAGGCGTCCGTGCTTACACAAGGTAACGTAACCTGATTTGTTCAGGTCCTGTCCCCTGACCTATCGGCTATCCTAACCTTAACCACTCGAGGTCAAATGGCAAGTGGGTCTTGGCGTGGCCATAGTGGGATTCGTAATTTTGCGGGCGGACCAGGCTAGCAAGACGCAGGATTTTCATTCAGATATTTGTCTGCGACAGTGGAATCGCATGAAAAGCCGTTTTGGTCGAAGGTAGGCATGAGTCAATTTAGAATTTCTTTAAATGGAGGACAGCCCTATGAAAACACTCGGGGAGTTCGCTCCCTCATCTTGAATGTTGGTGAATTATAAAAAGTAATATTCTGCTCTGATCTACAGGATCGGATACTTACAGACCAGCACGCAGCACTGAATATCAGTATTTGTTATGAACCACAGCTGTGGTTTGGATAAAGTAAGAATAATGTTTGTACATCCGGCGGACTCTTCTTCAGGAGTCCGTTAGCTTACGCTTCGGTATCAGTCTGCTCCCAAATCCTCGGTACACCTTTCTTAACAGGTAAGAGTCTTCGCAGCTTTGGGTGAATATCCAAAAACCCTCCACCGAGTCGGCTTCGAGGCTCCAAGTCCAAGGCTGTTCTCATGAACTATTCGTTCATATCGCTACGAAAAGGAAAGCACATTCGTATGTATTCCACGTATTTCACTCCCTCCAGAAAAATGTGATTATGCGATCGCATAATTCAACGCATAATCAGCCAAAGTCTGCATATTTATGCGGGGGGGGGGGGCGCATTTTTTCAAATACGCTGCACTTTTGCCGCATTAAATTGCCGATTTCCGTGCAAAATATGCGGGTCTTGCATGATTTAATAATCTCCGCATTTTCGTTGCAAAAAACGTACTAATATCTCAGCAGGAAGTTGAAAAATGTTGCGTTTACTTCACACAAGAGCAGCCATTTTCCCCTGTTGCCATGGGAACGTGAAGTTCCCGCAAGTTCCCGCAATTTTTGCAAGTTCCTGCAATTTCATCGCATAAAACTGCATAAATATCCCGCATATTCCATCGCATTTTTTAAGAAAACGTGCCGCATAATCAAGGATTCTTGCCCGCAACAATCACAAAAAAAACTCTGCGTTTTTCTGGAGGGACTAATATTTGTTACTGTCAGCAGCACGTTGACCGCTGCCGTACACGAGGGGAGGGAGGGGGGGGATGTATAGGGCCTTAACCCTCGTGTTGTCTTCCAGTCCATCATGAATTTGTTCAAAATTTAAAAAACGTTTTTTGGCACTTTTCTCAACACTTTTTTTAAATTCATGTTCATTAAACCTAATTTAAATGACATTATACTTAATTTTTGAGTTAAAAAAAGCAGAAATTCTGAATTGTTTTGACTAATAGTAACATTTAAAATGCTATAAAATTGAATAAAACACTCAAAATTCAATGAAAGTAATCATTAATTGTACCTGCAAAGATTGTTATATGGGTTCCATACGACATACATCATGCATCCAAGTTATTTTGGGGCAGTTTGGTTGCAAGAAACCCATATTTCTGATATAAAGAACTTTGAAAACGGGTCAAATTTGACCCTAGGACAACACAAGGGTTAAAATACAGCGCTTTCATGTCTGGGAACAGAGTTTTTGGTGCCTAAACTTAACTGTCGTCATCGCATGACGCTCACTTTTTGTCGGCTAAACAGTGCTGTAGTCTAGTTTTTTTTATAGTGAGTATACTGTTACATTTTTCCAGCATTAGACTCGCCCGTCCCACAGCGACTGTTCCAGAGCGACAACTCCATAGGTTTTTGTAACGATAAAGCATCCGCCTCCACCGGCTCATGTTCTGTAGTTTCTGTAACGTTAGCGTCTGCTGCAGTGTCACCCGAAGCGGCAGTACAGCTTCTACTTCTACTTCATCTACTTCAGTGATTCACATTAGCGGATAAGTGGAAGACGATGGATGGATGGATGGATGGATGGATGGATGGATGGGATGATTCACATTAGTTAATTTCAAATTTGCGCAGAGAATGACCGGCAAGAAACTGTGTTGTTGTTCCTAAGTGACTCGCAACACAGACGGTGAATTTATGAACGTAAGTGTGAAAGTTCTCTCACAAAACAAGAATCATCGTTACGTAACGTTATCCTTGCGTTTTTGTGAGTGGGTATACTGAAATCCTTCACCTTTCCTAGTGGATATACTCCGTATACCTGCGTACCACGTAGACTACACCGCTGGCTAAACTCAACTGTAACGGCCGCTGACACGCCCGACAAGTCATGGAGCTCTGGAGCCGGCGGTCGCCTAATTTCGTGGGATACCATACGAGTTGTGCATAACTTTTCGTTGGATATCGTACGATACCTGTTCATGAGAATGCGTCGAGCCCGTCTCAGACGTCATGGATCGGGTTCTGCCTCGACAAGAAGGCTCTTCTCTGAGCAGGGATCTTCTTGTAGTCGTTGGCGTAGATGACGAGTTTCCCATAGTCGTCCGCTCTGCTCATGGGGCTGTAATCCATGGAGACTCCCGAGTCCGCCACCGCCATGTAGGTGTACCCCGGGCCTTTGGGCATCCAGACTTGACCCGGGTACTCAAAGCTCGACTGCGACGAAAGGCGACCCGACCCGGAGCTCTGCTGCACGGACCCCAGGTCGGAGTGAGATTCACACAGCGCCGTTTTTCTGGAGGCAAAGAGCTCCTGAAGGGGCAAGACTTCCTCGAGAACGTCGCCCAGGTGATGGTCTCCGCCGTGGTTGTTGGCGCTGAGCGTGACGTAGGCGTCTTGAGACTCGAGCAGAGAGGACTCGGAGCAGGCCGCGGGGTTCTGCTGGAGGGCCCGTAAGCGGTCCATCAGCCAGGAGTCGTGCGGTGCGGCTCTCCATCGCTCCGTCAGAGCGGAGTCGCCGCTTTCCAACGGCTCCCTGTCGTCCGACGCCGTCTTCAGATCCTCGCCCTCGGTTCTGCCGGTCGTCAGAGCTCTGGAGGTTTTGGGAGGCAGAGGCGGGCAAGGGCTGAGCTCGGACAGGACCTCCAGAGGAGAAGGGCATTCCTCTGAGTAGAAGAAAGCTGGAGTCAACCATCTGCCTCCGTTGGTCTGTCCTAACCACTCCTGTACAAAGACACAACAAAGGATCGTGACGATTTTCTCTGTAAAAAAGGAATTGTTGGGTCTTTGTAAATTATAGAGCGTGGTCTAGACCTACTCTATCTGTAAAGTGTCTTGAGATAACTCTTGTTATGATTTGATACTATTGTTAGGACTTCATGTGTAATGTGTAAATGTAGAAGGCTCGGGACTTGTCGGGCCTAACTTTTAAGGTTTAAGCTTTTATGGCGATTACAGCTCTAATGTGCAGCGGCAGAATCATCTCTGCAGGGTAAACGTGTCTTCTTCTTACCTGAAAGTCCCCGCCGTAAACGGTGAAAAGGCCTCGGAACTTGCTGTCAGGAGTTGGGATAGTCGGCCAAACCTTCTTTATAACAAACCTGTAAAGAGCACAGATGTTTAAAATATAATTTGACTAAATAGTACAGAAACATTCTGACAGAGGCAATCTTTTCTGGCTAGTAACTGAATTGAAGTTGAAGTTAATTGATAAACATTATTCACTGCGCCTTTTTTTGCTTGTCAACTAATTTTATAAAAAAAAATTGGATTTTTGTTTGTTTTATTTTGATATGTCTAAAATAAAATGTCTTCATTCATTCATTCATAAATGAGCGATGTGTTGGGGTTAACTGACCTGCGGTGGGACAGGAGCATGCTGAGAGACAGCACGATGAGGATGAACGAGATGATAAGAGTCAGGGACGTGATGAGGACGTCGAGCTCTGGAGGAGGGAAATAAGAAATATATCAATAATAATAATCATAATCAATTCAACAAATGTTATTACAGTGTCAAATCATTGAAGTGCTCATATTATGCTCATTTTCAGGTTATATCAGAATAGGTTTACATGGTTTAATTTTCAAAAAACACCATATTTTTGTTGTACTGCACATTGCTGCAGCTCCTCTTTTCACCCTGTGTGTTGAGCTCTCTGTTTTAGCTACAGAGTGAGACATCCCACCTCTATACCATCTTTGTTGGGAGTCACACATGCTCAGTTGCTACGTAAGAACTACTAGCCAGTCAGGAGCAGAGTATGAGGGCGTGTCCTGACAGTACCTAGGTAAGGACTACTAGCCAGTCAGAAGCAGAGTATGAGGGCGTGTCCTGACAGTACCTAGGTAAGGACTACTAGCCAGTCAGAAGCAGAGTATGAGGGCGTGTCCTGACAGTACCTAGGTAAGGACTACTAGCCAGTCAGAAGCAGAGTATGAGGGCGTGCCCTGACAGTACCTAGGTAAGGACTACTAGCCAGTCAGAAGCAGAGTATGAGGGCGTGTCCTGACAGTACCTAGGTAAGGACTACTAGCCAGTCAGAAGCAGAGTATGAGGGCGTGTCCTGACAGTACCTAGGTAAGGACTACTAGCCAGTCAGAAGCAGAGTATGAGGGCGTGCCCTGACAGTACCTAGGTAAGGACTACTAGCCAGTCAGAAGCAGAGTATGAGGGCGTGTCCTGACAGTACCTAGGTAAGGACTACTAGCCAGTCAGAAGCAGAGTATGAGGGCGTGTCCTGACAGTACCTAGGTAAGGACTACTAGCCAGTCAGAAGCAGAGTATGAGGGCGTGTCCTGACAGTACCTAGGTAAGGACTACTAGCCAGTCAGAAGCAGAGTATGAGGGCGTGCCATGCTAGCAGCTAGGCGAGCATTATAACGTGTGTTCCAAAGTGACCACGTTTGTCTCTGAAGTAAAGGCTGGACTACAACAGAGCTGTTTGTGAACGGTGTTTTCCTTTTAACAGTCAGTCATTGCATCAGAGATAAACTAAGCAAAAGAAATCAACTGTCTATAGCAGGGGTTCTCTAACGTATCACTCAAAGGTCTCAGCTGATTTTTATTCCAGGTCAGGGGTCCGGAACGACTAGCAACACATACAGTATATTCAAGTTAAGTACTTAGTTTTCTTGCTCTACTTACATGGAATTCAGAAGCAGTACCCAATGGTACCTTTTTTTTTTTTTTTTTAGCTTAATGCAGTAAAAGTACTGTATATTCTCAGCTTCATGTAGTCAAAGGACATTTTTGTTGCTTTTCTCGACTTCTTTGTTTGTTTCCTGACGTTTTTGTCGTGAGCGAGTAGGCGGCAGTGAAGAGAGAACAAAATACTCAAAATATCATACTGGGTCATCATCGGATTTCGATAGTCGAAATCAAAAGCTATTTTGATTAATTTTCAAATTTCAAATCGAAACCGCGACACCCCTAAATTACGGTGGCCGAGACGGTTCAACACAAATACAAAAGCCACAACACAACTGCTCTATACCTATGAAGTTACCTCTGTTTCTGAACCGGACCCCATCCGCCGGCTTTGTGTTGAACCGTCTTGGCCACCGTACTAAATGCCCGTGTGAGTGACTGCTCACCTGCAGGCAGTGTTTCCATGGTCACCGGGTCACTCCAGGCACTCCAGTAGCCGTTGTAGCTGATCCCGTCCAGCTTCACTCGGACTCGCAGCTTGTACTTTTTGTCCGGCTGCAGACCTCTCAGGATCAACTCGGAGCTGGCTCGGACCACCTCCACCTGCAGAACAGTCCTCGACTCATCAGTACCGGTCCACATGTGACCCAAACACTCAACGTTATTGTGCTATTTTCTGCATATTTACTCCCACTTTTTGTCGGGTTTTGGACGCTTTTACTGATGTTCTTTTCTATGTTTTTGGTGTTTTTTTGTTGCTTTTTCCGATGTAGTAAAACCATGATGAATGGTGGCGCAGTCCCACAATATTCTCACCTCGTCGTACAACATTGTGGTCGCCTAAAGAATGCATTTTCAGCGTTCTGCCAACCAAGCTAGCTAGCTACCGCTAGCGTTAGCTGCTAACTTAAGGGAAAGTTTGCTAATTTTCTGTACAGACACGTTTACCCGCCGGTACACATCCGCCGGATGACCTGCTTCAGAAGGGTTGAAAATCAGCAACGTTTCCCTCTTTAGCATTTAGCTTAGCACTGCGCCATAGCAACCAGAAACAACTCTAGTTTGGCCACGTCATCCTCCCCAGCTCTGCACTCTCGTCAAAAATTGTCACCCGGATTAAAAAAAAACTAAATAGTGTCACGTACCGAGGCTTTAAAGCCGCAGCCAACAAACTGCGGCTTTAAAATGTTTTTAATGACGTCATACCTGCCCCACGTGGCTGTCGTCGTCCGTCGTGTAGCTGACCTCGTACATCATGCTGTCGTCCATGTACTTGAGGGGAGGAGGCACCCAGCTGACGTTAAGCTGGTCTCGCTGACCCGTACGGCTCACCGTCACGTTAGCCGGAGGGTCCAGAAGAACTGCCGAGCAGAAAGACACGAGGCAGTGTGAAGAAATAAAAACGTTAACATGCTACTGTTAGAAAAAAAAAAATATATATATATATATATGTTATCATTGATGAATGATTATATTGCATTCTGTAATACACTGTGTATTCTGTTGAACACTAGCCATACTTAATCTACACTTTGCACCAAGAGACATTTGAAGCTGGCAAATACAAAAACATCTTCTCTTTGTTTTTGGCCTAAATCTCATAACTTCCAGCTCCCTCTCCCCTCACGAGGGAGCCACTACAGCTGTGTCGACGCGAGCATGCGCGTTCACTTCTAGAGCTTAACCCCTAGGTTAATTTACGCCGGAATTGTCCTTTAAGTTTATTTAAATGTCTCCGGGCTACGCCCCGAATCTCCTCAAGTCCTAGAAATGCCCCTGCACAAAGATATTCAGTTTACTGTCACAGAGGAGAGAAGAAACTAGAAAATAATCACATTTAGGAAGCTGCAATCAGAGAACAAAAACAACATTGGTGAGAGCTGTGAGAGTATAGCAAAATAGTTAACTGAAAGACATTAAAACTCTCGGTCCTGAGGGGAAACTGCAGATGTGGGTGATAACGGTGCGTTCTTTTTGCCTCGCAACTCGTATTTTACGAGGTCAAAGCCGTAAACACGCCCCCCTGACCTCGTATTTACGAGCTCGGAACTCGTACAACCACCGAGTACCCCGAGTTCAAAATCCAACATGGCTGCCCCCCTGCATCGACAGCTGTGAAAGCTGTAGTAACATAGTTATAAGCACTTCTGTGTTATTTGTGTCTCACTAAATCAGTCATACACGCAGCGCTGTCTTCTATCTGTGTTGTCAAGCGGTTTGTATGCACATAAAACAGCGTATACGTTGTTTAAACTGGCGTTGCTAACAATGGCTAACCTGGCTAGAGCTAATGAAAACAATGAAAATCCGACTTGCAAAAAGAACGCATTCAACTCGTGTGTGACGTCATTCCCAGTTGCGACCTCCGACTCCCGAGGCAAAAAGAACGCACCAATATTCTCTGTGAGTTTGCCACTTCAATTGCCAGCTTTCACATACAAATATGTGATCAATTGTTAATATAAAGTACTAAAGAAAGCAGCTTTAAAACAGGAAATATGAGGAATTTAAGAGGCTATGAAAAGGATCACACACATTCTTAGTGAAATCAGTGGCACAGTTTGCAGTAAAATAACTCACAGAAAATCTCGATTTGAAGGCTGCGATTGTGGATCAGTTTTCCCAATCGATGAACTTTTATGTCCATTTGGACAAACATCTTCGTTCCGTTCAGACGGCAGACGAACAGCCTCTTCCCGCCGGCGGCAGGAAGTGCTCTCAGCGGACACCTGCTGCTGTTTTCTTTCCTGCTCGGGACAGAGGAACACAGAAGCAGTCAGTCGGCTGGCGAGGCTGTTTTATTCACTTCAAACAAGACAGATGATGCTGAGTCATGACCAGGGTCCAAAATTAACTTATTTGTCCACCAGCCAAATGGCTAGTGAATGTTCAAATTTTACCAGCCACTCAATGGATCACCATTGTTTTTTTGGCTGGTGAGTGAAGAAAATCTACCATCCACCTGCATATTTTACCAGCATTTGGCTGGTAAAATGGTGCTAATTTTGGACCCTGGTCATGACAAAAAATTATTATAACCGATGTATTATTCGATCATTCCGCTATGTTAGCAAATATAACGCTAGCTAGCTTGTTTGGTAGCTTGTTTAATAACTTGTTGGATAGTTAGCTAGCTTGTTTGGTAGCTTGTTTAATAACTTGTTGGATAGTTAGCTAGCTTGTTTGGTAGCTTGTTGGATAGTTAGCTAGCTTGTTTGGTAGCTTGTTGGATAGTTAGCTAGCTTGTTTGGTAGCTTGTTGGATAGTTAGCTAGCTTGTTTGGTAGCTTGTTGGATAGTTAGCTAGCTTGTTTGGTTGCTTGTTTGGTAGTTAGTTACCTAGCTTGTTTGTTAGCTTGTTTAATAGCTTGTTATATAGATAGTTAGTTAGCTAGCTTGCTAATTCCACCCACAGTGCTTTAATGCTACACTAGTTACAGAAAATGAGCCGAACAAAGTATATTATATATATCGTATATATCTGCCGGTAGCGTTGTGCTCTTCTATGCTTTTTACTAATTTTGTGGCCGGCCGGCTGGTTTGCTAAGTTCTCAGTTCAGCATCATCTGTATTAGAGAAAATGTTTGGGAATAAAATAGCCTTGCAACCTACTGTCTGGAGTTCAACATTTACACACATCCTGTCGTATAATTACAATTATTTGTGTGCCCTTTAAAAATTGCTTATTGCCCCTCTCCACCCATACCTATTTGTAATAGAAAAAGAGAAAAATAAAGTATGAGAACGACAGCTCTGAGCTACAGTATTGTTGTTATAGGCTGTCCTGTTCTGACTGGGACTTACTGGTAGGTGTATGTGAAAGAGTACTGGTCCACGGAGCCGGCCCTCTCCTCATCTTCCTCCCAGAAGCACGTGAAGTCCTTCCTGCCTTCAGCGAAGCACTTTGGGTTTTGTGGCTCCTCTCTCAGCAGCATAGACACTAAGACAGGTGAAGTTAGGAAGCAACAGACAGAAGAAATGTGAGAAGACAAAGGCCAAAAGTCACTTTATTTTTTCAGGAAACTTAATTTGCAGTCAGGAGTACAAGAAACAAACACATGTACACGCCTAAACGAAAAGACAACAATACAATAACATCAAGTACAAAAATGTTTCAACCTAATTTCAATACCTACAGCTTCTAAATTCTAAATAACGTGCTAATTAATCCGATTTATTGAACAGGGAATGAATGAGTTTTTACTGCTATTGCTCGAGAACTGGGATACTCTGAATCTACGACCTAAAGGAGAGAGTTTCAAACTCAAAGTGAGGAGGATGCTTTTGCTTGTTAAGGCTGTTTTATGCTTCTGCGTCAACTCCACGCCGTAGCTACACCGTCGCTCCTACGGCGTCGTGACCCTTTCGGAGTTCTGTGTCGGGGTTGCTTTGCATCGCGGTGCATTCCACCGCCATAACACTAGGGGGGGGGGGGGTGATAAGTCTGAGGTTATTTGCGAGGTGTCTGCCAGCCAGTTTATGTTATGTTAGCAAGGTAACTTTAGCACAACTGCCCACAAAGTACCACTTGCTGGCGAAGTGCTAATTTCAAAACGTTACTGACGTATAGACACGTTACAAACGGATAACCGCGTCATTGTAACCAAAATATGTCTGAGTTTATTTGCAAAGCTGATGTCGGTGAACTAGCATGTTGCTACTCCCCACAATAGGCTGCTGGAAACACCGACTATCAACACACAGGACCAGCTGACCAATCACAGTCCTTGCGGTCTGAGTCGCCTCGACGCAAAGTTACACATTTTTGGAGGTGCACGTTGAGCTACGGCGGAGGGCTCGGAGAGGGGTACGCGGCGACGCAGAGGGGCCTGCGGAGGTACGACGTCAATTCGACGCAGAAGTATAAAACAGCCTTTAGTGTTACGTGGCGTATCAGAATCAGCTTTGATGGCCAAGTAAGTCTGAACACGTAATAATAATAATAATAATAATACATTTTATTTGTACAGGGGAAGTGACTCTCAGTACATGCATAGAAACAGATTGACGGCTACAAACAAGGATAACAAAGATGAACGAGGTAAACATGTAGAGCTGCAACAATTAGTCGAGAGCCAGAAAAATCACTGCCCACTATTTTTGATGATCAATTTATCGTTTTGAAGTCATTTTTCATCCAAAAATATTTTCAGCCTCTCAAATATGGAGATGTCCTGCTGCTCTTTTGTTTTATATCATATTAAACCGAATATATTTGGGGTTTTAGACTGACATAAGACACTTAAAGACATCAGCTTGGACTTCTGCGATGAACATTTTTCACTATTTTCTGACATTTTATGGACCAAACGATTAATCGAATAATAAAAACAATGGCAGACCTATGTATGTGTACATTTTGATTTCATGAATTCAACTAAAGAGGGAGTTCTGATGTTATGTTTAAATCTAATTTAAAACTTTCTATTCTTCTGTCTCTACAGGTAACAATAAAAAAACTATTCTCTTACCTTTTTTCTCGAAATTTCGCGCGCCTTGGACGATGGACTCTTTCCACACGACGCACAATATCACCCAAACCAACAACCTGCTCAGGTGACCGCATTTCATCCTTCTGTGTTGTCTGTGAGCAGAAATACTTTTAACCTTCTGTTGCCCGCCGGCATAACTAGAAAACAAGCTGGCTGCAACGCGTCTGCTGCAGCTCTGACAGAGGAGAGGCTGTTCTTTAGTTTAGATACCGCGGATAACGCAACGTGGTTACGCGCCTGCTAGTGGGCGATAAGAAGGTAGGTAGTGTGTGTGTGTGTGTGTGTGTGTGTGTGTGTGTGTGTGTGTGTGTGTGTGTGTGTGTGTGTGTGTGTGTGTGTGTGTGTGTGTGTGTGTGTGTGTGTGTGTAGCCGAGCTGTTTACTTTCTGCAAAAGTTAGTGAAGGAGAGGTGGGGCAAAAAAACGTTTTACTCTCTTGTTGATGGGCGGGAATCACGCGCTCATTGATGTTTACAACTTGTTTGTGCTGCTGCAGAGAGAGAAGTGTTACGTTACGTGCGTAAAAGCGCGCCAAGGTACGTAGGTAGGAGACAGACAGACAGACAGACAGACAGACAGACAGACAGACAGACAGACAGACAGACAGACAGATAGATAGATAGATAGATAGATAGATAGATAGATAGATAGATAGATAGATAGAAAGATAGATAGATAGATAGATAGATAGATATGCTCCAACTATTTATCAAGACATTTGATAACAGAATGCCTAAAAATCAGCACATCATTTGGGAAAAACATAATAGTTGCCGAGGAAGAGAATCATCCTGTAGAGCCGACATCATTTTATATCAAATTCAAAGAGGCTTTATTAGTATGACCATACTGACACACAGTATTACTAAAGCACATAAACTGTTGTACAGTATGATGCAGACATTAAAACATCAGGTTAACATTCGTGCAAAAGCAACAATCATGTCAACAAACTGTAACAATAAGAACAAAACTGATCAATATCAGCAACTACATGAAAACAAGAATATTACAGGTGTGTGTGTGTGTGTGTGGGGGGGGTCACTATCTATCTATCTCTATTCTCCAACTGTCTTTATTCTGAAACCATAACAACTAATGTTGAGGATTTTCACTCCTGACACATAAAAGAGGCAAAAGCTGCAGTTACTTCCTCTTCCCGTCGACCATGCAACGTTTTGTTTTTCTGGGTCCAAATTTGAAATTCTAACTTTTTGGTCGACTTTGACACTTTGCCGATGTTTTTGTTGTTTTTGTAATTATTATAAAGCCTTAACCCTCCTGTTGTCCTCGGGTCAAATTTGACCCATTTTCCAAAAGTTTCAATATGAGAAATATTTGGGTTTCTTTCAACCAAATTGTCAAAACAAAATAACGTGTATTGAATGTGGGTGTTTTGTTCAATTTTACAGCATTTGAAGAAAAAATGATGAAAGAACGTTGAAAAAACCGTGACAAGAATGTCGGAAAAAGCTTAAAAACAACAACAAAATTCCAAAAAAGCACATTAAATCATCAGAAAAAGTGACCCAAAACTTCGATAATAGTGAGTGAGAAAAAGCTTGAATTTGAAATTCTGACACAGAAAAACAAAACGTTGCGGTAGAACAAAACATTAAGAACCCCCCCCCCCCCCCCCCCCCCCCCGTTGGCCCCGGGCCAGGCTAATGCCTGCATGTGCCCAAAGTAACGGAAGCCGCAGAGTACACACACACACACGCCTCAGACGCAGCAAACGGTTCCTTATCTACTCACTGCACCCGCATGTTTTTCTTCGTTTGACCAGCTTTATCAGCTCTGCAGACACTCGTGTTTCTTCACCCATGATAAGTGCCTGCCCCCCCCTCCCCCACGGGGGGGGGGCTTCGCTGCCCATCCCCATCAGTTTAAACACACTTCAGCACCTTTTTGCGTAATCTGAAAGCAGAGAAGAGAAGACGGCCTGATCCCAGCATGATGTAAAGAGAAGCTGCATTTCACTCACATGACGACATCCAGCTACAGGTGGAAGAAGTACTCAGATCCTCTAGCTACTTAAGTACAAATACCACACTGTAAACATACTCTGTTACAAGTTAAAGTCCTGCATTGAAAATGTTACTTTAGTAAAAGTCTTAAAGTATCATCAGTTGAAGTATTAAAAGTAAAGTAAAATCCTCCCGTTGTAGAAAGAGTAAAGGATCCAACCAGTTGTGTGTTTAATGGTCCGATCATCTCAGCTGGACCTCTGCTAAATAGCCTCAGGAAGGAACTTGTTTTGGTGGAACATGTGTACGTTCAAAAGTAGTTTTTAGTCGTGCAACAGAAAACTCAGATTGGACAGATAGTCTAGCTAGCTGTCTGGATTTACCCTGCAGAGATCTGAGGAGCAGTTAACCAGAGTCCTCACAAATCAGCCGGAGGTTAGAACGCCAACACAGAGACAGAGGAAGGGGGACGGACACCCGGAGGAAATGAGGGACATACGGGGGATTTCCGTCGGCACCGGAGAAATCCTGGAAGTGGAACATCGTGGGTATAGACTAGAGTCCGGATCCATGCCTTGGTATAGACTAGGGAATTTCTGAGTCTCAAAGTCAGTAAATCTGCCAAATTCTGCTTTGTCGCGTAATTGCAGTTTTAAAAAACGGTTTCCTGTCTTTTTGGTTTGAACAACAACTAGGCGGGCGTTGAGATTGACGCGTGCGCTCTAGGCCGTTTAAGAACTGCCGGTTGTAATCTTTACACCAGAGGTCTTCGACGGTTTTTTAAGCCAAGGACCCCTAAACTGAAAGAGAGATGGAGAAGGGACCCCATACTACATACAGTATATTGTATAAAATTAAACTGCATTTTAAACTGTGGCTACAGTAACAGGTGGGGCGGTCTAAAGCCTTTATACATACCATTTTTTGCATAGAATACTAAGCTATTAAAATAGCCTTATAATTGTTGCCATGATTTTATAAATCATGTTTTATTTTAAAACATGCCTGTGGCACAGTAAATCTTTAGGATTAACTGTATCTCTGGATGCCTACCTTAGTGATTATACCTTACCTATAGGCCAGTCAGCCTATCTTCAGTGGGGATATATATTTGCTAATAATACGTTGGATTCATTGAAAAAACTTTCAAAAATCAACAATAATTTGGAGGCCCCCCCCCCCTGCATTGACTCTGAGGACCCCCTGTTGAAGATCCGTGCTTTACACATTTATCTCTCTTTTTAACAGATTCACAATGCATCCTTACATCCCCAGCTACAGATGACTAGGGTCGGGTACCGTGACCCGGTGCTAATATGGAAACGACCGGACCGAATAGCAACACAGATTGCGGTGCCACGTAAATGCCCGTGCTTCTCTCTGATGCTCCGAAACGGCCGTTAGAGGCAACCGAAACATCGCCGCGCGTGACGCTAGTTAACTCTACACATAGCAGCAGGTAACGTTAGCCTTCCCTTAGCTAGCAGCTGGATTATTTTTTATTTATTTTTTTATTTAACCTTTATTTAACCAGGAGAATCCCATTGAGATTAAAAACCTCTTTTGCAAGGGTGACCTGGCCAAGACAGGCAGCAGCATATAAAAAGTAATACAAAAAACTAAGGTACAGACAAATAACACAGAACACAAAAACTAACACTTCAAATAATTACCCACAAAAACACATTTACATAGTAAGGCATCTGCCTCTATGTCTTTCTTCCTCTACGGATTAAAATGCTCGGTTCAGGCACCGGCACCGTTTTCAAAGTATCGCTATCACCGGTATCAGAAAAACCAGACGATACCCGACCCTACAGAAGACACATTTAGACCCTGTTTACACGTGCACGGTTATTCTGAAAAACTGAGACATTTCCCTTCGTTTACACGCAAACGGAGAATTCTCCTCTGAAAACGTGACTTTCTAAAAACTCCGGCCAGAGTGGAGATTTTGGAAATCTTCGTTTGCACGTTTGCATGTAAACTGAGACAAACGGAGGTTTAGGCAGCCGAGGAAGTGAGGTACAAGGTAACGGAGCCTTTTATACATCGTCGTGTTTCTTTAGAAATAAACGATGGTCAAATGAAATCTTTAAACGCTTCAGATGTAAAGTTATTGGCTGTTAAAGTGACGCCAAAATGAATGGCAGTGAATGGGATGCTAACGGGGGGTGATGGCTTGTTAGCATCAAAATGGCGCCATAGGAGGCTTCACTCTGAGGAGAGAAGCCTGGCCCCTTGGGTTTAGGCAGCCGAGGAAGTGAGGAAGAGAAGAGACAGGAAGTGATTTGTTGCTGCTGTCGCCATTTTCTGGATTCTGATTGGCTAACGTGGGCTTGAGCTTCTCGTTACACCGCCACCTACAGGTCTGGCGTGCTCTTGACGGCAGATACACACGGGGACGTGTATAAGAACACTTTTCTGAAAACTGACAGCTGTGCACGATGTTATTTTTGAAACCGGAGAGGTTGAAATGTCCGTTTATGAAAATAGCCGCCCACGTGAAAACATAGTCTTAAATTTGGTTAATTTCCTCTCCACATCTTTTCCAGCCAGTTTAGTGAACGTTAAACTGCAGATGAGTTCAGTTGTGTCTCTACGGGGGCCGCGGGACAGGAAGGAGGCGATGAGGAAACCTGTATTGTTGTGGAGGACGATGGCAGCGTGTGGTTTATCTGCTTCTTCAGATAAAATGTGGAGAGAAAAGAAGCCGTGACCTGATGTTTTGGGGGGTTAGGAGGTCATAAATTATGTGCAACTGATTTTGTGAAAAAGAAACTAAAAAGACAACAATGTGCACGCTCGGCCCTTTTTGTAATAATTATATTCTTTATTTTCATATACACATTTCAACAATTTATTCTTGTTTATAAGATGCAGTTTTTCACAACGCTTCCATCCGACATTCAGAATCTAAAAAACATCCAATCATCTGATCCGTAGGGCTGCCCCCCCCCCCACCTTCCCCCTCTTTGATTAGTCGACAAACTGGCCATTTTGGTTTTAGTTGATTAGTCATGTTTTATGCTGCTTTCATGCTGAATGATTTACTTCCAAGAAACTTCTAAGCTCATCTGTAGTTAACAAGATTTAACGTGGAGCTTTTGCACGATTCTTTGTGGAGAAACGGATGTTTTTTTTTTTTTTTTTTACAGATCTGTCGATTAAATCAACTAATGGATTAGTCGACTAAATCGTACGAGTGTTAGTCGACAGACCAAGCTGATAATCGGCCGAGGGACAGTCTGGCGAGGTCGGTGACTCGAGTCTGTGCGGCGTGTTCCGTGCCGTCGTCCGTCGGCCTTCATTTTTTGCCGATTTGTAGGGCGTAGTCGGGAGGGCTCAAATGACCAATCTGATTGGTGGAGAGCTAACCCGGAAACAGGAAGCCGAATGGTCGTGACTAGAGTCTCTCAAAATCTGAGGAAAATCTTTCAAACTGACCTTTGTCGATCTGAAATGAAGACAGATTCAGCAGCTGCACGGCCTGTTTCTCACTGTGAACTATTTTAGTAAAATATGAGATCGTATTCTGAACGAGTCGCCGTTAATGGCCGTTTGAAAAATCCTAAATCCGGATGCAGCAGCCAGACCCACGTGACGCGTTCGTCCAATCAGCTGCCGGTTTTCATTTTTGGGGCGACAACCATCCAGATTAGCGCCGCCTGCTGTTACGGAGACGTATTATTACGTCTCGTCTCCTCGGCGTGTTCTCTGGCATGTTTTGAACAATTCGGGGAGACTGATCTGTCCAAATGCCTTTTCTGCCGATGGTCCCCCCCCCCTCCGTCTGGTCTACGTGTAGAGGCCATAAGACTTTCTTAAAAATCGAGGACAGCCCTACTGATCTCGCCTCTTTTAGAAAATAAATCAGGAACGCAACACGTGAAAACAAATGTAAGAGTCAGTAGCAGTCGGTAGCATTTCAACATGGCAGATACCGGACAAAGTGGATACAAATTCAACATCAGTGGACAGTTTAGCACATTCAGTATGTATTCAAGCAGCAGCCACTGTTGTTGGCGCCTTTACTGAAACATATTTTATGCTCAGACGTCTCTTCGTTCCATTTAAATACGTCACAAACCTGCACACACGTTGAAATACAGATGTAGTGTTATGAGTCTTACACACTGCCAACACATGCCCATGACATGAAGAGAAGTTCGTATGATATCACACAAAATAACAG
This sequence comes from Gymnocephalus cernua, assembly GCA_023631565.1. Taxonomy (NCBI): domain Eukaryota; kingdom Metazoa; phylum Chordata; class Actinopteri; order Perciformes; family Percidae; genus Gymnocephalus; species Gymnocephalus cernua. The sequence continues at coordinate 2,685,906 of CM042441.1, forward strand.
CGACGGCCGGCTGGTCACATGACAGTTAAGTTTAGCCGTCTTTAGAGTTAGATTTAGCCGAGAAAAGATGACGATGGCCGTGACTGTTAAATTATGGTGTCCTTTGTTATGACTGCTTTCGTTTCCTTTTATATCGATGACTGTAAGAGCCGAGATTGAACAAAATATGTTTTGGGCGCCCAGGTAGCTCAGTTGGTACAACGCGCGCCCATATATAGAGGTTGACTCCTCGACCGCGACCTGCAGCCCTTTGCTGCGTGTCATCCCCCCTCTTTCATGTCTTCAGCTGTCCTGTCAAAAAAGGCCTAAAAATGCCCAAAATAATAATCAAAAATATATATATTATATGTTTTGTTATATGCACAAAAAACTAAATAAAGATTAAAGTAAATAAAACAAAAAAATGTAGCCGACAAAAGGTGACTGTGAGCCGGGTGCAGAGCACCGCCAGATTACGGTCCTTTCAGCCGCCGTTACAGTTGAGTTTAGGCGACAAAAAGGTGAGCGTCATGCAGCGACCACAGTTAGGTTTAGACACCAAAACGAGAAGTTAAAGCGTAACTCTCGCCAAAATGCATCCTATAGGGTCTTTCTGTGAATGTACGTGAGTCAAACTTTAGTTTAAAAGCATATTTAGGACGGAAACGGTATTCTTGTTTTTGGGTCAAATGGCCTTTTGAATGGGAGAGCTAGGGGCACTTTTATGCTATAGCCTCAAAATATCTATTTTTAACCACTAAGAAGACTCGACACAACATGAGACTTTGCTCCGAGTATCTCCAGGAGATCTACACATTAACTCCACCGGAGCACAAGGGATATACTAAATCTGTTGCTGCTTGTTTTGATATCGACTCGTTCTGACTGCCGAGACGGCGGCGACCGGAAACAACAAGAGCTTCGGTGAGTTGTTAAAACCTTTCTTTTTAGTAAACTCTGGGTCCACAAACAATGTTCTCAATGCTGAGTTAATGTGTAGAGCTCCTGGAGACACTCGGAGCAAAGTCTCATGTTGTGTCGAGTCTTCTTAGTGGTTAAAAATAGATATTTTGAGGCTAGCATAAAAGTGCCCCTAGCTCTCCCATTCAAAAGGACATTTGACCCAAAAACAAGAATACGGTGAATCTTAAAAGTGGAGCTTCCGTCCTAAATATGCTTTTAAACTAAAGTTTGACTCACGTACATTCACAAAAAGACCCTAGGATGCATTTTGGCGAGAGTTACGCTTTAGGATTAGAAAAACACTCCCAGAACACGAACGTGTTCTCTGAGACTAAAAGGCAACTGGACTCGCTAGAAATTCTTGAAGACGTTTCCCTCCTTAAATTTCACTTTCATCCATCAGGACTCAAGTTCTCAGCGGGTCGACTGGATTTTCAAAGCTAACATACAGGATAAAAAATACGTACATTTTAACTGGCCGACATCGCGTAACGCGCAATGACGATAAAACCTCATTTTATTCACTTCAACGAGACGAGAAGATATTACAGTAACGGCACACGAGGTGACGACCTTTTAACCAGCTCACTGCTTTTCCTGATAGTGGCAAAAAGCAGTTTATCAGAGATGCTTTACACACACACACACACACACACACACACACACACACGGTCTAGCTTTTGCCGCATGTGTGTGTGTGTGTGTGTGTCTGTGTGTGTGTGTTATTATGAAAGCATGTGTGTGAGAAAAGGCGTTATAGAAAGAGGCACAAAGGGGTGAGTGAGGACACGCCATGAGGCAGTTAGCATCTCCCTCCAGCTGTCTCAGCGTTAGCATCTAGCTGTCTCAGCGTTAGCATCTAGCCGTCTCAGCGTTAGCATCTAGCTGTCTCAGCGTTAGCATCTAGCTGTCTCAGCGTTAGCATCTAGCTGCCTCAGCGTTAGCATCTAGCTGCCTCAGCGTTAGCATCTAGCTGCCTCAGCGTTAGCATCTAGCTGCCTCAGCGTTAGCATCTAGCTGTCTCAGTGTTAGCATCTAGCTGTCTCAGCGTTAGCATCTCCCTGCAGCTGTCTCAGCGTTAGCATCTAGCTGTCTCAGCGTTAGCATCTAGCTGTCTCAGCGTTAGCATCTAGCTGTCTCAGCGTTAGCATCTAGCTGCCTCAGCGTTAGCATCTAGCTGCCTCAGCGTTAGCATCTAGCTGTCTCAGTGTTAGCATCTAGCTGTCTCAGCGTTAGCATCTAGCTGTCTCAGCATTAGCATCCAGCTGTCTCAGTGTTAGCATCTAGCTGTCTCAGCGTTAGCATCTAGCTGTCTCAGCGTTAGTAGTGCACAAGAAAAGGCTTCCATCAACCCGATCACATTTGTTTACAATAACGTCCGGGTAGTAAACTCCTACGTCCCTGTACAGTAAGTTTAATGGTGCTGAGCTAACGGGGAAGAGGAACGGCTGGATATACTCCTGTCTCCATCTAAAATGCATGTTTTGACACTTTCATATGTCAACACTTTGACTAACATTAGCTCGGGGAGCTAATTTACCCTTTGGGCTGCAACAGCGAAGGTAAAGCCTGTGGGCTCCGAAGACAACTTGTTGGACTCGTTCATAGTGCACCTCGTTAAACTCTGAGAAACTCAGAAAACTGTTGTTGTAAAGAACCCTTCTGCCATCTAGTGGCTCTGATCATGGTGTTGCTGTCAGCTCGATGGTGTTTTAAGCCCCCAACTACGCCTTCCAGGCAGCGCTGCCTGGAAGGCGACATTGGGGGTTTAAAACACCTTGCTGTCACTGCTGAAAAGAAAAGAAGTTTAAATCGAAAGTCAAAACGAATCGGGGATTTAGACAATCGTGACATCCTCTAATAGTCAATACACGTAGTCCCCAAAAACGTCGGGCTCTACCTTTCAGCCTTACAAAGCTCTACATGCCCGTGTTTGAGACATCAATCATTCCAAGTAGGATGTACAACACGCAACTGAAACCTAACCTAAGCACACGGACCGCACGGATCTCAAACAAGGCCAAACGTACAGCCGTCCCAAAACACGATTTGACATCACTTCTAGTTTTCTGCAAGAAATATTTTGACTCAGAAAATGAAGCCGCTGAACACTACGTTACAGAGACAGTGAATGTAAAACGCTAACGTAGCAGCATCGGTTGAGGTGGACTCTAGCTCACCGCAGAGCTGATGGTTAAAAAAAAAAAAAAAACAGACAATGGAGCCTCTTTAAAAGGTGAAAGAATGACACGAAATTCCACCAGGTGCAGATGCGCCATGTTCCGGCTTTGTTATGTTGTCCGCCAAGCGTCACACACACACACACACACACACACACACACACACACACACACACACACACACACACACACACACACACACACACACACACACACACACACACACACACACACACACACACACACAGAGCGTTTCCGTCCTTCCCTCCGTGTTGAACGCCCCTCGGCTCCATCAAAAAATAGACCTGCCGCGTATTTGTTTCCAGGAGCGCTGCGTTGCGGCGGGTGGAATAACAAGCACTGTCTTGAGTGGCCGTGATTGCTGGCGGCGGGCGCGGGGCGCATCCTGGTGGAATTTAGGGATGAATGAAAGACAGGCCTGTGGGGGGGGGGGGGGGGGGAAGAGGTTTCTGATGAAGAGCTGATGAAGATTATCGCAGCCTGCTGTCTTCTGGTTGGTTCACGATGGACTGCGTGGCCGGAGCCGAGAGAGAGGGAGAGGTGCGGCACTTCACGTGGCTGAGGCACAGAGAAGGAAGGTCTTCATGTTCGAGTGTGTGTGTGTGTGTCCATGTGTGTGTGTGTGTGTGTGTGTGTGTGTGTGTGTGTGGCACATGACTCAGCAAGCACAGCCCCCGTGGCTCTCTGACGGCGAGTCTTTAAGCGGCTGGTTCCTGTGGTTGGTCACGAGGTTGATGTCTCCCTCCATGGTCTCGTTCATCTTCTCACAGATGACGTCCACCAGACGCTCAAACACCTGCTTCACGTTGATGTTGTCCATGGCGCTGGCCTCGAAGAACTGGAAACCTGAGCAAGAGCAACATCATTTCATTTACCATGAACAAACGCAGTACATGTGTGCATCTTAAAATCAGACCCTCCAGTTTTTTTGTGATTGTTGCGGGCAAAAATCCACGTGTTCTTAAAAAATGTGATGGAATATGCGGGATATATAATGCAATGATATTGCGGGAACTTGCAAAAACTGCGGTTTGATGAAAAAGAGAAAAAGTGATTCCCCCCCAACACTGTGTTCTCAGTAGGCCAAATTACGTCACTTTATAACGTTCCCATGGCAACAGGGGAAAATGGCTGCTCTTGTGTGAAGTAAACGCAACATTTTTCATCTTCCTGCTGAGATATATGTGACTTTTTTTGCAACGAAAATGCGGGGATTATGAAATCGTGCAAGCCCCGCATATTTTGCGCGGAAATCGGCAATTTATGCGGCGTATTTGAAAAAATGCAGCCCCCGCATAAATATGCAGACTTTGGCTGTTTATGCATTGAATTATGCGATCGCATAATCACGTTTTTCTGGAGGGAGTGTAAAATACACATAGATACACAGTGTTTCTCAAATGGGGGTACGTGTCCCCCTAGTGGTACTCTGGAGGACTGCAGGGGCTACGTGTCATCTTTTGCTAAATGTTTTTCAGTTCCAGGCTGTAGTAACTTCTTCTGTCTGTTTTTTCTCCAAGTTTGTCACTTTTTTCAAAGTTTCTGTCTCTGTTTTTTAAGTTTGTCACCTTTTGTTGAAGGTGTTGTCGTTTGTTTTGACCTGTTCTCACCTTTTTTCCTTTCTTTATTCTACCGTCTATTTCTTCAAAGTTTTCTGCTTTTTCAAAGTTTTTGTCACTTTTTTTTCTAAGTTTGTCGCTGATTTCAATTTGTTGTCCCTTTTGTCGCCCTAGTGTTGCCTTCCTTCTTTCTACTGTGTTTTTCGAAGTATTTATTACTATGTTCGTCTCCTTTCTTCATCATCATTTAAATGTCTTCCAGGTCCAAGGCTGTTGTTTAGTAAATCTATCGCTGACATCGCTGTATTCTTCTTCTTTATAGAGACTTCATTTTCTACCATAAATTATTTGCGCCGGTTACGGGGTACAGGGCTTAAAATAACAGTTCAAAAGGAGGAACATTATTGAAAAAAGCTTGAGAACCACTGGTTATAATTGGTTATGGGCCTAATGCCAAACATGAATGAACGATATCTATTGGCAGGAAGAAGTTTTACAAAAGGACACAATACGTTTCTCCTGCCAAGATACGTCACCGAAACGTCGACCCGAAAACGGGTGGTGGTGGCGCAGTGGTTAGAACACATGCCTTTGGTGTGGGAGACCTGGGTTCGATTCCCACCACGATCCATCAACCAATGTGTCCCTGAGCAAGACACTTAACCCCTAGTTGCTCCAGAGGCGTGTGACCTCTGATATATATAGCAATTGTAAGTCGCTTTGGATAAAAGCGTCAGCTAAATGACATGTAATGTAATGTAAAAACCAATGCAGATGTGCATGAATTGTCTTTCTTTTCTTTGAAAATGTGCGTAGACCAAAGTTATAATAGCCTACTTTTTGCTTTTTCAATTAGTTTTCATATTAGTTGAGTTTTCAGAGTGTCAGAAAGGTTTAGTTTTTGTATATGTAGTTTTACAGGGCCAGGTATAATTTCTCATAAGTATGTAGCTACAAAACACATGCAAAGTACACGGTTGGAGAACGGCCATCAAGGCCTAAATCCAGTGATTGTCCACAGGGTTGAGTTAAAGAGTTTCCACCTAGCTCCTCTGCCAGTCTCTGGCTGTCCTCCGTGGGGACGATCCGGTCGTCCTCCAGGTCACACTTGTTACCGACCAGGATCACCTGAGCGTTGTCCCACGAGTACGTCTTGATCTGCGTCGCCCTGAAGGACACACAAAGTTTCACAGTCAGGATCCATAAAGCAACAAAGAACCCAACAAATACTTCCCACGCGAGGTCATCCAAATACGTCATGTACCACATTTGTAGCCTAGAAATCTAGACGCACCCCAGCGGCAGCAAATTTTAATTTGCAGCTAGGGTCAGTCTAGGCTTGTGAGCTGGAAAAACCAAATTCATGTCTGGCCAATCACATTGTGTATAGAGTCAGTGGGCGGGGCTTATGGCTGCTACGGGTGAACAGCGGTCTTCTGGAAGACTTGGAGTTCAGCTTTTCTTTGAGAGAAGAACAAAGAACGGCACTGAAGTCACTCTTAAAACAGGAAGATGTGTTCGCAGTTTAAAGTTTAATCTATCAACTAGCTCCGCCCCCTTCTTCGTTGCTCTGATTGGTTGTAGCGATGTCCTATTACATGCAGAGGGAGTTTGAAAGACAACCGTTTATCCCTTGTGCCGTTGGTGTGTGCGTTGATCTAATAGCAGGGCCGGTTTGTGTGTGTGTGTGTGTGTGTGTGTGTGTGTGTGTGTGTGTGTGTGTGTGTGTGTGTGTGTGTGTGTGTGTGTGTGTTGACCCCAGAGCCACTTGTTCCATTTCCCAATTACTGTTATCCTTCCGATTGTTTATAGATCTGGCATTTCTTTTCTATCTCTCGACACAAAGTTACATAATCTCCTGGAGTAAAATATGTCCGACTCACCAGTCCTGAACTGCGTTGAAGGATTCCTGGTTAGTGATGTCATACATGAGCAGGAAGCCCATGGCTCCTCTGTAGTACGCTGTGGTGATGGTACGGTAGCGCTCCTGCCCTGCTGTATCCTGCATGAACGCACACACACACACACACACACACACACACACACGCTATTAGATCAACGCACACACTGTTTTAATAAGAACGTACTTTCAGATGAGGCACATAGAGGGAAAAAAAGGCCTGTGGGAACACACACACACACACACACACACACACACACACACACACACACACACACACACACACACACACACACACACACACACACACACACACACACACACACACACACACACACACACACAGTGCAAAATGTGCTCAAATATATCCATGACACAACAAGAAACCACAAGGGGGCAATATTGTCCAAACTATGGCCTGTTGCTGCAATACTTTAAAGTCAGAGTAGATCCTTCATTTAGATATTAGAGTGATTAGCTAATTCGGAAACATCTGGCCAAATGCAGATATATGGAAGCAAACGAGAGACATAAGTATTTAAATATTAACAGACACCGAATACTTAAAGGAACACGCCGACTACTAGCCAGTCAGAAGCAGAGTATGAGGGCGTGTCCTGACAGTACCTAGGTAAGGACTACTAGCCAGTCAGAAGCAGAGTATGAGGGCGTGTCCTGACGGTACCTAGGTAAGGACTACTAGCCAGTCAGAAGCAGAGTATGAGGGCGTGTCCTGACAGTACCTAGGTAAGGACTACTAGCCAGTCAGAAGCAGAGTATGAGGGTGTGTCCTGACAGTACCTAGGTAAGGACTACTAGCCAGTCAGAAGCAGAGTATGAGGGCGTGTCCTGACAGTAGCTAGGTAAGGACTACTAGCCAGTCAGAAGCAGAGTATGGGGGCGTGTCCTGACAGTACCTAGGTAAGGACTACTAGCCAGTCAGAAGCAGAGTATGAGGGCGTGCCCTGACAGTACCTAGGTAAGGACTACTAGCCAATCAGAAGCAGAGTATGAGGGCGTGCCATGCTAGCAGCTAGGCGAGCATTATAACGTGTGTTCCAAAGTGACCACGTGTGTCTCTGAAGTAAAGGCTGGACTACAACAGAGCTGTTTGGAGCAGTTGGTGAACAGTGTTTTCTGGTGGAGATGGTAAGTCCCTTTGGGGGGGACTTTGGGCTTTTTCACTTTGTAAACCTACAACATGCACAAAAAAGATATATAACACAATAAAGGAAAGGGGGGAAAGCCAAAAAAGCACAATATGAGCACTTTAAAATATCAAAGCATCTATTCTTAGACTTGACAAAACAGAGCTTCTGACTGAACTGAGAGTTCAGAGGATTAATCATCACCATATAGATGAATGTTCATTTGGACGCATTAGTAATGTTTATTAGACATTTAAATAGACTGTTATTCTTCATTATAAGGCTCAAATGTGTTTCGCAGCTTCAGAAAGATTTCTTTTCATTTTTAGGGGCCAAAAAAATGTCTCTTTTGATAGTAAAGGTTGCCGATACCTCGGAGAAACACTGGAGTTTGTGTGCGATGTGCGATTTCAGAATAGTTCAGTGTAACAGGTAGACCGATCGACTCCCCTCCACTCTCGCCTCTCACGGTTACTTGGTAACCTGTCTGAGAGCTTCGTTTGCATCTGGGGCCTAAGTGTGTGTTTCTGTCGGATGTTTTCCTCACGGCGAGGAGGAAGAGGAGAAGTTGTTGTCTGGGTAACCAGAGGCTATCGAGGGTTATGAATGTTCCATTACAGCCCGACTGCCTGACGGCCACGACGATCCATCTCACTTTAGAAAACGGAGGAGACAGAGGGCCGTCTATCAGAGACAGCAGAGGAAAAAACACTAACACTTACTTACCCTTCTCATATTCTCCCCACGGTCAGACTCTGCTTTCTGTCAGGGGTTATTCTGGTTTTATTCAAGTGGGAAATATTCCACGTTTATCATTAATCTACAACGTAGAAAAAAAACTATAAAAATTAGGGCTGTCAATCGATTAAAAAATGTAATCGAATTAATTACTGTCTGTGATTAATTAATCTAAATTAATCGCATACATAATTTTTGCTGTGAAAGTCAATTTAAATATTTCAATTTAAATGAATCAATGAATAATCAGCATTAGTGACATTAAAGTAAAAAAAACTTTTTATTATTATTTTCACTGTTCAAATAACAACCATAACAATTAACAATATGTATAAATAATAAATTCAAAAGGGTATTTTACAATAACTCTGAATGCACGGCGAGGCTGTAGATTACCAGTTTCATTGAACGCACCGTCTCCGTCTGTTTTTCCGACGACGGCAGAAACTCAGTCAAACTTTACAGCGTTTAGCGTTAGCTGTTAGCATTTTAACCGTGGTTAATCCAGCTGCTAGCTAGCGGGAGGCTAACGTTACCTGTTGAGTGTAGCGTTAACTAGCGTCACGTGCAGCGATGTTTCTGTTGCCCGTAGCAACGCATTCTCTCGTCTCCCTCCTTCATTTTACAGCTGAATGGCGGCTAGAACGGCTCCGGGTGAAAGGTCAACATGGAATGGATTTTTTTTTAATAATTAGTAATATTCCGGCAGCTGCACTACACCCTGAAACCACCGTAATGGGCGTCAACTGTTGTTAGTTTTTTTGCTTCTGTTTATAGAAACTACATCCTGTTATATCGCACGATCATACGTGAATTTGCGAGATCTCGCGGGTCCTCGTGACTTCAGCTGTCAGTCATGGCCGCAACAAATTCGGACCTGGTGGGTACCGAAGCACGGAGCAGACACTCTGCACAGTTGGTGGAAATGAGGGGTGATGCAAACCAAGCGTAATGCAACATGTCGCCAAAGCTAAGGGGTTTCCAGAGCGCCATATATCGCCACGGATGGGATTACATCCGACCGAGCCGCTAAAGGAGACTTTTTTGAGACACCAAAGGCCCCTGACCAAGCGTGAGGCTGTGCTGTTCATTCTGCCCAAAATCCAAAATGGACGGTCTCCAGGGTTTCTAGAATCAACCTCAGCCAGACAACAAAAGCTGCTCCCTCATGTGTAAACATGTGATGATAGATAGGGAGGGTTTAAATCCGGCCTCTGCATATTCAGAGTCTCCAACGTCACCGGTACAGTGATCTTTAAACATGAGTCACCTGCGTTTATATTAGCTGCCGACACAAAGCAGTGGCACACAACAATATTGCCCCCTGGGCTACCATACATACACACACACACACACACACACACACACACACACACACACACGGTGGATGTGTTAATAGTAAGTGTGCGAAAGGTGTGTATGCGTTTACTCAAACTTATTTCCATGACACAAAGAGGAGGTATGAAGACAACATGTGTACACAGTGTTTGAGCTCTGCGTGTGGGCTGTGTGTGTGTGTGTGGGCTGTGTGTGTGTGTGTGTGTGTGTGTGTGTGTGTGTGTGTGTGTGTGTGTGTGTGATCAGACTGGTTTCCATGATACACAAAGGGAAGCTGGCAGCGAGGGATCATCAACCAGCGTTATTATACTTAACTTAAATGAAAATAAGCAGTGAGAAATATTTTTTGTAAACTAAATAAAAACCAGAACTTTCTAGTAAAACTAAACTGAAACTTAAAAAAAAAAAAAAAAAAAAAAAAAGAAGAAAGGTCTTAAAAGGTGCAGTAGGTACGACTTCTAAAAGTACCTTTCTGTCATATATCTGCTGAAACTGACCCGATGTTCCAGTAGAACTACATGAAGCAGGTCATTCCTCTGGCTCCACCTACAGCCTGGAGTGGGATTTACAAAAATCCACCGCTCCCTGTTCAGATGCACCAATCAGGGCCAGGGGGGTGGGGAGGGGTGGGTGTCTACCTGCATGTCAATCACTGCTCATGCACACGCATTCGTTCTCCCTTGTGGGGGGAGGGGCTTAGGAGACCGTTTTGGGCTTCAGCAGAAAGGAGGGGGAGGGACTGAGAAGTTGTCAATGTTCAAATTCTTTGGCTAAGTCCTGGATCTTCACAATCCACCTACGGCACCTTTAAGCACTCATCTTGCAAAAGAGTCAAAAAGCCTTTATTCAGATGGCTATTTTAAAATAGTTAAAAATAGAGCTGGGTAACAACAAGGCTGCTTGTGCTGCTCCGAGTGGGTTGTTACCCAGCTCTATTTTTAACATCCAACTATAAATCGCGGAATCTTGGAGTCTGAGCACGTCTTCACACTGGGCTACAGGTGGCGTGCCAAAAAGTGATCATCTGCCAAAAACTGATTGCTGTCTACCTAGTTTATATCCACGACTAGGGCTGGGTATCGTTTGAATTTGAATGATTCCGAATCCTTGTTTCGATTCCGGTTCCTAACGATTCTCGATTCCGGTTCTTTTAAGAGGCAGGTTCAAAAACGTTCAGGATATTTTAAATGAGCTAGCTAACCAACGGTCTTTCTGAAGGAAATAGTCTGACCTTCTCCATCAATTTTAATTCTATGAACTTTTTACTTTTTATGAACTTTACTATGAATTTCTCACAGGGCTGTTTTCAAAAACAATATAACTATACAATACATTATTTATTTTATATGTATTGTTTTACTTGTGCAGTCACTGGGGTGCCAGGCTGGTGGTCGGAGCCGGAGCCAGAGGAAGAGGCAGCGGAGGACGGTCGGCGCAGCGCGTCAAAGACGGGTCACACATTTATTTCTACTCCATGAACTCGGAGGTGCTTCATCATGTTCGACGTGCACCCTCCTATGCACGAAACAATCTTGTCGCAAATGTTGCATTTTGCCGAGATTTCGTTCTGTTTAGAAAAGTGAAGCCACACTTTGGACCGCCGACGCACGCTAGCCATGTTCGGACTCGCTCGGTTATGCCAACACTTCCGGTGGACGCTTCTTCGTTGGTGTTCAGCGGTTTCTTCTTCCGGTCGGCGGACTGTGAATCGAAACTTTTGAACAATTCCGGGAAAAGCGCAAAGCTAGTCCCGGTTCCAATCAATACTCGATACCCAAGCCTATCCACGACGTTACACTTCCCGGATGGTTCAGGTGCCGCCTGCTGTATGTGCGTCCCCCTTCCTCTGTCTCTGTGTTGGCGTTCTAACCTCCGGTGGATTTGTGAGGACTCTGGTTAACTGCTCCTCAGATCTCTGCAGGGTAAATCCAGACAGCTAGCTAGACTATCTGTCCAATCGGAGTTTTCTGTTGCATGACTAAAACTACTTTTGAACGTACACATGTTCCACCAAAACAAGTTCCTTCCTGAGGCTATTTAGCAGAGGCACCGCGGCTCCGTGTGCCGTCCAAGACGATTGTGATTGGTTTAAAGAAATGCCAATAAACCAGAGCACGTCCCGGATTGCTATGTGAACGAGCCAGACCCTCCTCCGCAGCGCTGTGGAGGAAGGTCCGGCAATGCCAGACTACTGGCTTCCCCGCACCGAGCCACATCGCTACCTGGATGTGTGACTGCAGCCTAGCCGCCCTCATAGTCAGATAAAGTTGTGGGGAAAAAATACTGGGAACCAATCAATGGGCTTGTTCCAACCCAAATAAAGGCTTTTTAACTTTTGTGTTCCCTTCCAAAGAGCAGCTTCATTATTAGTTTGAACTTCTGAGCAGGTGTGAACATATCCTAAAATGAAATTACAACTAATAAAGAAAATTCTAAACTCTCATAACCTAGTCATCAACAACAGTCCTTGTCTGAAGGATCTGGTGAAATCTCTTACAGACGGCGTTTCAACGGGATCTAACATGAGTTTAACAGCCAGGAGATTTCACAGTTGATGATTAACTCCACATACCGTGAGTGCTAAGACATGCCTGCCGGCCCCACGCCCTTTAAACACACCGCTACTCGGCCCTGCGGTATGTCTTCATTATGTCTCCGTCAGACGCTGATAGGGAACTTCCTCTGCTTCCTGAGCTTAGGAAATACCACGGCTCTCTGAAATCCCCCCAGCACCACCAGTGGTTACGCCAACGCCCGGGCTCGCACAACACGCCACCTTCTCAAAACCATACTAAAATCACACATTATAGAGGCATTACAGTTCCTTCTCTCCCCCTCCACCCTCCGCTGGTATATACTACAGCTGCAAAGATGAATCCATTTGTTGTAAACTGTCACATTAATCTCCAACTATTTTGATAATCTGTTAATCGTTTTGAGTCATTTATTATGAAAAGATGATTGATTTCTGCTTCCTAAATGTTTCTTCACTCACACTTCACCTGTCAGATTTATCCCTTGTTATAAAAACAAGTCATTTTGAGGCAGAAACAACACAAACACAAGGCAGGAAATGAGATCACTTCTTTGGCAAGTGCAGAAGTGCATTTATGTGTTGTATTGCTCCTTTTTTAGATAATTTTTTGGGGCATTTTAGGCCTTTATTTTATAGGACAGCTGATGACATGAAGGGGGAGAGAGAGGGGGGAACATGCAGCAAAGTGCCGCAGGTCGGAGTCGAACCCGCGGCTGCTGCGTCAAGCAGTAAACCTTGTGGGCGCCTCCTTTTTTAATAAGATCATTTTTTGGGCTTTTCTGCCTTTAATTTGACAGGACAGCTAGGTGAGAAAGGGGAGAGGGAGGGGGGGGGAGACACGCAGGAAATCGTCACAGGTCGGACTTGAACCCTGGACATCTGCGTCGAGGCATAAACCTCTAAGTATATGTGCGCCTGCTCTACCCACTGAGCCAACCCGGCCACCCTAAAAAAGGTATTTTAACAGCTAAAAAGTTGTGGATGGGCTACATTCTGTCAGATATGAGACTTATTAATGAAATCAAGTAATTTTGAGGCATAAACAAACTTTGAGACAAGGTATAAAGCTCCAATCACTTTTTTGGCAAGTGGAAAAAGCACGCATTTTCATTTTTTATGAAAAAACAGTAAAAGTTCTCTGATTCCAGCGTGTTAAATGTGAATATGTTCTAGTGTCTACTCTCCTCTGAGACAGGAAACTGAATATATTTGAGTTGTGGACAAAACAAAGACATTTGAGGACGTCATCTGTTGATTATTTTCTCCGCCAACGGATCAGTTGTTTGGTCTAGCTCGGAGAAACTTACCAGAAGACCTTCTTAAAAGACGAGCCGTGTCTACAATTGTGGGTTTGGGACCTTGTGCAAGTTCAGCATGTGAATTGTGCAAGAAGTGTAAAAAAAAGGCACAACTTCCTCCTGGTTTCACACATTCTTACTCGCTTACATACGTGTATGCAAGAGTTGAATTTTTCTGGGTCAAAATGTAAAAAAATTTCCAACGTTCTCGTCGTCTTTTTCAACAGTTTTGTCACTTTTTTCAAAGTTCCTTCAATATTTTTCTGCGCTTTTTTGACGTTTGTTTAAGCTTTTCTCATGTTTTTGTCACTTTTCCAGACATTTTTTGTAATTTTTTTCTACATATATTTCAACGTTCTATTATATTTCAACGTTCTATTATTATTATTATTATTATTTATATATATATATATATATATATATATATATATATATATATATACATATATATCTCAAGACAAAAACAAATATCGCAATGTCAGTTTTTTCCAATATCGTGCAGGCCTAGAAGAACTGAGAACACTTCCTTCTGTTTGTTTATTTAGGGCTGTGCAATTAATCTAAAGTTAATCCTGATTATGATTTCGGTTCCCAATGATCGCCAAAACAGAATAATCGAGAAAAACTATTATTTAGCTCATTACGTTTTGCAAGTTAAACTCTTATTTTCTCTCGTGTTCTGAATGAAAAAATAAAAGTTTAAATAGGAAAAGTATTAAAGGCAAGTTTCACAGCTGTATGTGTGTTTTTACTGTCGATTTATTTCACTTTTTTTTTAATTGTTTTTTAAGTTCAATAATTGCAACATCTTTCCAGAAGTCAACGAGTAATCGTGTTAAATTATCGTGATTTCAATATTGACCAAAATAATCGTGATTATATTTTTTTTCCATAATCGAGCAGCCCTAATGTAATGTAATGTCTTGATAATGTTGTTATTTAACAACATTATCACAAATCGCATGTTTTCCTCGTATCGTGCAGCCCTACAGCGTCATCGTATCATCGGGAGAACATCAGATATCACGATATTCTTGACCAAATACCTCGATATCGATATGGCGGCGATATTCTAGGGTTGACAATTGGTGCTTTAACAATTTTTTTTATTTTAGATAAATAACCATCAGTAACGTGGACATTAGGGTTGGGCGGTAATACGGTAATATGGTATAAAAGGTTCTAAAAATAGCAACGGTATCAGTTTCAATACCGTCATTAAAAAAATGCAATGCACTTATACAGGAGGATTAAATATTAAATTGTGGTGACCCACAAGTAAGACTGAAAGAGACATTCAGCGAGGTACTGTACCTTTAAGGGAGAGGTGTTATGATATACGAGTTCCGGGTTAACGGCTGAATTATGTCAAACGACGACGTTGGTGAAAATGCCGTTGCTGCGGCGGCTAATGTCGGTGCGATCTACGCGGCCACCATCAAGTTACCGGACTTTAAGCAGCACAACCCACGGCCGTGGTTTCAGCACATCGACGCCCAGTTCCAGCTGAGAGGAATAACACGGGACGTCACAAAGTATTTCCACGTGGCATCGGCCTCAGATGCCTCAACAACAGCCAGGGCTACGGCGCCGTTAGAGGCTCCCCCGGCTAACCTCCTGTTGGGACTCTTTGACCTGTCGGAGCCGGAGAAAGCAGACCGCCTGCTGTCCCCGAACGGCCTCGGCGACAGCAAGCCGTCCGAGTTGATGGAGAGGATGCTGGCCGTGCTGGGCGCGGTGGATCCCTCAAAACTCATCGCCCACAGTTTTTTGTAAGTTGTTATGTTATTATTGTTTCTGTATTAGTGTTTGGTATTCAGTTTCTGAACGGTGCACAAACCAACAGTTTGGTGACGCCGCCTGAGCCTTACGTCATCATTTTTAATTAGTCACGGTAATACCGTATACTGCGGTAAAATAGGGATGAGGTTTGAAGGCATCAAAATTTGGATACCGCCAACCCTAGTGGACATAATGTCTAAGTGATTAAAGGTAAATAATAGAACAGCTAGAACAGTCTGGTAAGTTCATAAGAGTTCATCACTTTACTGTAATGCAGCCTTTAAAAACAGGAAAAGACACTTATGTCATATCACGATATTATAATATCCCAAAATCTAAGACGATATCTAGTCTCATATCACGAGACCGATATAATATCCTTATATCACCCTATCGCATCATAATTATTTTTATTTGAATGTGTCAGTGGCCAATTAAGAATTGAGATGGCACTTGATTATGTTGACTGGGTTTTTTTTTTTTTTTTTTTTTTTTTTACATTGTTTTATGATTTTTGTTTTTTTACTTTTAAAAATAAATTTGCATTAAAGTTTGACACTTTTTTAACGGTGTTTTTTCTTTATTTTAAACGTTTTGCTTTGGGGAAAAATAATTATATAAAAAGGGGCCAGTAAAACTTGACTTCAGGCAATTTTTTTTGGCAACTGCAGAAGTGCGTTTTATGTGTTGTATTGCTCCTTTAAAAAGGTTTTTTGTTTTTGTTTTTTTTAGTACAATTGTTTTTTTTACTTGTCCATAAAAAACTTTTTTAACCCCATTGAACCCTTTAACTTTGTGGTCTTTGCGTCAAAATTGAAAATGTTGTCACCTTTTTCAATGCTTTTGCATTGCCAGCAGCAGCTGGTTAGCTTAGCCTATAAACACTGGACACACACACACACACACACACACACACACACACACACACACCATGGTATCCATCGCAGGGCTTTTACATTGAACTATAAGGTGTATCCTTAATTTATCTCCAGCACACACTCCTCACAGTAAAAGCTGTTCAAACAGATGATTCATTTGAACCAACAACGTGTGAGCGACTGTGCGATGCCCAAACGGTGACGGAGGTGAGTCAGCAGCAAGAGGAGCCCACGCCAAAACACACACTCGCCTACCCGTCCAAACATCTGTCTCTTCTTAAACAACTGGCGGAGTCAGAGGTGTGTGATGTTAGATATACGAAGGCTGAAACCAACGATTACTTTAAAGGTCGACTCCAGTGTGTAACATTTGTAGTTGTTCATTATCAAAATCTGTATTTACCTTCACAAACTTGTCCTTTTTTATGAATATTGACCACAACCATTCCTATTGGCTTGAAATTTTACATTTGCATGAACTGGGGTAGACGCTCCATATTCATACATGAACTGGTGTAGACGCTCCATATTCATACATGAACTGGTGTAGACGCTCCATATTCATACATGAACTGGGGTAGACGCTCCATATTCATACATGAACTGGTGTAGACGCTCCATATTCATACATGAACTGGTGTAGACGCTCCATATTCATACATGAACTGGTGTAGACGCTCCATATTCATACATGAACTGGTGTAGACGCTCCATATTCATACATGAACCGGTGTAGACGCTCCATATTCATACATGAACTGGGGTAGACGCTCCATATTCATGCATGAACTGGTGTAGACGCTCCATATTCATACATGAACTGGTGTAGACGCTCCATATTCATACATGAACTGGGGTAGACGCTCCATATTCATACATGAACTGGTGTAGACGCTCCATATTCATGCTCCATCTTGAAATACGGTAGCCGGTGAGGGACATACAGGACATACTGCTCCACCTTTCACGTTTTCTCTGTCACATGATAAACTCACAGCTGTTGCTAATGCTGCTAACGGGTATCGTAGCTTCCCATCAAGTCAGAAGAAGAAAACACGGAGGACCACACGTTCTCGTAATACATCCACGCACAGCAGCCGCGGCAGCTCAGACCGGCCCTCGCGGCCTCAAAACACTACCGGCCCACCGGGAAAAGTCCTGACTCTCCCGATTGCCACTCCGCCTCATGCACGTATTCAAAATCCAAATTTCAGGAACAGGAGTCTTCTTCTTCTTCTTCGCCCAGAAAAAGAAAAAGGAGATTGAAAAGAGCAAAGGGAGCGTGAAGGCTACCGTAGCTGTAATACGTACTTTGAACTGCGTGGTGCGAGAGAGTTGACTGCGATCTCAACGCTAGATGGGAGAGAAATCCCCACACACTGGACCTTTAATAGTCCCTAAATCTGACTAACTGATAAGTTGTTTGTAGAGCTGCAGAGATGAAACGATTAGTTGTCAACGATTAAATTAATAGCCAAATATTTTGATAATCGATTAATCGGTTTGATTCATTTTTTTATGAACAAAAAAAAACACAGAAAAACTTCTCTGATGTCAGCTCGTTAAATGTGAATATGTTCTAGTTTCTTCTCTCCTCTGTGACAGTAGGGATGGGCCATAAAACTGGCCTACGATAGAGATAATTCATGTTGATGATGCAATCTACCCACGAAGTTTAGAGCCACGAGCCGCAACCGGCTATATAATAATAATAATAATAATAATAATAATAATAATAATAATAATAATATAACGGAGCCGTGGTCGAGCCGTACCACGGAGCCTTTCATCAGCCTCACCATTCACTATATAATAATATTATATAACATAACAGACGACTGGAATCTGGGCAGCCGGTGTTTGCAGACGTTGTACTTCCCCGCTGAACATACGGCCGTGTGTGTGTGTGTGTGTGTGTGTGTGTGTCCGTGTGTGTGTGTGTTCATGTGCGCTTGTTTTACTATATTCGTGGGGTCCAAAAACCGGAGAATCCAGTATACTTGTGGGGTCTGCACAACCTTGTGGGGTCCAAAATGCTGGACCCCACAAGGTTAAAGGGCTGTTTGAGGGTTAAGACTTGGTTTTAGGGTTAGGGTTAGAATTAGGTTATGGTTAGGGTTAGGGTTAGAATTAGGTTATGGTTAAGGTGAGGCATTTAGTTGTGATGGTTAAGGTGAGGGTAAGGGGCTAGGGAATGCATTATGTCAATGATGGGTCCCCACAGAGATAGAGAAACAAACATGTGTGTGTGTGTGTGTGTGTGTGTGTGTGTGTGTGTGTGTGTGTGTGTGTGTGTGTGTTCAAATGCGTTACATTAGGCTGCAGGTAAGAAACTTTGTTTGAAATATGTTTTTATTTAAAGTATCTGTGTATCTTTGCCTAATACTCAAAGTATTTTCAGTACAGCGTTCCTTAACTAAACAGACTCCAGTTCGTCCTGTTCTCTGTGTCTCGGGAGGAATGTAAGAGCCGAGGACTTAAACTAAGTGAAGTGTCTTTTAGAATAGTTTGCACTAAAGGAGAGAAACCCAATTACTTTGTTAAAGTCTCTGTAACTAGCGTTCTTTAATTTTATTTATCTGCAACATTATGTTGTATAATTACAGTAATACAATAAGAAATGTTCTCAAAACTACAAACTACATTTCTTTCTCTTTTAATAAAAATACATTTATCAGTGTGGCTTTCCTTAGGGTCTATGTAACCTGGTGTGAAATGGTTATAATTTATATATCGTGATATGTATATCCAGGGCTCTCAAGTGTCACGCATTGAGCGTGACAGTCACTCATTTCGGTCTTTTGTCACGCACTCCCGCCACACGTTGTATTTCTCACGCGGAAAAACTATTTATAATATATTTAATATGCCGCAGCGGCCAAAATGTCTCTGGCCGCGCCGCTCTCACTGTGGAACCGGCAGGAATCAAGCGTCTCCCCTGGAGGTCTCAGTCGAGCCTGCCGCTTATCAGCCAATCAAAACAAAGAAAGGGGCTACACCAGACGCAGCGTCAGCTGATTCTGCCGAGGCTTCGGCTCGAATGTTTTGAGTGTAGCCCTGAATGTGTTTTGAAAAGTTGACTGACAAATATGAAACGTGGCTTAGTGTCCACTCTCGCTGTAAAAAGCTGCAGCTTCAGGTTTATAAAGGATGCGCCCTGCTGTCGACGTGCTGCGGCAGATGTGACGCGTTTGAGCTCCGTTAATTCTGCCGTATAGTTTCTGTTTTCCACCTCCGACGTAGAGCAGCGTTCAGCCACTTCACTAAACTTTATCTCATTCAGAGACCCAGACGGGGATCTGGTCTGTCAGGAGGTCTGAGATCTACCGTTTGTGCAGGTGGATTATTTTCTCAAATATTGTGACTGTATTCTTGCAATAGCCTATTATCACTTTATTTTTCACAAAATATCACGATTCCTCCAAATCTCAAGAGAGCACAGATGAGATATATTTTCAATGTGCACAAAGTTTTGGACATGAGCAGAAATCTTGCTCAAACACATCTGAAATATTACATTCCGGGGGTTTATTAATCCATTAAAATGAATAATGTATAATTGAGGTGAATAACTGTCATATGCACACTTTAGATATTCTCTGCCGTTTCTGGACATCTTTACTCTCCGCCATCGCGCTAACTAAATTCAAAATGTATCGCGCGCTAGTGGTGTGCTTCCTGAACAACGGTCCGTGTGGACCAATCAGATCCCTGCGCGTATAGTGCGCGTCATAGGAATTTAACGAGGCTTCGAGGCAGAATTTTTGCCTCGAGGAATTTTTGTAATCGAGTTATTCGATGAATCGTTTCAGCCCTAACTACAACCGTTGAAAAGTGTCGGAACGGTAGAAATCGGGAGTAGAAAAAAAAATGGCAGCTAGCTGACGTTAGCGTCGATTAGCTAACGCGAGCGACTGTATCAACTGCCCAAATAACGTTAGCTAGAAAATCATGAAAATTTAAAAATTACATGACAACATATCGTTATGAAATCATTATTTTAGGGATGCACCGATCCACATTTTTTCACTTCCGATCCGATCCCGATACCTGAATTTGGATATCGGCCGATACCGATACTATTCCGATACCAGAGCTGTGTTTGCTTTAATATTATTATTATCATTATTGTTGATTTTATATGATGCTGGAATAAACTCCTCTCAACGGGCAAGTATGATATGGACGTACGTATGCATGTATGTCCCAAAAGGCAACTTGAGGTAAGTATAAGATCAGAAAAGGAAGTCAGAAAAACAGGAAAAATCTCATTCTGAAAACAGATATGCAACTGTAAGGGTTTCAAATTGATTGTCATGTCAATATTTATTACATACCCAAAATGTCAAATACTTGAGTCTTGAAATATAAGAAAAGTGCAAGTGTAAAAATCTCTCTCACACACACACACACACACACACACACACACACACACACACACACACTATCAATAAAACAGTGTGTGAACAGCGCAAATCAAGCACACCGGCTCTTGTAGCATCAACAAATCAACGTTTTAAAATGTCAAATATCTGAAATACAAGAAAAGTGCAATAACTGTAAACATCTTACACACACACTTAGTTACACACACACACACATACACACACACCTCTGTTTTCACGGCTGCGCAGCGGGTGCTCTGAAACAGCGGCCGCCGGGACACGATCCGCGGTCTCTGGGGGACGCAACAACGGGGAAATGAAACGCCACGAGCCAGCGACAACCCCGGGACAGACGGTTGTGAAAGTCCTGTTTTGTTTTTGCATGTTGCGGTCTTGCTCTGCGGTGTTTCCACTGTGAAGTATTTCCAAACAGCGGACACAGGATAGCATCGAGCTAGCCACAATGCTGCTCATGCTACTATCCTGCTAGCTGGCTGCAAACTGCGGAATGGACTTCCTGAGCGGGGACGTGTCTCATAACTCTGTGTCTCATTGAGCCGCGCCTCCGTTCAGGAAATGTTCTCCACAGTTTGCAGCCAACCAGCAGACCAGCCAGCAGGAATCACTTTTGGAGCCATTTCAGCAGACAACGTTAAAGTGCAGACATGGCTCGTGGTATCGGAAATCTCCGCAGGTTGGATCGGGAAAATCCGATACCTGAATTTCGCTGGTATCGGTCCCGATACCGATACTGGATCGGATCGGCCCCATCCCTACATTATTTATTTTATTAAAAGTTAAGAATTCAGATTTGTTTATCGTTACCATGGCAACGCTAACTTCCGCTCAAATTGTCAGACAGGAACCGTCCGTTGCTTGTCGCAGGAGTTACATTTTTTGAACTCATCCGGATGACCAATGGACACGATTCTTTCCGCACCGCACTCGTTCGGACGCGGTCTGTGAATCTCCACAGGAAATTAACGACTTCCGGCCGTTCCGAAGCCGTATCGGAGCTGATTTCAGCTGCCAATGTGAAGGCGGCATAATCGTCCCAACCCTAACAGCCCCCCCCCCCCCAAAAACAACAACATTTCACATCTTTAATCCACTCACCCAGATCTGCAACTTGATCCTCTTGTCGTTGCGGAAGACCGTCTTCACCTTGAAGTCGATGCCCACGGTGCTGACGAAGGCGGAGGTGAAGGAGTCGTCTGCGTAGCGGAACAGGAAGGAAGTCTTTCCCACGCTGCTGTTGCCGATGATCAGCAGCTTGAACATGTAGTCAAAGTTCTGGTCGGCCGCGTCTTTCGGGGACGGCTGCTGCTGGAGCCGCGACTCAGTGGACGCCATCTAGAGACGGAGCAAAAGGAGAAGTCAGGCTTCATACGACGATGGACAAATGATAGATAACGTAATCAACCACGTCACAAAAGAGCGCTTGGGTTGAATTAGTTTACAACAAAGATGGCTGCCATCGCGTCTGTTATAGAAGATATCGACAGAGCGTTAATTTTAAAAGAGGAACAGAGAACCGCGATCACGTGTGTAGACACATCGGCGCGCCCATCCGCACGACACGGAAACTGCCGCCTCTGCCTTCGCTCTGTCGAAGCCTTTGACGTCTGTCTCCGTTGCTGATTGGTCGTAGGTCTATCCGTTGCTCCGATTGGTCGTAGGTCTATCCGTTGCTCCGATTGGTCGTAGGTCTATCCGTTGCTCCGATTGGTCGGAGGTCTATCCGTTGCTCCGATTGGTCGGAGGTCTATTCGTTGCTCCGATTGGTCGTAGGTCTATCCGTTGCTCCGATTGGTCGGAGGTCTATCCGTTGCTCCGATTGGTCGGAGGTCTATCCGTTGCTCCGATTGGTCGGAGGTCTATCCGTTGCTCCGATTGGTCGGAGGTCTATCCGTTGCTCTGATTGGTCGTAGGTCTATCCGTTGCTCTGATTGGTCGTAGATCTATCCGTTGATCTGATTGGTCGTAGGTCTATCCGTTGCTCTGATTGGTCGTAGGGCTATCCGTTGCTCTGATTGGTCGTAGGTCTATCCGTTGCTCTGATTGGTCGTAGGTCTATCCAATTGAGTGCAGAGGCATTTTCTTTCCTGGTTCGGCTGAAACACACCTCATAATCATCATCACAGCCCAGTGGAGCATCAGACTCATACTCAGACTAGAATCTGAGTACGACTATGTCAGGCTAGTAGTCTGGATCAACAGAAGTACATTTACAGGATAAAGCTTAGGGGGTGTTGAAATTAATCATTGCATCTCGATGCAGACCTGAATCGAGGCGGTGACAAACCATAATCAATTATTGCCTACTGACGTTACTTGTTGATTTTCCGGTCGCTGCTTTTTTTTAGTTTTTGCCTTTTGTCTGCTGTGTTCAGACTCCGCTACATTCACAAAGTGTCTTTTTTAAGAGCAGATAAAATAAAAAGGAGTTCATGTACATCTGACTGCTTGAATTTGTTGATGAAAACCACTTGTAGCATGTAGCATCCATGTAGCATTATTCTAGCACATAGAATAATAATATTCAGGAGGTGATGCATCGTGATATCGAATTGATTCGTTGACACCACTGAAGATTCACACCCCTAATAATAATAATAATAATAATAATAATAATAATAATAATAATAATTAATATGTCTCTTTGTAGCTTTACTTATTTAAAGCTAATGTACTTGCTCTTACTACTTGTTGTCTGGAGTTTGTACCTTCACAGTTGAAAGCACTTAATTGTAAGTCGCTTTGGATAAAAGCGTCAGCTAAATGACATGTAATGTAATGCAGCAAAGGGCCGCAGGTCAAGGAGTGAACCTCTACATATGGGCGCGCGCTCTACCAACTGAGCTAACCGGGCGCCCAACAACAAACTTTGAGCTAGCGAGTTACACGCTAGAGGTTTTGAAGAAAAATGTGGATGGCGCAACAAGGCAGACCTGCTTGGTTCTTTCGGGGAATGATTGTGACGACTTATAAAGAATATATTTATGGTATTTCCTCTCTAACTGGGACGTTTTGGGACCAATTGGTGGGATTGCTGTGGACGAAGTACACACAGAGATGCAAGACTTTTAAAGACATCACCTTGGACTTTTTGGGATGGACATTTTCCCCCCATTTTGTGACATTTTATAGACCAAATGATTAATTATCAATCAAGAAAATAAACCGGCAGATGAATAGATCATGAAATGAATCGTTAGCTTTGCAGCTTTGTCTGTGATCCACGTGATGCTGTTACGACTCCATTCAGAGGCTTGTAATCAAAATGAAAAAGATAACGGTGAGATAAAGTTTAGAAAAGCTAACACTTGGTGCCATTATATTACGGGAAGCTGAGCCATCTGTCCGTCTGCTTTATTATAACCTTTGATCTCAGCGGTATGAGATTACCTGACGTTAAACCTTTTAGTGCCAGCCATCCAAACACAGGGAGGAGGGAGAGCAGCTGCACAGCTCGGGGCGTGAAACAGAGAGCAGAGACAGCTGATCATCCTTAGCCCCGCCTCCCGCCTCTCTGTGGTCAGACTCGTCTCCGTGGAGACCGGCTGCCAGAAAGACCCATTAGTGGTCAAAACAGTCCGTTCACAAAGCTTTTAACCGGCCAGATGGATGTCTCTCCAGAGCGGACAGAGATATCCATCACACTACCAGAGAAGAGAGGAAACAAGAGACGAGGAGACAGGAGAGGGGAGGAAACAACTAAAGAGGAGACAGGAGAGGGGAGGAAACAAGGAGAGAGAAGAAAAGAAACAAGGAGAGGAGAGACGAGGTGAGGAAACAGGAGACACGAGAGGGGAGGAAACAAGGAGAAGAAGCAAAGGAGAAACAAGTCGAGACGAGAGACGAGGAAAGGGGAAGAGAAACAAGCAGAGGAGATGAAACAAGGAGAGGAGAGGAAACAAGAGACGAGAGGAGACAGGAGAGGGGAGGAAACAAGGAGAGAGGAGACAGGAGAGGGGAAGAGATAAAACAGCAAAGAGGAATGAGAACAAGGAGAGGGGAAGAAAAACAAGGAGGAAACAAGAGGAAAGGAAACAAGCTGAGAGGAGATGAAAACGGGAAAGGAGAGAGGAAAGAGAAGAGAAGGATGGTTGCATGAGTATAGAAAACCACAAACCCTAACCCTCAGGAATCATTAAATACGCGCTACGAGAAAATAATTAGATGTGTAGCGTTTTGCTCCGGACCCGAGGAAGCATGCCGTTGAGTGTGAAGTTGATGAGACTCTTTTAACCCTCCTGTTGTCCTCGGGTCAAATTTGACCCATTTTCAAAAAGTTTCTATATCAGAAATTTGAGTTTCTTTCAACCAAATTGTCAAAAGTAATAACGTGGATGGTTCCGTACAACGCTCTTCACACGTAAATGAGATGATCTGCTCACTACTTTCATTGAATTTGGGTGTTTTAGTCAATTTTATTAGTCCGGTTGGTTCATTCACAGCTCATTTCCAAAGGGGCGTCACCAACGGACGCCGCTCAAATGCCTCTGGGCGCAACTGGACAGTCTTTCAACCAATCAGAGCAACGATCCGGGTGACGTAGCAGCGACAACGGCATCAACGGGTCGCTGCGCTTCGGTGGCCGTCATGTTGAATGTAAACAAGAAGCTGCTCGCCGTCGCTGCGCTATCGTCATCGTGTAAAGCCGCCTCAACGGCTGTGATTGGTGTAGAGCCGCCTCAACGGTTGTGATTGGTGTAGAGCCGCCTCAACGGTTGTGATTGGTGTAGAGCCGCCTCAACGGTTGTGATTGGTGTAGAGCCGCCTCAATGGTTGTGATTGGTGCCTCTATTTGGAGAAATTGGAAATGGACTCTTGGCCAGACGGACTTACAGAGCAAATCTCAAATTTGCCGGAAGTTCGTCAGGGTTTTCCCAGGGCACAATTTTATAGCATTTGAAAAAATATAAAACGTCAGAACAGTCGGCAAAAAAAACAAACATTTCCAAAACATCGCGAGAAGCGACAAAAGTATCTAAAAAGACGACCAAAACATTGAAAAAGTTTACTTTTTTTTTTTTTAGAAAAGCCAAGTTGCACGGTCGACGAGAAGACAACACAAGGGTTAACTTCCCGTCCACTGAGGCGCGATAAAGACTTTCCACACAGCCGCCTGTGCAACCTCGGGTGCTGCCTGAATGTTGTGCTGAAACGCTGCTGTTCAACAACAACACAATAACCTTTCACAACTTTCCTCCACTGAAGAAAAAGGTACTTGGCGTTTACACACAACCTCTTCAGAAACAAGCTCTCTGGGTGCGTAACGTTCTGTGTTCGAGCCGTTAACTCTAATCTCCCTCAACATTGTGACTGAGAAAACCCAAATCACATGATTCCACATGATGTGCGAGGGTCTCCGGGGGACATTTTTTTGTGTACTTAAAACATCCCATAACGAGGTTTTCCCAATGATTATAAGACTTATACGTGCAGAACCTAAGATGTTTTGGGCACCTTCTGAGCCGAACGAATGTAAAAGCAACGCGAGCCTCAAAAATGACTTTTTCTAGAGCTGCAAAGAATAATTGATTAGTTCTCTAACTTTAACTATTAAATGAATCGCCAACTACTTTGATAATCGATTAATTGGTTTGAGTCATTTTTTTTCATGCACCTTGCCAAAAAGTGAGTAGTACTTTGTGTACTTTGTGTTTGAAAGGTTGTTTCTGCCTCATTCATGAGTCATCCCCTCTCCCCGCCTTTCCTCCCACTGCTTCCGTCAGGATGCAGATACAGGTCCTTGGCCTGGACACGGGTCCGCTTGTACCTTCTGCCATATCATCCCTAAACAAAGCTCCCCAGTGGTGATTGTATGGTGTGTGTGTGTGTTACTAATATGTTGTATGCTGCCTACAAGGGGTGCCAGTGGACCGTCTGGAGGGAACTGTGAATTATAGGGTGACTGGGGTGAAGGTATCTATCTATCTATCTATCTATGTGTGTGTGTGTGTGTGTGTGTGTGTGTGTGTGTGTGTGTGTGTGTGTGTGTGTGTGTGTGTGTGTGTGTGTGTGTGTGTGTGTACTTGTGAGGCCCTGTACAGATTTCCCCAGTGGACAATACAGACTGACTATCTGTCTATGATGCTTATATCTGACAGAATCAAGCCCACCCATAACTACTAATTACCTGCTGAAGTAGCCTACCTTTTTTGAAGTGCAATACAACCAGTAACACGCCGTTTTCAAGTTGTGGAGTTATATAAACACAACAATAGGACAGCAATCACTTTTTTTTTTAGCACGACACCTTACATTACTTGCCCATTTAGGTTCCCTGATGTCAGCTTGTTAAATGTGAATATTATTAGGCCGAAACAACCTGCAATCACTTTTTGACAAGTGGAAAAGTGCATTTTATGGGTTGTATTGCTCCTTTTTAAAAATAAGGTATTTCAACGGGTAGAAAGTTCTGGGTGGGCTATAATCTGTCAGATAATGAGCCTTCTGGTTGATATCGAGTCATTTTGAGGTATAAACAACCTTTAACTGACAAGGTTTAAAGCTGCAATCACTTTTTCGCAAGTGGGAAAAAAAGGATGGATTTTAAAAATTCTCTTGATGTCAGCTTAGTGTGAATATATTCTAGTTTCTTCTCTCCTCTGTGACAGTAAACTGAATGTCTTTGAGTTGTGGACAAAACAAAGTAATCTGAGGACGTCATCTTGGGCTTTTTGGGAAACAATGACTGCCCAAAAAACCCTGGAGCTCCTTTATGGCACACTGGAGCTGCTTTATGGCACCCTGGAGCTCCATATGGCACACTGGAGCAGCATTATCTCCAGTAAAACAAATAAAAAGTCCCTCAGCTGGAACGGTTAGCTACACCGGGAGCCAGCAGGCTGCCTGCCCCGCAGGAAATGACCAGTATTGATTAGTTGGGCAGCTGCCACATCGGTCATTTCATCAGGGGGGAAAGGACTGAAACACAAACAGAGATCGGCGATAAAAACTACGACATTAGTTTCATCTCTTAAGTGAAAAATGGCTAATTTATACTCCACTGTGACGAACAAAAACAGAGCCACACGTTGGTGTATCATTCAGTGAGGATAAACCAGCGGAAAGTAGAAAGAAAATGTAACTTTTTTACTCTGAGTGAAAGGTGCCTACATGTTAATTAGCACTCGGTGTTTTTGAAGGAAGCGCGAAGCAGAATCAGACATTTTAAACTTACCTTGTTTTGAAAGAAAGCAACCGTCCAACTGACGTCAGCAGTGATGATTTAGAACGTTAACAGTGATGGTTTAGAACGTTAACAGTGATGCTTTAGAACGTTAGCAGTGATGGTTTAGAACGTTAGCAGTGACGGTGTAGAACGTTAACTTCCTTATCGACTCTCAGTCAGTGTAACGTTAACGTCTCGCGGCTGTGTTCCGTCGGGATGCCGGGGGGAAAAGTACAGGTGGCACCTGAAATATCCTTTTCTTCTGCAGCAACAGCAGCCGCCCTGCTCTGCTTTCCTCCCTCGACAGGATACTTTTTTCCCGGTTCTTCGTTCGCGGTGTGGAGCAGCTCCCTGGATCTCGGTAGTGTAGCTGGAGAGTTTATAACGCCGCCGCTGAAAGCAACGAAGCTGTGTGTCAGGGTGAAGCGCACACAGCTCGAGGACAGGAGAGAGGGCTGTGTGCAGTGTGCGTGCGCACGTGAGCGCGCGGACACCAGCTCAAAACGCACACACCCCGAGAGGAACAAGACGACGATCCCAAACAAACGTTTTAACAAAACGACACACTCAACCACAGTGGTGTAGCCCTAGTCTCAGTGATACGCAGGTAGACGCAGTATATCCACTAGTCTACCCACTTAAAAATGACCAATGACACGCAACAACATACTTTACATTGTGATTTTAAAATGTTTTGAAATGTCATCTGTTTTCCTTCTTCACATGGGCTAAATAAAGGGATTTCCACCGTAAATTGGTGAATCAAAAGTGTATCCGAATACAGAAAATGAAGTCGTTTGTAAATTAAATAAGGTGCCAGAGTGCATCAAAATACAGCTTGTTTATCAAAGAAAAACGGCAGGAATGTCTTGTGGGCCATGGGGGCCATGAGGGCCTTGGCCGCTCAGTTTAGCATTCATGCCCTTTGAAAAATCATCTGATGTGCCAATGCTGCAAAGCTGTGACTGAGTGAACTTAATAATTCAATTTAAATTCAATGAAAGTAGTGAACTGATCATTAACTACTTGCGAAGAGCGCTGCTGTATGGACCATCCATGTTTCTTTTGGGGCACTCAATTCAATTTTAAATATAGAAACTTTTAATAGGGGATCAAAGTGTGTGTCCTAGTTAAAGGGTGTGTGTGTGTGTGTGTGTGTGTGTGTGTGTGTGTGTGTGTGTGTTTAGACAGATTGATTGATATCTGATCTTCTGATATTGATATTTTAGTAAATATTTCATTATAACTTTTAATGGGACAACAGTGAAGAAATTACACTTTGCTACAATGTAAAGTATTAAGTGTACAGCTTGTATAACAGTGTAAATGTGCTGTCCCCTCAAAATAACTCAACACACAGCCATTAATGTCTAAACTGCTGGCAACTAAAGTAAGTACACCCCTATGTTAAATTCCCATAGAGGCAGCAGGCAGATTTTTATTATTAAAGGACAGTTATTTCATGGATCAGGATACTATGCATCCTGACAAAGTTCCCTTGGCCCCCACATCATCACACACCCTTCACCATACCTACAGATTAACATGGGGTACTTTCCATAAAATCATCTCTCAATGCAAATCAAACCAGCTGTTAGGCTAACCAACATAAACCCATGTTAATCTCTAGGTAAGTTAGTCTAAGTTTCTTCAGACACATAATTCATTTAACTGCACGGCTGCAGTCCCAAATAATGGCCCCTGAACCAGCAGCAGCAGTCTCAGCAGAGTGCGATGGCTGCAGGCATCAGTGGCTCTCTTTCTTATGCACAAACACAAACTCATTTCCTTGTGCGGGTCAGGAATGACTGACGATGGTGTCGGATGAATGTTGTCAACACTTCTTTTTGTTTCCTTGTGTTTTTGCTCTGCACACTCAAGAAATTGAGGAGTTTTTTTTAACAAGTGTAACATTTTCTTCACAGTCTTTAATGTCCGAACTTGGCGGATCCAAATAATCCTCACTTTGTTGTTTACGCTTAGTCTTCAGCTACACCTTTTCGGTCCTGTTTTGTCCTATTTTTGTCTTGTTTTTGCTGTTTATTTTAATGCAAGAAAGTCATTAACGTTATGGTTATTTAATGTGTATTACCAGTGCATTGAATGTTTTAAGTTACAAATGTACTAAACTAAAACTACACCGTTGTTTGTGCAGGAGTTGTTTACACTAACAGTGCTGTCACTTCTCGAGCTGTATATGAAGGAAACACACATTTCACTTGAACGCTCCCCGAGGTCATGCCATGAAGAGATGAGTGGATAAACGTGTTCTTTGGTTAAACAGGGTTTTTTGTATTTCCTGATGCTACTGCAGCGAAGAACCTGATGGACAGTTAAAACCCAGTTTATTCAAGTTTCAAAATGTGCAGTTGTAAAACATTTGGACTAACTTCCTTGTATCAACAACAATGCACTATAAAACACTGTCAGCGAGACAAAATTAACTGCGTTCAGACCTAAAGGTCCCATATTCTGCTCATTTTCAGGTTCATACTTGTATTTTGGGTTTCTACTACATGTTTACATGCTTCAACGTTAAAAAAACCCACTAATTTCCTCATACTGTCTGAATATACCCGTGTTCCCCCTCTGTCTGAAATGCTCTGTTTTAGCGTCTGTCTCTTTAAAAAAGCCTAGTCTGCTCTGATTGGTCAGCATTTCCAGGTCTTCCACATCTGCATTCTCTGGGTACGTACAGAGTCCTTAAATTGCATCCTCGTTTCCTTCACTTGCGCCCCTTCCTCGCCTCTTACTTCGTCCCACAGAGGAAGCACGGGAGAGACGCAAGGAAATCATGCGAGCAGAGAGGGAACGAGGAAATGTGTTGTAGAGGGATGAGGCGTCCTGTCCTCTGCAGCGTCAGGTAAATTCGTCAGCTGTATGGGCGGCTTCTGGGAACGAGGAGCTATCAAATAAAAACTTCAGATCCCTTTGAGTCTCTTCTTATTCTTCTTATTCTTTATTTATTAAAGGACAACACACATTAATCAACATTTCTGTAAATGTGCCAGTGTTAGCCAGCCGGCTAATTTTCAACTGTAGTCCTTTGGCCAGATGATTTTAGACCAGAACAGCAGGAAGCAGCGAGACATTAGTACAGGTTAAACTATACAGATAGAAGACACCATACAGACCACTAAAACAACAGATAATCTGCTCGTGGCAGCCGGGGAATGACTGTAACGGCACTTTAGGATTCATTAATTTTATTAGGACAATGCACATTAATCAACATTTCTATAAATGTGCCAGTTTTAGCCAGACGGCTAATTTTCAACTGTAGTCCTATAGCATGTATGTCTTTATGGTGGGAGGAAACCCACGCAAACATGGGGAGGACATGCAAACTCCACACAGAAAGGCCCCGCCCGGACCGGGGATCAAACTCTGCAGTGCCAACTTGCTGTGAGGCAGAAGTGCTAACTAACCGCAGAGCCACCGTGCTGCTTTCTACCTATGTAAAGTATACGGTAGTTGTGACATCACAACCGTACAGAAGTCCTGACGGCTCGTTTAAAGGCACAGTTTCTGAATACGGGCTGTGTGCTTTTCTCTGTGGATTGAGCGTCTTGACAATATGGGACATTTAATTCTCCATACATTTTCCATACTGTATTTAGAAAGCAAGAAAAATAAAACAAATCTCATTAAATGATTACTCCTGATGAATTGCCGATCACAGATGGAGAAAACATCTTCAACATGAATTGCATTTGTGAAAGCCTTCGACCCTTTACTTTCAGTCCAGGCTCTTTATATTACAATGCGTCATTATAATCCATCAGTGCTGATAACAAGGACAGAGCCTCTCTCATCTCGTAGCCGGCCAGCAGAGCCGAGCTCTCTGCATTCAAGGCTGCTCCTCTCAAAAACCTGATGTGCGTCACTGCTAATTAAATTAAAAGCTGCCTCTTTTAAATCCAATGTCTGCTGGATCTGTGTTCTAGCCTGGAAATCCAGACCCAAATCCGAAAGATTAAGGGTCTGGCATTGAGTAATGAAAATGGCCCAACTCGAGGGGCGGCACCAAGCGTGCATTTGAAAATCTCACAAATCTCCAGAGCCCCGTACGCTTAGCTACCAGAGGAGCTAACTGGTAGATTAAACTCTTGCCGTATCCGGTCGGCAAAACAGCAAAAACGTCCTTCTAGCAAAGGAATGATTCGAGTGCTGTCCTCTTTTAGATAAAAAGTCAAGTCTAACTCGTTCATTGTAGCGGCCAAAGCCGTTTCAAACAACTGGTGTTCATCCGTAGTCATCTTGCAATGTTTACTAATGACTTTGACGTCACAGCGCTGTCGTCATCTGTTTAGCCCGCCTACATCAGATACACCGATGTGATTGGTGCAGCTCGGCTACCAGGGCATAGTTAATGAGCATCATTACTCAATGCCAGAGTGACTCGCTGAGAAAATTAAAATTGTGCTCTGACGAGAACTCTGGATTTCCAAGGTATCTGTGTTCACTCATTGACTTGAATCTGAAGATTAAAGGAGCGCTTCTTTCCAAAACAATCCAATAAACCAAGTTTTTGTTTTGAGATAGGGATGTCATGATGCATAGTCAATCGTTTAAAAATGGATATAAAGTATCAAGTGATTTTTCAGCCATTTGTCTGCAGCTCATTCTGTTAAAAACATCCTGAGAAAATCGTATCGTCAACTTAAAATCCTGAATCGAATTGGGAGTTAAAGGTGCAGCAGGTACGACTTCTAAAACTACCTTTCTGTCATATATCAGCTGAAACTGACCCGATGTTCCAGTAGAACTACATGAAGCAGGTCATTCCTCTGGCTCCACCTACAGCCTGGAGTGGGATTTACAAAAATCCACAGCTCCCTGTTCAGGTGCACCAATCAGGGCCAGGGAGGGGGGAGTCTAACTGTGTGTCAATCACTGCTCATGCACAGCCATTCATTCTCACTTGTGGGGGGAGGTGCTTAGGAGACCGTTTTGGGCTTTAGCGGAAAGGGGGGAGGGACTGAGAAGTTGCCGTTGTTAAAATTTGTTGGCTGGGGCAACCTCTTGCTTACCCAGTAAGAGCGTTCGCCCCATGTTGGTTAAGTCCTGCAGCGGCGCGGGTTCAAGTCCGACCTGCTGCCCTTTGCTGCGTGTCATCCCCCATCTCTCTCCCCCTTTCATGGGAACATTTCATGTCTATCCACTTTCAAAAATAAAGGGAAGAACCCCCAAAAAATCATCGGCTATGTCCTGGATCTTCACAATCCTGCCTACAGCACCTTTAAGTCTATAGTTACATCCCTAGTCTTACAGAATAAAGATCGACTAGACAAACCTGACGTACCATATTTAAAAGCATACCAGCAGACATATAAAGGATATTTAGTTTAATCTCCCAATCACAGATTTAACATGTTTTCATTACAAAGAAACAATTCACACAATCAACACAATCAGCGCTGGAAACCATCACATCAGACCTGAAAAAGGAAGACCCTGCACTCTGCTGTTGCTACAGCGTCGTTATTTATTGACGAAACTAATGTTTCCGGACCTTCGTCAAGAAGGGTATTTTCCATATTTCCAAAACATTTGCACAATCCTTTGTTTTAGCAACATCATCTTTTTAACCTCAAACTCAACTGTGACGGTCAACATATTGAAGAACTCCATACCCGACGAAGTAAAGTCATTTTATTCACATATATTAACTACCAAATGGATTTTACCAAAGCTATGGAGTCTGGAGGTCTGGCCAAAACAGAACAAAAGAAGGGAAGAAGCCTGGGCCGACCCACAAAGGGCCTCTGCTGAACCGGAAGTTGTTCTGTCCCTCCTCGGTGAGGGCCGTCTCAAAGCTCTTATTCCTGCCCCAGAGGACCGAGGAGGGATCATCAAGGAGGGATCATCGAGGAGGGATCATCGAGGAGGGATCATCGAGGAGGGATCATCGAGGAGCTCTAGGCGAGGATACAAGAGAGCAGCCTTCCTGGAAGCCGTGCGGCTGAAGGAGTTGCTAACTCCTCATCCCTCTAAAACACATTTACTCGGTTCCTCTCTCCCCTCCCATGATTTCCTCGCGTCTCTCCCGTACGCAAATTTACAAATCCTACTATGGCCACGCCAAGACCCGCCCTTCAATAGCATTCACACACTACTATTGGCCAGGCTTACATGTTCAGGTCCTATCCCCTGACCAATCAGCTAACCGTAACCTTAACCACTCCAGGCCAATGCCTAACCCCAACCAATCAAGATACTATTGAAGGACAGGTCTTGGCGTGGCCATAGTAGGATTCGTAAATTAGCCTCCCGTATGCAAAATTACAAATCCCACTGTGGCCACGCCAAGACCCGCCCTACGAAGCAGCTCGATTGGTTGGGGTTAGGCATTTCACCTTGAGTGGTTAAGGTTAGGATACCGGATTGGTCAAGGGATAGGACCTGAACAAATGGGGTTACGTTACCTTGGACACCTGGCCAATAGTAGTGATTGAAGGGCGGGTCTTGGCGTGGCCATAGTGGGATTCGTAAATTAGCCTCCCGTACCTCCTTGGTGGGAGGGACTAAGATGCAAACTGACAGTTTGTGTATGAAGCTAGTTTCCTTAATCTTATTTTTTTTTTAACCTTAAATCTGACTGTGATCAACTGCAACTTAACAATTTCCTTGAGGGGATAAATTAAGTATTCTGAAAACTCTTGACGAAGGTCCGGAGGGAGGGGCCGTAACGATTGGTTTCTTCAATAAATGGTGACGCTGTAGCAAGAGCAGAGTGCCGGGTCTTCCTTCTTCAGTATACGTATTATCTCGAAGCACAATATGTTACAAATAAAAAGGCACCAATCTACAGTAAGCTGTGCTCAGCAACAAACTCTCCCTGAATACACCTTTGTCCAAACGTCGCCCCCTGCTGGGGATGCAAGTAAACTGCCCACACACTACCTGAGGTTTGGGCATTATTATGTGTGTGCTAAGTGTGTTTTTAAAATAACTTTTGTTCTTAATGAGGCGTATGATCACGGGGAATATAATCAAATGTTTAAAATATATATTTATAATACTTATTTTGTAAGACAGTCTTAAGACTGAAAGAAATGTCTTTTATCTTATCTTTTATACAGTCAAAGCTACAATCTTTACGTTTTTTTGGACTCAACTGTCCCAAAATGCTTAGGTATGTTTTTGACCGTCTTTATTCAACATGGTAAAGAGAATCTAATGCAATGTTAATGAACAGCGAGCCATGCTCTCATTCAAAACACGTTAAAATATGCAGAATTTGCAAAGCTGCAAATATAAAAACAAAAACAAATCAATGGTGAAAACTTTAGTATCAACAGCAACTCGAGTTGCCAGGTCATTTCTGCCATTTAACCCTTGTGTTGTCTTCCCGTCCCATTAAAACTTTATTTTTCGTTTTTGTGACTTTTTTTCAATTTATTTGTCACTTTTCCTGAGGTTTTGTCCATTTGTTTCCCTGCAATTTTTGAAGCTTTTTCTGACACTTTTGTCACTTTTTTCAACGTTCTTTTGTCTTTTTATTTTTCAAATGCTACAAAATAGTACTTTCTTGTGAAGAGCGTTGTATGGAACCATCCACGTTATTTTCTTTGACAATTTGGTTGAAAGAAACCCAAATTTGTGATGTAGAAACTTTTTGAAAATGGGTCAAATTTGACCTGAAGACAACAGGAGAGTTAAATAGAATACAACGTAATAATAATGTTGTTTTTCTGTAAAAAAAAAAAAGAACAATTGCTGTAATTTATAAACATCAAAAACTTGTAAATGTTATGCTCTAATATACTGTAACTTATTTTTAGTCATTAACAGCACTTTTACAAGACTTTTCTGGCCATGTTTTAGCCAGGTATTTACGGTAAATTCTACAGTAAAGTCTTTAAGGTTTAGATGCCGATCGACAGGATGAAAAGTGCTTAACTGACAGCCAGATAAAAGCCAATAGCAATGTTTTTTAAAGGGGAACTATGCAGTGTTTTTTTAGCTTAATGTACCTTAACTGAACAGCTTCCGAGTCACTGGAACGGTTATATGACTTTTTTCAGGTTGAATGGTGGTCGTCTCGCTCCCCCCTAGCGCCTGTGAGCGGGAAAACCACCCTTGCGACTTTTGGTCGGCGACCCGGCGGCCTCAGAGTCAGGAAGTACGGCGTGATATCAGGTCTCGCCATGTAACGAATTGCTTCACGGCACCGCACACATACGGCCCGTTCAGGAACCGGCTAACAAGGTAGAGATGGAGATTTTCACACCATCGTCACGGCTGAGCCGGCAAAAAAGAAGCAGAAAGCTAGGAAAGCATTGTGGGAGGAAGAGAGGAAGAGGAAACGGCAGACTGACCGAGAGAGGAGTCAGACACGAGGAAACATAGGAGCTGCCAGATATCTATTCTGAAGCTGTGTGTGTGTGTGTGTGTGTGTGTGTGTGTGTGTGTGTGTGTGTGTGTGTGTGTGTGTGTGTGTGTGTGGGCTCTATAGAGAAACCTGCCAGCAACAAGACAGGAAACAGACAAGACATGGACTACACTGCATAGCGCCGCTTTAATGACAACAAAGATATCCTTCCTAAGGACATCTGGGGCAGCAGGAATGCAAAACTCAGTGTAATAACTAGGGCTGGGTATCGGTCAAACATTTTGGGCTCTTTTGGTACCGATACCAGTACCGTGACTCTGATACCAGTTCCTTTAGATACCAATCTTATAAAATCCATTTTAACATAAAGAAATTACAACATTACACATCTTTTTATACATGTTTCAGCTCCTGCTACGTGAGTCTGTCTCTGTGTTACAGAGAGATTTTCCTGTGTGTGTCTTTACGACATGTAACGTTAGACAGCCAATCACAAACATTATTACATCTTTTCTTAGAATACTGCGTGCTTATTGGCTCACTGACGCTGATGAGATTTACTCCTTGTATTGAAATTTGGTAATGAATGACGAGGCATACTCGATACAAAAGAAGGCATTTCGGTCGGTGCCCAAAACTTATTGAATTGGGTACCCAGCCCCAGTGATAATGACATATACTCTTCTCTAAACCCTAGTGATAATGACATATACTCTTCTCTAAACCCTAGTGATAATGACATATACTCTTCTCTAAACCCTAGTGATAATGACATATACTCTTCTCTAAACGGTGGATAAGTTCAGAGCTGTGTAGATCAGATTAGTGGTGGTGCAGATGAACCCGATCAGGTTGCAGAGGCTGGACAGCCCGTGGTAGCGGCCAAACGTGCGCTTGCAGGCTCTGTACTTGGGGTCCTTCTCTTTGAGCGTAGCGTACGCCTCCGACTGGCTGCCCAGGCCGACCTGGCCCCCGAGGCCGTGCTCCTTCTCCACCTCCTGCAGCCGGAACATCACCTCCGTGGCCGCCGGGCCGAACCACCGCGCGTTCAGACTGACCGCGATCAGCGCCACAACGTACAGACCCATCTGCAACACGGGAGGAGATACTTTACTGGAAGAAGAAGGGGGGGGGAATTTTACTTGAACATTTTGTGATTAAAGTAGAGCTGCAAAGACTTATCGATTAGTTAGTCAACTATTAAATAAATCAATTTTGATAATCGATGAGTCATTTTTATAAGAGTAAAGTCTGATTCCAGCTTCTTGAAAGAGAACACACACATATACAGTACATACATACACACACACACACACACGTGTGTGTTCTCTCTCTGTCTCTCTCTCTCTATATATATATATATATATTAAGGGTGCTCCGATCGATCGGCCACCGATCGGTATCGGCCGATAATGGCTTTAAATAGTTTGATCGGTGGTCTCCATAAAGGCCGATCAGATAGGCCGATCAGATGACGCACTACCACGGATGTATTAAGAGCGCACTACTCCTGAGAACATTTTCAAAATGGCGGCGTCCCTACATTCAGCGGTCTGGCAGTTCTACAAGGTGTCTGAACGGTGGCAGAACAGGAGTTGGCCCGCGGCCGCGGAACGAAGGCGGTAGGAAGACGGCTACTGCTTTTAAAAAGCGTCTGCCACCGGTGGTGCTCCGGCAAACGTGTTTGTGATTACACCATTCTGACGCTTCTACTGCCTCTGGAGCACCGCTGGTGGTCCGCCGACTCGTTGCTATCTGGGAAAAAGACAATACACTAGCGATTAGCAACGTGTGTACCGAGGAAATACCACGAGGCGGAAATCTCCAAAGACATTTCAACACCACCAACCTCATCATACATTTGAAGGTTAGTCACAGAAAGC
The DNA here is from genome assembly GCA_023631565.1 of Gymnocephalus cernua. NCBI lineage: Eukaryota > Metazoa > Chordata > Actinopteri > Perciformes > Percidae > Gymnocephalus > Gymnocephalus cernua. The sequence continues at coordinate 2,724,015 of CM042441.1, forward strand.
AGGATGAGGAGTTTTCAAAGTTAGCTAACGCTAAGGCAGAGCGGAGTCGTGTAGCTAGCAGCTCCGGTGCCGCTCAAACAGCTGTTTCGCCGTGTGTGTGTGTGTGTGTGTGTGTGTGTGTGTGTGTGTGTCGGTGTGTGTGTGTGTGTGTGTGTGTGTGTGTCGGTGTGTGTGTGTGTGTGTGTGTGTGTGTGTGTCGGTGTGACTGACTGTGTGTGTCTGTGTGTGCGCCGCTCAAACAGCTGTTTCGCCGTCGGTGTGTGTGTGTGTGTGTGTGTGTGTGTGTGTGTGTCGGTGTGACTGACTGTGTGTGCTGAAGAAATGTGCAGTGATTGAAAAAAACTAAAGTGTGTGGCAAAATTTCCCAAAACTCCCTGATTGACTTAAACTCTCTATATGAGATAAGGACTCTGAAGAAAGCCCAGTCAGTCCTGGCTGATATACCCCCCCCCCCCCCCCCTCTGAACAGCGACAAGATGTTTCCGTCTGGCCGCAGATTCTGTCTGCCAAAATGCAGGACAAACAGACATAAAAACTCTTTTGTTCCTGCTGCTATAGGCTTTGTAAATAAGTCATTGCGAGATGTGTGTGTAGTTTGTATTTATTTTGTCTATTATTGATGGGGTTTGTTTTCTGTATAGTCTTGTGTTGTTTATGTTGCATTCTATTGCTGCACAACGAATTGCCCCTCGGGGATAATAAAGACTCCTTGAACCTTGAAAGGACATTTTTTAGATTTTGAGCTAGGACAGAAAGCCAAACAGTTACTGATACATTCTCTAAACATGTGTGACTGTTATGTAATGGCGTAATTTTCAGTTCATAAAAGTGATCGGTGATCGGTTATCGGTATCGGCCGATACGTCTTCCAGCAATCGGTGATCGGTGATCGGCCTCAAAAATCCTGATCGGAGCACCCTTAATATATATATATATATACTCATCGCTGACGTGGGTGCTGACGTTGACGGTAAGCGTATTGCCTCATTTCCGGTGTTTCCGTGTTGTGCTATGGTCGCTTGTTTGCTGCTCAAACAAAACTTAGCTACTCAACTCTGCTTTATTGTCTAATTTAGCGGCTATTTGCCTGGATTACATTAATTTAAAACAAACCATGCTTGCTTAGAGCCCGCATCAACGGGGCATAAGCATAGCTAAACTCAATTTGTTTAATTTAGCGGTTATTTGCCTGGATTGCACTTAAACTGGCTAGCTAGGCCTACACTTGCTTGCTTAGAGCCCGCATCAACGGGGCATAAGCATAGCATCGGTTTAATTTAACGGGTATTTTTCTCAAATTGCATTTGGACTACACCAGTTGCACTCAAGCACGTATCTGTAGCTATCTTCCCTTACAGCGACTGCCTCGCTGATCTCACGATTAAAACGCTGTTAGCTACTTTAGCTTAGCCATTAGCAATGGCCAATTCCTCTCCATCTCCTGCTCTCTCTTGCTCTGTGTGTCAAATGTTCAGCTATTCATCTGCCTCCTTCAGTGATAATGACACTTGTAATAAATGTAGTTTATTCGCTGTTCTGGAGGCGAGGCTTAGTGAGTTTGAAGCACGGCTCCACACTATGGAATCAAAGTCGTATGTTTCCGTAGCTAGCCAGCTTAGCGTAGCTGGTGCGGGCCAACATGTAGCTTCTGCTAGCAGTCCGCCGGCAGACCCAAAGCAGTCGGGCGGGTGGGTGACTGTCCGAAGGAAGCATAGCACTAACTGTAATCCGGGGGGTGCACATAGCAGTGGTCACTCCAAATCGGGGCATCCTCAACTTTCTAACCGGTTCTCCCCACTCAGTGATACAACCGCTGAGAAGCCAATTCTGGTTATTGGCAGTTCTATACTGAGAAACGTTAGGATGTCGGCTCCAGAGGCCGCGGTCGTGTGCGTCCCTGGGGCCAGAGCGGGCGATATAGAATCTAATCTAAAGCTGCTGGCTAAAAATAAAAATAAAAATAACAGTAAATACAGTAAGATCATACTCCACGTAGGTGGCAATGATACCCGATTATGTAAATCGGAGATCACTAAAATTAATGTTGAGTCACTTTGTGCATATGCAAAGACTATGTCGGACTCAGTAGTTTTCTCTGGACCCCTGCCAAACCTGATCAGCGATGAAAAATACAGCCGCATGTCATCCTTCAACCGCTGGTTGAAGGGATGGTGCCCAGCTAATGATGTGGGCTACGTAGATAACTGGAAGGCGTTCTGGGGAAAGCCTAGTCTGATTAAGAGGGATGGCATTCATCCCACTTGGGATGGAGCCGCTCTCATATCAAAAAATCTGACCGAGTTTATTAGCGGTCGTAAACCATGACAACCCAAGTTAGACATCAGTAATCAGAGGTGCAGTGCAACGTGCTCCTCTGTGCCTCCGTTAGAGCAGCCGCCCTCTCATAGCCTAATAACCACGGTGTCTGTCCCCCGACTCAGATCGGTTAAATCAAAGGTTAACAAAAGAGGAGCTATACTTAACAACCTAATTGGAATTAAAACAACATCTGCAATGATGGAACAGAATAGGAAAATCAGATGTGGACTATTAAATATTAGATCTTTGTCTTCTAAAGCAGTATTAATAAATGAATTGATATCAGATAATCAAATTGATCTATTCTGTCTTACCGAAACCTGGCTGTGCAATGAAGAATATGTTAGTTTAAATGAAGCCACTCCTCCCAGCCATAATAATACTCAAATTCCTAGAGGATCAGGCCGAGGAGGGGGAGTTGCAGCGATATTTGATTCAAGCCTGTTAATTAATCCTAAACCTAAACTAAATTATAACTCGTTTGAAAGCCTAGTTCTTAATCTTCAACATCCAACATGGAAAACTGTACAGCCAATTATATTTGTTGTTGTTTACCGAGCTCCAGGTCCGTATTCAGAATTTTTATCTGAATTCTCAGAGTTTTTATCATGTTTAGTCCTAAAATCAGACAAAGTACTTATTGTAGGTGATTTCAATATTCACATGGACATTGACAACGATAGCCTTAGTATTGCTTTCAACTCACTATTAGATTCAATTGGTTTCAGTCAGAGTGTGCACAAGGCCACTCACTGTTTTAACCACACCCTCGACCTAGTGCTGGCATACGGCATCGAAATTGAAGATTTAATTGTATTTCCGCAGAATCGTCTATTATCAGACCATTTTTTAATAACTTTTGAATTCTTACTACCCGACTATATGAAATTAGATAAAAGCTTCTACACTAGATGCCTATCTGACAGTGCTATAGCTAAATTTAAGGAAGATATTCCAACAGCATTTAACTCAATGTCATGCTTTAATATAACAGAGGACCTTTTTGTTAACTTCAGTCCCTCCCAAATTGATAATTTTGTAGACAGTGCTACGGCCTGTCTACGGACGACTTTAGACTCTGTTGCTCCCCTCAAAAAGAAGACGAGGAAGCAAAGGAAACTAGCACCTTGGTATAACTCCCAAACTCGCAAACTAAAACAAATATCGCGAAAACTGGAAAGTAAATGGCGTTCCACCAAACTGGAAGAATCTCGTTTAGATTGGCAAGACAGTCTGAAAACCTATAGGAAGGCCCTCAGAAATGCCAGATCAGACTATTACTCATCAATAATAGAAGAAAATAAGAACAACCCAAGGTTTCTTTTCAGCACTGTAGCCAGGCTGACAGACAGTCACAGCTCTACTGAGCCATCTATTCCTATAGCTCTGAGTAGTGACGACTTCATGAGCTTCTTTGATGATAAAATTATAACAATTAGAGATAAAATTAATCACCTCTTGCCCTCAACTTCTAACAGTTCACTTTCAAATGCAGGACTGCTAGAAGGAACAACAAGACCTGACATATACTTAGACTGCTTTTACCCTATAAACCTTCAACAATTAATGCTAAGAGTCTCTTCAGCTAAGCCATCTACCTGTCTCTTAGACCCCATCCCAACGAGGTTACTTAAAGAAGCGCTACCACTGGTTAACATTTCATTATTAGATATGATTAATATGTCCTTATTAACAGGTTATGTACCACAGTCATTTAAAGTAGCTGTGATTAAACCTATTCTGAAAAAACCCACCCTCGATCCTGAGGTCTTGGCTAACTATAGACCAATATCTAATCTTCCCTTCCTCTCCAAAATCCTTGAGAAGGTAGTTGCTAATCAGTTATGTGATTTCCTACATAGCAATAGTGTATTTGAGGACTTTCAGTCAGGATTTAGAAAGCATCATAGCACAGAGACGGCACTGGTGAAAATTACTAACGACCTTCTAATTGCTTCAGACAAAGGACTTGTTTCCATACTTGTCTTACTAGATCTTAGTGCTGCCTTTGACACTATTGACCATACCATCCTGTTACAGAGACTGGAACACTTAGTTGGTATTACAGGAATCGCACTGAGCTGGTTTAAGTCCTATTTCTCTGATCGATCTCAATTTGTTAATGTTAATGACAAATCCTCCAAGTACGCTAAAGTTAACCATGGCGTTCCACAAGGCTCAGTGCTTGGACCAATTCTATTCTCCTTATATATGCTTCCTCTAGGTAATATTATTAGGAAACACTCAATAAACTTTCACTGTTATGCAGATGACACCCAATTATACTTATCAATCAAACCAGATGAAATCAGTCAATTAGCTAAACTTCAAGCATGTATTACAGATATAAAATCATGGATGACCTACAACTTTCTGATGCTAAACTCAAGCAAAACTGAGGTGATTGTGCTGGGTACTAAACACCTCCGATCCTCAATATCCAAAGATATAGCTACCTTGGATGGTATTGCCCTGGCCTCCAGCACTACTGTCAGAAATCTAGGAGTTATTTTTGACCAGGATATATCCTTTAATGCCCACTTAAAACAAACCTCAAGAACAGCCTTTTTTCATCTTCGTAACATTGCCAAAATAAGGAACATCCTGTCTCAGAATGATGCTGAAAAACTAGTCCATGCCTTCGTTACTTCCAGGCTGGACTATTGTAATTCCTTACTATCAGGATGCTCAAACAAGTCACTTAAGACTCTCCAGCTGATCCAGAATGCTGCAGCTCGTGTACTGACAAGAACTAAGAAAAGAGATCATATTACTCCCGTATTAGCTTCTCTGCATTGGCTCCCTGTAAAATCCAGGATTGAATTTAAAATCCTCCTCCTGACCTACAAAGCTCTAAATGGTCAAGCACCATCGTATCTCAAAGAGCTCATAGTACCTTACTGTCCCACTAGAGCACTGCGCTCCCAGAATGCAGAGTTACTTGTGGTTCCTAGAGTCTCTAAAAGTAGAATGGGAGCCAGAGCCTTCAGCTATCAGGCTCCTCTCCTGTGGAACCAGCTCCCAGTCTGGGTCCGGGAGGCAGATACTGTCACCACATTTAAGAGTAAACTTAAAACTCTCCTCTTTGATAAAGCTTATGGTTAGGGAGTGAGGAGTTGTAGTATCTGCCAAGCCCGGCCCACCTGCTTCTCTGTCCTAGAAATGCTTGTTACTAACCTAGCTCTGGGGAGCTTGCTCCCCGGAGTCTTTCTGTTTCTTTTTCACCCAGGATGAAATCCTGGGATTAGGATGGCACCAAAATCTTGGTTCCAGCTGTTGCCGTGGTTCTGCTGAGAAATACCCTGCTATGCCGTGCTGCTCCCTGCACTACTACACCCACTTTTTCTAAACACTGTTTATTTACTATACTGTGATGCACCCCAACGGCCAGCAGACACCTCCTACCAAGAGCCTGGGTCTGTCTGAGGTTTCTTCCTAAAAGGGAGTTTTTCCTTGCCACTGTTGCACTAGTGCTTGCTCTTGGGGGGACTTGTTGGGTTTTTTGTAAATTATAGTGTGGTCTAGACCTACTCTATCTGTAAAGTGTCTTGAGATAACTCCTGTTATGATTTGATACTATAAATAAAATTGAATTGAATTGAATTGAATTATATATATATATATATATATATATATATATATATATATATATATATATATATATATATATATATATATATATATATATATATATATATATATATATATATATATATATATATGTGTTCTCTCTCTATATATATATATGTGTATATGTGTTCTCTCTCTCTCTCTATATATATATATGTGTATATGTGTTATCTCTCTCTATATATATAGGTGTTCTCTCTCTCTATATATATATATGTGTTCTCTCTCTCTCTATATATATGTGTATATGTGTTCTCTCTCTCTCTCTATATATATGTGTATATGTGTTCTCTCTCTCTCTATATATATGTGTATATGTGTTCTCTCTCTCTCTATATATATGTGTATAAGTGTTCTCTCTCTCTATATATATATATATATATATGTATAAGTGTTCTCTCTCTATATATATATGTGCTCTCTCTCTCTCTCTCTCTCTCTATCTATATATATATATATATATATATATATATATATATATATATATATATATATTAGGGCTGTCGAATGATTAAAATTTTTAATCAAATTAATCAGAATTTTCAGTGGATTAATCATGATTAATCACTATTTGCAATTACACCTGAATCCTAACCATTTTTTTCTGAAATGCATACCAAAAGATACTAGTGCTGTCAAGCAATTAAAATATTTAATCGCATTAATGTCATAGTTAACTCGCTATTAATCGCACATTTTTATCTATTCTAAATGTCCCTTGATTTCTTTTTGTCCCATTATATTTTCTCATTTTAATTCTCTTATCAGCATGGAAAAGTAGATCGGCTGCTTTGTGACTGTTTTTTTTATTGAAAACAACAACTCGATGTTCCATTGCAGGTAGTACTGCAGATAGTCCTGCAGATAGTACTACAGGTAGTACTGCCTCATTTGTTTCTCTCACTGACTGTAGAGTCACTACTCGCTCGCTCTGAAGATAATCGCCGTCACGAGCCTACAAGCTACGCGGCTAGCAAGCTAAAACCGGCCGAGGCTTGTGTCTGTTTTGTTTGCGGTCTGCGAAATTACAAGACCCGCCCTTCAATCACTACTATTGGCCAGGCGTCGAAGGTAACGTAACTCCATTTGTTCAGGTCCTATCCCCTGACCAATCCACTATCCTCACCACTCGCGGTGAAATGCCTAAACCAAACCAATCAGCTGCTTCGTAGGGCGGGACATGGCGTGGCCATAGACAGTTAAAGAAGTGGACTAACAGATCCCGTTGCTCTCTATGCGTTACTCGTGCGTTAAAAAAGTTATCGGCATTAAAATGGGTTTGCGTTAACGCCGTTAATAACGCGTTAAACTGACAGCCCTAATATATATATATATATATATATATACACACGTGTGTGTTCTCTCTCGCTCTATAGATAGATAAATAGATAGATAGATAGTGCTCAGCATAAGTTTATGAACCCATGCTAAAGACTAAAAAGAGGAATACAAAAATCATCTTTTGGAAATTGATCTTAATGCCTTAATTAAAAAAATGAGGAAAAATCTACCAAGGACACCAATTTTCTTTATGAATGAATAATGTATCGTAAATAAATAAATGTTCTTCCTTAAAATACAGGGGGGCATAAGTGAGTACACCTCTATGTTAAACTCCCATAGAGGCAGCAGCCAGTTATCTGATGGATCAGGATACTATGCATCCTGATAAAGTTCCCTTGGCCCCCACATCATCACAGACCCTTCACCATACCTAGAGATTAACATGGGGGACTTTCCATAAAATCATCTCTCAATGCAAATCAAACCAGCTGTTAGGCTAACTGACATAAAACCATGTTAATCTGTAGGTTAACTATGGCCAATCATGCGATTAATCGCGATTAAATATTTTAATCGATTGACAGCCCTAAAAAAAAAAATAAAAAATAAAAAAGACATGGAAATGTCACGTTTTTACAGCTTTAAAATGAAGTGCTGTTTGACCTGCAGACTTTGATGCCAGTCCAGCAGCTCCCTGGGGTGGTACGCCGCGTACACAGCCAGGCTGACCGCGCTGCTCGCCAGCAGACAGTGGAAGTACACAGGGAAGAGCTTACTCTGCACCAGGCCGAAGGTGTGCCGACTCACCTGCCGCACCAACGCAAAGCCTGCAGGCACAGACATCAAGAGTCAGAATCAAAATACAGGCGACATCTACGCTGCTACGTTTTCATTTTTAAGCGGCGTTTTGAGACAAAAACTATCTGTCTACACAAGAGTTTCAGCTCCAGTAGCAGAACTAATCTCCGTCCATATTCAACGTGGCATCATGACTTTGCGTAAACATACACGCCACTTTCCTAAAGCCAAGTGGCGTGTTATCTGTACGCATTCTGTGTGTATGTCTACGCTGTGTACAGCGGATGCAAACATACACGGCACTTGACACGTGCCACGTGCCGTGTTATCGCGAGAACAACATCACACGCGTGAAAAAAAAAAGGTTGAGTTTAGGAAAAGAACATTGGGGAAGGCTTTATTATCTCCCAGGTGAAAGTCCTGTGTTTTACCATCCACCAACCACCCACCTTACGCAGACTTTCCTCCTTACATACTACTCGCTATGGCTACGCATAGCAAGATAATGTAGGTCAATGGACGCCAAACGGCGTGGAAAAACACGCTAAAAAGCACGTATGCATCTTAATAACACGCAAATAATGCCATACGAATTGGCGTGTCCTACATACGCCATTTCAGGAGATCAGCCTGCCATATTAACACGTCTGACAACACATGTCACATGACCGTTCACACACACACACAGGGCATGTACGTGCCGTTGTAAACAGGAAGCAGATTGTCTGACGTTACTCTGAGGTTGAAAATCATGGATGTAGACGTTACAGGAAATACTTTGGAGAAAGAACAACAATGAAAAGTAAGAGCAGGATTTATTATCTTGGAGCGACGACGAGGTGGAACTGTTACTGAAAGGTCTGTAAGCTGTAAACAGATCAGACTGACGTATCACAGACAGACAGACAGACAGAGACAGACAGAGAGAGAGAGACAGACAGACAGAGAGAGAGAGAGAGACAGACAGACAGACAGACAGAGACAGAGACACACAGACAGACAGAACTGTTACTGAAAGGTCTGTAATCTACCTAACCGATAAGACTGACTGACGTGCGTCCTCGTGTCCAAATGTCTCTGTTTCTCTCCGTCCAGACTACAGAGCAACCTCAGAGTTTTCAGAGTATCGAGGCTCGGAAACGCGCAGTAGTGCGGACGCGAGGCGTAAACGTATCAAAAGATTTTCATTTTTAAACCAAAGCGTAGCGGTGTAGATGTAGCCTGAGTGTTGAAGCGGGGGGAGCGTGCCTATGTTCCCACATTTCCTTTTTCATGAATGTGTATCAGATTTTATCCCCCTGACCCTAACACATGTTGAGGGAGGATGGGGATTAAATTGAAGGGAAATGTAGGAACACGAGACCTCATTTTAACGAAAATCTTAGAAACGCGGGAACACAGGGCTGACCGCTGCAGCCATGGCGTCGCTCTGCGCTCCCACCTGCTATGAAGGAGACCCAGAGCTGCATCCCCCAGGAGAAGGAGAGCACCAGGAGGTGGAGCACTTTGACCACGTCTGTGGGCGCCCCCTCTGCTGCCACCGTGTCACTCTGCAAAACACACACATATCTTCAGGGAGGTAATGATACACCAGAGATGCTCACAAGTCTCTGAGCTAGAGTCCAAGTCAAGTCTCTTAATAAGTAATAATAAGTTGCATCACTTACGCACACACACACACACACACACACACACACACACACACACACACACACACACACACACACACACACACACACACACACACACACACACACACACACACACTAACAGCAGGTCCTGACAGGATGAGGACAGAGTATAAAGGTACACAGGACCTAAAATTTCCCCACTTTTAGAACATTTTTTTCCCCACTTTTTGAAAACACCATACAAGGGTGTTATATTCTTTTAATTAAATCATAATTTCAATTATTTTCTAATTTGAGCTGCTCCACAATCGTTCCCGTATCCCCTGGCAACAGCAGAAGTCCCCCTGATTGGGGATTACCGTTTACAGTATGAACACCCCGGGACTACTCCAATAACAGAAACACAAACAGACTTATTTACATATTTGGGATATATATTTATTTTTTTAATGTTTTTTTTTTTTGCTTTGAAAAAAAATCTATTGTATTTATTTTATACCTTTGTGCAAATAAACTAAATATTTTAGGAGGGGAAGTCCTGCGTAAGAAGTACTGTCAACTCCATTTACAGATATACTGCACATCATATCACAATCTATTATGTTTAACTCTGATTTTATAACTCTGAACAGCTGAATTCTGCAACGTGCCATCACTTTATAAACCATGTTTACACACACACACACACACACACACACACACACACACACACACACACACACACACACACATACAGAGAGAGACACACACAGAGACACACAGACGCACAGAGACACACACACACACACACACACACACACACACACACACACACACACACACACACACACACACACACACACACACACACACACACACACACACACACACACGCGCCTGGGGCCACAGAGATAACGGTCTCGTGTGTTTTATAGCTGGAGCTCCACACGTGCAGCAGACCTGATAATAAAGTCTGCAGAAGAAGATAACAGAGAAATACATTTCACAATTCACTGACAGTTACAGCCTATGTTTGTATTCCTGTAACAACGTATTATATGCGGGAGGGGGGGGGGGGGGGGGGTTACAGGTGAATGACAGCCAGGTACTCTGTCAACAACAGGTGACTTCAGGACTGTTCCAGCTGGAAGTGAAAAGCTAACGTTAGTTAACAGCTTTAGCTCGAGCGTTTTAACTCGGCAGATGTTGCTTCATTCAGCAGTTCTTCAGGACAAGTTACAGTTACTCACTGACGTTACACACATACTTCCACTCACCTCTCTTTCCATGTCCTGTCCGTATTTAGGAATGCCAAATGCAAAGTAAAGACACAAGCAGACCAAGGTTCAGTTCAGCCGAGCCACTTCCTCCGTCACTTTACTCTAGCAACAAGCCCCGCCCCTCGAGGCGAGACGGACCAATGGGATTCTCTGTAAATAAATATTTTATTCATCTATTCATCGATTTTATACTTTTTATTTCATAGTCCCTTTCCTCGGGGTTTACTTTCCACCCAAATGTGTCTGCTTGCTTAATTAAGAAGGGACATTGCACACGAATTAACATTATTTATTTTAATTTAATTGTTTAATATATTTTTTAACGCACTAGTCGTCCAAACATTGAAACAGAGCGCTTCACGGGAGATGCGTTCAGGTGCTCCTCGGAGGTCCCCACTCCAGTTTGGAAGACAATCTTCTGACAAGTCCAAAATCGTCGTAATGTGGAAAAAACGTTATAAACTACAGATGACAATTCAAAATATACCATAATTATAATGGAAAGTATGTTGTTGCGTGTCATTGGGCATTTTTATGTGGGTATATATAAATCCTGGAGCTTTCTTAGTAGGTATACTGCGTATACCTGCGTATCACGTAGACTACACCGCTGATTTCGATGACTTTCCGAGTTGTTTTTCCGAGTTGACTATTCAGTATTTCCTTCAATATTCAGTATTCAGTACACTCACTCACTCACTCACTCACTCACTCACTCACTCACTCACTCACTCACTCACTCACTCACTCACTCACTCACTCACTCACTCACTCACTCACTCACTCACTCACTCACTCACTCACTCACTCACTCACTCACTCACTCACTCACTCACTGTATTCAGTATTTCCAGTGGGAAACTCATTTTTCCGATTATTTCGACACCACTTTGAATGCAACAAGCCTCTGTACGTACCGTCCGTCCCTCTCTGCGGTACCCGGATGGAGTTGAACACACAGAGCATCCTCCGCTGCGAGACATCCCGTTGGTAAGAGACGCAGCAGATCACATCATTAAGCACATCGGAAATACTACAACCCATAACACACACACTCCAGTTCCACCTGTTACCTGCCAACTCGGTTATTAAAGGTGTTTATGTCTCATGTAGTCCCAGGCTAGCGGCCGTTAGCGAGTTAGCTTGCTAGCGTGTAGCGGTAGCTAGCTTTTTGGCGCTATCAGTGTTTTTTTTCTGATCCTGTTTGACGTAGGTTGAATTGTTTGGTGACATTTAAGAAGTATACTAAGCATATAGTTATGAAACACGACTCAAATGGGAGGCGACGGTAGGTATTATCCACGAGGAAAAATGTTTAACGTTAATGTTGTCACATGAAACTGTGATCCAGGTGTGCAGTTATGATTAAAAGCCAGATGTAGTTCATCAGTGTGGCTCCGATTATCAGCCATAATGTCTAAACCATCCGAGGTAGACTGACCACGAGCTACGAGGTTGTGAGGCGAAAGTTTCTGCCCCCGTAGAAGCCACAAGTCCGTTTGAAATCTACCTTAATTTTAAGAAAAACACGTTTTATTCGCGATGTCACGGAGATGCACTACACTACCCACAATCCCAAGCGCAACAGCGACGTCTCTGATTGGCGAAGCTCGCAGTTACCATGGAAATGTTTACCTCCGAAGGAGCTGCTACCGTCGATGTTTCTGTACTTGTTTCTTTGCAGTTTTTGTCGTTTTCGAAATGTTCTTTTGTGCCGAATCAAATGTGTTATGGTTACGATTCATGTCGTACATTGTTGTCTTGGTTACAGGCTTAAAACTCCTTTTATATAAGCATTTAATGAAACGTGAATGGAGGTATTGTACGGGGTAAATCACTTCCGTAACCAAAGCCGTTCAGAAAGCTACTACTGCAAATATACATACGGGTTAGTTGTGTAGGCGGTGGGCTAAAGGCAGTGAGACATTTAAATCTAGGATGAAGACTTTTCTGTTTGATGCTGGTTTTTACTAAATCAATAATTGTTAATGTCACACGCACACACACACACACACACACACACACACACACACACACACACACACACACACACACACTCTCTCACTCACTCATTCACTCTCTCACACACACACACTCACTCTCACACACACACACTCACTCTCACACACACACACTCACTCTCACTCTCACACACACTCACTCTCTCCCACACACTCTCTCACTCTCACTCTCTCACTCTCACTCTCACACACTCTCTCACACACACACACACTCACTCACTCACACTTTGAATTACCTTGTTACTTAAATATGCTATAAAAATGTATAAAATGGCCTTTCCTACTTTGACTCTGTTACATACTTGTCAAATGGAAAGGGGGAATTAACATTAACTCAAAACACACACACACACACACACACACACACACACTTTGGCATCTCTGTGGAAAAGAGTTTTAAAAGTGATTCTGAGTGTGAGAGTGTCCACATGTTATCTTTTTTCTCTCCTGCAGATAAAGAGCATTACAAATGGGGCGCAGAAAGTCAAAGAGGAAGCCGCCTCCAAAGAAAAAAATGACGGGTAACCTGGACGTCCAGTTCACGTGCCCGTTCTGTAACCACGAGAAATCTTGCGACGTCAAAATGTAAGCAACTTCAAAACAAACAAAAAGAGAAATAAATCGAGAAATTCATCATGAACAACATCACTGACGTACTAACTGTTTTTTTTCCCCAGGGAACGGACCCGAAACACAGGAATTATATCGTGCAGCGTTTGCTTGGAGGAGTTCCAGACGCCTATAACCTGTATCCTTTTAACCAAAAACATAACGTGTCGTGTGCCTGATTGTCGCGACTTAGGGTTGGACTGCAGAGTTTTCCTAGACCCAAATCTGAAAGATTAAGGGTCTGGCATTGAGTATTGAAAATGGCCCAACTTGAGGGGCGGCACCAAGCGTGCATCTGAAACTCTCACTGCATGCAATTGGATAACACTACGACCAATCACAACAATACACGGGGTGACGTATCCAGAGCCCCGTACGCTCAGCTACCAGCGGAGATAACTGGTAGATTAGACTGTCGTCATCTGGTCAGCTCGCCTAAGTCAATGGAGGGAGAGTGATGTGTTAGACCTCATTAGTGTGTACTCATTAATGTCACGGCTGCCATTACACAAACATTTTGAAATAAGTGAAAATGCTTCCTTCCTCCATAACCTCCGTAACTTTAGTGCAACAGCGTGCTGCGTCTGATGTCATCGTTATTGTTCTTTTGCGCATGCGGGTCAGTTTGAAACCGCAAATAGTTCACACTGAATCTGATATTGGCAACGTTTTAAAAAGGTAATGTGAACAGCCGAACAAAAAAATCGGATCTGAACAAAAATAAAATCCGAATCAAGCATTAAGACTTGCGGTGTGAACGCAGCCTAAGTCTTCAACAAAGCGAAGGAAAACACTGGATTGTATATTAGTTTTGTGAAATGTTGAATGAAAAAGTTACGTAGCTAGTCAGCAACATGTGGTTCGCCCCTTAACCTTTCCCCCCCCCCCATCAGATCTGTCCGAACCGGTGGATGTTTACAGCGATTGGATCGACGCCTGTGAAGCAGCCAATCAGTAGCCCTGCTTTTGTCCTGTGACTCCTCCCCTTCCCTCTAACCTCACTCTCTTCACATTTCACCCCTGTGATTGGTCACCTAAATGAGCTCCTGTTCAGCCAGCACAACGTAGCAAAAATTTCCTCAGACAATTGAAGTGTTACAGGATGTTTTTTTTGCACGACAGATGCTAAGTTTAATTTTTGCTACAGTGCGGCTCGCTGAGCACGACGCATTCCTCCGGCTGGGCCAGAGGGCCGCTATTTTGTTCCATCTAGGGCCGCTATTTTGTTCCATCTAGGTCCGCTATTTTGTTTCGTCTAGGGCCGCTATTTTGTTTCGTCTAGGGCCGCTATTTTGTTCCGTCTAGGGCCGCTATTTTGTTCCGTCTAGGGCCGCTATTTTGTTCCGTCTAGGGCCGCTATTTTGTTCCGTCTTTTGTTCCGTCTAGGGCCGCTATTTTGTTCCGTCTACGTCAGTGTCAACGTTTCTGTACGCCAGTGATTAGCCTATAATACATTTAGTCTTTTGTAGGTTTTTTTTTTAATGATTATGTCATATAGTTTGTTGTTTTTTTATGATTTATACATCATGTTTTCTTTGTTTTTAGACTATATTTTAAGTTTTAAAATATAACTGACTGAAATTTCCATCAGTGTAAAAAACATTCCTGGTATTCTTTGCGTTTAACGGATGAAGAAGTTCTGATTATTCTCATCTTTTAGGTTGTTTGTAATGAGACGATAAAGTCACGAACGTCGTACGTTACTTTTGTGGAAGTAGTTTTTTTTTTATTCTTTTCAACCTCCGTCTCTAATGCACTGAAACATTTTGTTGGTTGACAATTATTTTGAAATGCCAAACCTTTGGGTTTTTTCCTCGGACCAGTATATGTGTATATATATATATATTTGTACTGCTAGATATTATTTTGTTCCTTTTGTACTTCACAATCATGCTCTTTGTATTACACTACTTCTGTGTATTTCACATATACTGTACTGTATTTTTAGGCAGTTATGAATAAATTAATTTCGGAGCCATATTTTTCAAGTGTTTTTTTATTGCACAAATGTCATGTTTTAGTGAAACGCATATAGAAGAAAACAACAACAACAAGGAGGAAAGCAAAGTGTTTAGTTTGGACAATGTTGAAACAAAGCCAACACATTTAGGTGAAATATTTCAAACATTTACTTAAACATTTCGGCTTTTTTTGGAAATCACAGGAAACTAAAAACTACATTCCTACATCTGATCGAATGAAAGGGCTGTTCAGACATTTGATGGACTGAAAATACAGTGAGTGTACATGCGCTTTCCCCCCATTAGATGGCACACTGCTACATGTCTGCGATGCTTTTTGGTGCTGAACAATTTAACCCTCCTGTTGTCCTCGGGTCACATTTGACCCATTTTCTACATCAAAAATTTGGGTTTTCCTTCAACCAAATTTTCAAAGAAAAGTAACATGGATGGTTCCATACAACGTTCTTCACAAGAAACATAAATGATCAGTTCCCTACTTTCATTAAATCTGGTTGTTTTATTCAATTTAATAGCATTTAGAGATAAATAAATTTATAAAAGGATGTTGAAAAAAGTGACAAATGTCAGAAAAAGCTTCAAAAACGTAAAAAGGCGCTGAATAAATATACAAAGACATCGGAAAAAGTGACAAAAACTGGTGGCCTAGTGGTAGAGCGAGCGCCTATATAAAGAGGCTCAGTCCTTGGTGCAGAAGTTGCAGGTTTAATTCCAACCTGCAGCACTTTCCTGCATTGACACGCTAACCTGATAATCGGCCGTCTGACAGTCTGGCGAGGTCGGTGACTCGAGTCTGTGCCGTCGTCAGTCGAAGGAGCCGTCAGCTTTAATTTGGGCCGATTTGACTTGTTGAATCGGAGGGCGGACAGTCGGACTCAACGACCAATCTGATTGGTGGAGAGCTAACCCGGAAATGACGAGCGGGATGAGCGTGAAGAACAGCCTCTCAAAATCTGATGAAAATCTGTTAAACTGACCTTTGTTGATCTGAAATGAAGACAGATTCAGCAACTGCACGACCTATTTCTCCTTAACATGTTTTCAGAAACACGTTACGGTGAAATATTTTAGTAGAATATGAGATCGTATTCTGAACGAGCTGCCATTTTGAAATTCGGGAGAAGCCAGACCCCCGTGACGCATTTGTCCAATTAGCCGGCGGTTTACATTTTTGGGGCGACAATACAGATTAGCGCCGCCTGCTGTTATGGAGACGTATTACGTCTCACGCACGCGCAGAACGTACGCTCAAGTCGGCGTCTCTTCGGTGCGTTCTGAGGAACTTTTTGGACCGACTCGGGGAGACTGATCAGTCCGACTGACTTTACCGCCGCCGGTCGGCCGTCTGGTCGGTGCGTCTGGTCGGTGCGTCAGAGCCTTAAGTGGTGTTAAAAAGGTCTTACATTTAAGCCGGAGAACCCTGAAGGTAACATTTCTGCTTTCTAATGAGTTGAAACTGAATCCAGTAACCGCTAGTTTCCAACGTTACATTCAAGACATTTGGTGGGTTAACAGTACGACGACGCAGACAAAACGAGAATCTCAGCTGTACATGTAGCGTGATTCCCGTCAGTTACCAGGGACTAAAGGCGCCAGGGTCTACTTCAATACTGCCAAATACCAGGATGCACCGAATCCAGGATTCGGCTTCGGCTGAATATTGGGCTTTTTGACGGGGTTCTGGTTTCTGCCGAAGTTTTTTCCACCGAACCCTACGCTCGCTACGCTGGTCGCCATATTGACGGCGCCGTTGATTACGGGAAGGTGTTTACGTAGGTGGAGCGTTCAATGCAGTCGGCTGTGAGAAAGTGAAAATGGAACTGGTGAGCAGAACAAGTGTTTGTTTGGCAGAACTTTCAGTCAGAAGAAGGCCGTTCTCGTGGTGGCGAGGAGCCTAAACAATACACAACATGGCCGCCGTTACAACATTTGGTGTGAAAGATCTGAAAGAATACGAGTTGTGCACGAAGGAATCTACAGACAGCAGCCAGAATGCAGCAACTTCAGGTACAGCAAAGGAAGGACAGCCACTGGTAACAACTTAGTTACTTGTTAACCATTTGTTTACTTCATTAATGTGTTAATGGACTGAGGATAGGAGTAGGTTTCGGTTTCGGCAGAATTTTAACCAGTGGATTCCGTATTCGGCTGAAACCAAAAAATCTGAATTGGTTGCATCCCTGCTAAATACTGACAGTGATGGATGATTCTTGCCTTGAGTAAGAGTTGCAATACGACAAATGTAAAAAAAAAAAAAAAAAACATTTACAAGTTAAAGTCCTGCATGTGAACTGTTAGGTAAAAGTACGGACGCGTCACCAAATGTACCTGAAAATATTCGATGCAGTAAAATAGCCCCCAGCGGTTTAAATATAGATATTATTACCTACATTGACAACATACTTTATAACCTCATTTGTAAAATCTTTTTTTCTAAAGTAACAATAACTGACTCTCTGAAAATGTTACATCCAGTGATGATTTGACATGATCGCTAATTGCAGCCCTACTTTAACAGACCCCTTCTAATTTTATTTGCTAAATACTTCCTTAAACAAAAACACTATTCAGCACACAAAGCCACGTAAATTAGCCACGTTAAAAATGGCGTGATGCGTTATTAGGCAGGCCCGTGAACATGACAGCGCAGGTGCTCACAAAAACAAAAGCGTTGACTAAGTCGTCCTGGTGAACGTCTGTTGTCATCCCGAGGAGTGGTAATCCCAGAGCCTGCGGAGCTCCCGTG
Organism: Gymnocephalus cernua; assembly: GCA_023631565.1. NCBI lineage: Eukaryota > Metazoa > Chordata > Actinopteri > Perciformes > Percidae > Gymnocephalus > Gymnocephalus cernua. The sequence goes on from CM042441.1 coordinate 2,742,294, forward strand.
TGGACGCGGCCTCGGTTCCAACTGGGTCAAAGTTCAATAGCACCAACACGGTCACTGGTTTCCTTTCAAGGGAACTTTAAATTCTGTAGTCAGTGCTTAAAACTGGATTGGAAGGGGTGAGGTTAGGGGTATTAACAGTTAGAAATCTCTAATTACAACGCAAAATAAAAATAAAAATCTATAAATAGCAAAAAGGTCATTAGATGAAAATGAGTTGCTTTGGTATTTTGTTTAAAACTCATCAGAGCAACGAGAGACGGAGGTCGGCCGCTGCATGAAATCTTTGACGTGAATTCTGTGCAAACTATTCTTTTCTTTTTTTTTACTCGTGCAAAGACGAACAGCAAAATCCTAAGAGTAAAAAAAAATGGGGACAACGAAGACGACAATGACGTCAATCAGCGATACACACATGGCCACACGGAATCTGCGGACGCAGAATCAGAATTCCCCGCAAATGTTTTGCAGATTCTCCGCAGCTTTAGAAAAAAGAGATTAAAATTAGACTGTTAAAGATGCAGTAGGTAAGACTTCTAAAACTACCTTTCTGTCATATATCTGCTGAAACTGACCCGATGTTCCAGTAGAACTACATGAAGCAGGTCATTCCTCTGGCTCCACCTACAGCCTGGAGTGGGATTTACAAAAATCCACCGCTCCCTGTTCAGATGCACCAATCAGGGCCAGGGGGGTCTAACTGCGTGTGAATCACTGCTCAGGCACATGCATTCATTCTCCCATGTGGGGGGAGGGGCTTAGGAGACCGTTTTGGGCTTTAGTGGAAAGGGGGGAGGGACTGAGAAGTTGTCGATGTTCAATCTGATGTTCAGTCCTGGATCTACGGCACCTTTAACACATCTCCACCACAAACGCTAAATTCCGCCTATTTTCATTTCGGATCACATCTAAAAAAAAACTTCCGCAAATTCCGTTTGGGCCTGGCGATAAATAAGAGTCTGGAAGGTTTTGCTTAGTCACTAAGACAGTCGCGGTTGGTTGTCTGAAGTTAAAAAGCAAAGAGGAGGGGGGTGGAAGGGTGTGAGGCCGTCGGTGGGTTTCTTTTAGTCGTCGTACTGGTTGTAGCCGTCGAACTCGGCCTCGCTCCCGTTGTTGAAGGTCTCGGTGGGGTTGGTGCAGTACTTGTTGTCGTAGACCTGGCGCGGCAGGCCGTAGGTGGTCATGCCCCGCTGGGACGCCCGCTTGTTGGTTCCCATCTGCAGAGAGATGGTGGTGGTGTCGCAGTTCTCCAGATCCAGCTTGCTGTCAAAGATGTGCCTCCTGGTCCCCGGGGCCGTCATGCCAGCCTGCCGGACACACAGAGCAAGAGGGAGGGGTTTGAAAACACACTCTACAGGCAGTCCCGGGTTGCCAGACCTTCCTCACAATCCTCTTGGGCGGAGCTAAGCGCCGACGGAGCCATGGTGCCTCTGCTAAATAGCCTCTGGAAGCAACTTGTTTTGGTGGAACGTGTGTACGTTCAAAAGTTGTTTTAGTCGTGCAACAGAAAACTCAGATTGGACAGATAGTCTAGCTTAGAGCTGAAGATCTTTGCCTTGTCTTAATTTCTATCATTTTACACGGGCTCGGGCTTGTGCTCCAGGTCGCGCGGTAAATGAGCGGTCAGGTGATGCGTTTCGATTAGCGCGAAAATGGATGATGAGGAGGTGAAACGGAGGCTGGAGCCTCTGGAGGACTTATTTTATTTCTTTGTTCCAACTTCCAAGTGGCCGACAGCCTCCGTTAGTCATGAATAAATTATGTTAAAAAGACGTATAAATGACTCATTCTTGACAAAAGGCAAAAGAGCTGCGCGTGTGTGTGCGAGCGTACATTTGAATAATGTCGGGCTGTAAACGGGTTTGGGCTTTTAAAAAGCTGTCAATCAAAATGTACTTGTCGGGCTCGGGCCTTGTTGTGCCAAACTTTTAAGGCTCGATTACAGCTCTAGTGTAGCTAGCTGTCTGGATTTACTCTGCAGAGTTACTCTGCAGTTAACCAGAATCCTCAGATATCCACCGGAGGTTAGAACGCCAACACAGAGACAGAGGAAGGGGACGGACATCCGGCAGACGGCACCTGAACAATCCCGGATGTGGAACATCGTGGCTATAAACTAGGTAGACAGCAATCAGTTTAGAAACGCCCACACAGACTGTCCGACAGCCGATTATCGGGTTGGTGTGTCGGGGCCATTAGAAACTTTGGGCTGACAAGTCTTTCACAGTCTGATACCTTTTTAGATTCTTTTTTTGGGCTTTTCAGCCTTTATTTGATAGGGCAGATGAAGACAGGAAAGGGGGTAGAGAGAGGGGGGGATGACATGCAGCGAATAGCCGCGGGTCGGACTCGAACCCGGGCCGCTGCGGTAAGGACTGAGTCTTGGTACATGGGGCGCACGCTCTACCAGGTGAGCTACCATGGCGCCTCTGCTAAATTATCTTTTAAACTGACCAACATCATATGTGTAATTCATGGCTCAATTCAAACCGGATCAAATAATTATTTGCCCCCCCCGTTCACTACCGGACATGTTTTTTCCGAGAGTATATCCAGTTGTTCCTCGCGCCGTTTAACTCAATGTAGGCTACCTAACCATTCAAACCAATGGATCTCAGTGTAGTGTCTCTCCTCACCTGGCTGGCTCCCTTGTTGGTGCCCATCTGTAGGCTGATGGTTGATTGGTCCAGAGGAGTGTCCATCGCCATCTTGGAATCATACAGATGGCGTCGTGTGCCGTAAGAAGTCATGCCCTTTTGGCTGGCAAGCTTGTTGGTTCCCATCTAGAGACATAACACGACATGGAGCAAGTTAAATATCTGAAAACACACTCTCAGTCTGGGGACATAGGTGACACAAAACAGATTTCAGATCACACCTATGATGGCCAAATTCCCCTTAAAGATGCCATATTCTGCTCATTTTCAGGTTCATAATTGTATTTTAAGGTTGTACCAGAATATGTTTACATGGTTTAATATATTTTTGTTGTACAGCACATCTCTCTCTCTCACTGCTGCAGCTCCTCTTTTCACCTTGTGTTCAGGTCTCTGTTTTAGCTACAGAGTGAATCATCTTTCCTTCTGTACTATCTTTGATTCCACTCGCACATGCTCAGTAGCTCAGATGGTAGATCATGTCAGTTAGCTCCATAGACAGTAAAAGAAAGGTTGTTTCTCCAACTTTGGTCAGTTACAAGGCAGGATTAGCCGGGAGACTTCTTCTAAAGGAGGGCGCACATGGAAGTACTTCTTTTGGAGATTATGGTGAACTTGTGTGTGTTGTAGCAGTGCTTTGCCATTGAGAACGAGCTAGCATGCTAATGCTAGCGCTAGCAAATGACATCCAATGAAAAGAAAATGAAATCCAGCTACAAAAAAAGCCTAAAAGTTGGAAGTTAGGACAGAAGTACAAAGAGTCGTTTCTATGCTGATGATACACTCTCGTCTCGTTGGTGTGATCTGGCAGCTTTCAGAACGCTGCAGACCGGCTCGTTGCGAGTTTCAACTTCTATTCGGAGTTTTTGGTCTGAACTGGACTTTATAATGACATCAATGATCTGAAGCAGAGCAGATGAGAGACGCCTCGATGAGAGATGTTTCTGTGAAGATCTGGTCAGCATGAGTCCAGCAGGAGGCCCAATGAGAACTGTTAGGTTTTAAAAAGTTAAAACAATGTACCTTTGGTTCAGATGCATTCATTACACATGGCAGCCTGGTTAAGGTCAGAGCAGACCCTTTTGTCCTATTCTCCTTTTGTCTTTGCCAGGTAGATTAGGTCAAAACCAAACACTTAACATATAGAAAGAAACAGGAAGCAAACACCCTGCTGTGCTGAGACTCAGGCCCCATCCAGACGAAGACGTTAGGATGAAAACGCATCCGTCTTCCCTGGATTCGGTTCAAGAAAATTCACGTCCACATGAATCCATCTGTAAATGACTCAACACGGTACTTCATATGCCAGGCCTGTAGGCGGCGCTGTTACTGCTACAGAAATTAACGGAACGAAGAAGAAGAGCAGCCTTCAGTCACTTCCTTTCATAACATGACTGTTAGCTAGTTCTTAGCTTAACACATCCATGGACTAGACTTTAATAACTTACACCACTGCTCGTTATATAAAGGCCACCTAGAAAAAGAATGTAAACTTTGTTTACTCTATTGGACATGGTTGCAGCTAGCAGAGCTAGCGTTAGCGCGCTAGCTAGCTAGCGCGCTAACGCTAGCTCTGCTAGCTAACATCGGCAGTCAAACAAACATCAATGATCCAATGTCTTTTTGATAATCTAGCTACACGTTTTTCTTGCGGTAGCCTTTCTACAATAAGCCGTGCTAAAAGTTACTATAATCCGTTCAAGGAGTTGATGAGCAGACAGATTAGCGAGCTAGTTGATAAATTCTCTACTTCCACTTTATAAACAACATTGGTCCCTGCTATAATAGCTGTCAGCTGGGTTGAAGGCGGAGCTTTGAGTCTGAGGTGTGTGGGGATGACATCATCGATACGCACGTATGCGGTTTCGCCGTACACACGAAGCCAAACGTGAGCCGGCTTTTTTTTTATTCACCCTGGGACCAGGTTTCAAAAAAGTGCGTTTACGGGCAGTGCATTTACAGGATTCGTGTGGACAGTCGGCCCAAACGATGCAAAAGATGTGCGTTTGCATCGAAATACGTCTTCGTCTGGATGGGGCCTAAGAATACAGGATAGTCTTTGATCTGTGACCGGGAGAAACCCCCAATGTGCATGCTAGAGGTGTGACCATCGCATCTGAGGCTATGAAGAAAGCCAATGAGATGCGTTCAACACAACATCATGCCAATGACGGGCCAATGGGAATAGAATCGGCTCCAGGTGCAGGGAAATATAATTCTGAAACCGATAATGATCGAGACGGTGAAAATGTGACTCCACCGGGGAAGCATATTTGCTGTCCGTGCTCGCAGTGTATTGTATTGTATTGTCTTGTTTGTCCAACGTCAGCTGAATTGTAACTGTTGCCTTTGTCATATCGTTTTCATCATAGTGTTAATTAAATGTTCTCTTAATCCTCCAATTGCTCCCAGGCCTTTTCTCCTTCCTCAAAGATCCAAGAACACGTCTTTTAGATTTTACCAACAGAACCCACATGCATCGGCCAGCAGAACATCTCTGGACACGTGTATCTACAATCCCGTAAGCAAGCAAAGCACGGTCATAAAGAAGCAGATCCCAGGTTTACCTGCAGGCCTATGATGTTACGACCCTCCCTGAGCTTCTCCGGAGCGAAGCGGCGATGCTGCTTCTCGGCGTACTTCACTCCTAAGTCGTACTTGGAGTAGAAACCTTTGGACTTGGCCTAAAGGAGAGCGAGAGAGAGATGGCAGAGACAGAAGGGAAAATGGTGGGAATAGAGCGCATTTTTATTCTCATATTGTTGTCCTCTGCGGTTGCCACATTGTAGTCTGAGTCTATGCAACACAAAACCCTCACATAGGCCCGCTGGCTGCTGCAACCTGTATACGATTATCGCTACATGATTACGCATCCATCGTTAATCCTGTAGTGATGTAACGATACGTCGATCTGGATCGAGTCATTGATGCAAAGTGAATACATTGATACATACATTATCTTATCTATAATCATCAATATCTTTAAGATGCTCCTTTATTTTGAAATTGTTGTTTTCCATTTCAGTGTCTGGAAGAGCTCAGTCCGTCGTGTCTGTTGTTGTAACGCGCCTGGCTTTTAAAAGGAATGGGAGATGACTCTCTGATTGGTTGATTGCATGTTACGCCCAAAACACACCTCTGATTAATGAAGACACTCAGTACAACCCTTTAGAACCAGGCGCCCGGCGCACGGGCACTTTTTCTGCATTTTCCACCGTCAAACTACCAAAAGTGTATTTGGACACGCCCTAAACACACCTGTACCAGGCGCTTCACGCCGTGCACTTGGATCGTTAAAATAGGGCCCTGTGTGTGCGTTAATTCAGGTGTGTATGTGTTTAAGAGTGTGTTTTTTTTTAGATGCAGAACAAGCTGTGCCATCCCATCCCCTGGATTGGATACAGACTAGAAGTCCCGCCCAGTTCCTGGAGGAGGAGGCTGACCATTGTCCGGCCAATCGGTGGGAGCCAAATTAAGCCCGCCTCTCTACACATAGGCTGATTGTCTGCAGCCCAGGGCAGCTGCCAGACCAGATTGTGTCGTAAACAAGTGAGCTGTGTGAAGAAGTGGGCCAGGATTAAGATAAAAACTGACGAACCTGCTATAGCACTTAACATATATATTGTAAATAGTCACATTAGGAACACGGGTGCTGTGAGTACTGTATTTTGTGTTTTTGCAGTATTTAAGTTAGAGGAATTTTGTTTTACCTTGTTGTTTGTTAGAGTATAGAAGTAGTCTTCCCTTTTGGAGATCTCTTTTTGTTAGATTTGGTTTTTGCTTTCCGCAGCACCCGTCGGCCCATCTTTTTTGTTACTGTTCATTTTGCCCTAAAACTCTAATTAAAACGGTGCTTTCGCCACCTCACGTTGGTCCTACTCCTCCTTGACCCGTTTTCAAAAAGTTTATATATATAAATCAGAAATGTGGGATTCTTTCAACCAAATTGTCAAAACAAAAAGTAACGTGGATGGTTCCGTGCAACGCTCTTTTCACAAGTAAAATAAATGATCAGTTCACTACTTTCATTGAATGCGGGTGTTTTATTAAATTGTACAGCATTGAATGAGAAAAGAACGATAAAAAAAGTGAGAAAAACGTTGTAAAAGCTTGAGAAACGCCGGGAAATGTGACAAATGTTGGGAAAAAAAGTGAGAAAAACATCAGGAAAAGCGACAAAAGGTTAAGTCAGGAGACCTTTTTTACAGCATTGAATGAGAAAAGAACGATAAAAAGTGAGAAAAACGTCAGGAAAAGCGACAAAAGTGTAATAAAAAACCCGCCCAAAGCTGAAGTGACGACCAAAAAAAATAATTTTTAATTTTGACCCAGAAAAATGTAAAGTTGCATGGTCGACAGGAAGACGACACAACCCTCCAGAAAACGCGTCTCTTCTCGCCCCCGTGTACATGACACAGCCAGGCCAGCGGCAAAAACCCCCAAACCCCCAAATGTGACGGTAACAGGCCGGCTACGGCGAACGCTAACGTTCACATATGCTGCGTTCCAGGCGACCCGTAACTCGTGTTTTCACAACCTTCTACCCGTGAAAGCGCCCTGGAACGGCCGTCCAACCCGTAACTTACTACCCGTGAACTCGTACCACATCGTTGTTCTCCCAGTTACAGTTTTTGACGTCACACACACATAAACAACAATGGCGACCCCCTTGTTGATGCTGTACAGACGCCGGTGAAATAGAAATAAATAGACATGAATAGACAACGTAAAGTAATTCCGCACATTGTAATCAAAACAATACACATACAAGTGTGTACTACTACAGGTTATGTTTATTAAAAAGCCCAATATATGTCGCTGACTAGAAATCGCTAGTATCAGCTAGCCCTAGCTAACGTCAACGTTAGGTAGCCGCTAGCTAACGTCAGCGTAGCCACTAGCTAACGTCAACGTCAGCGTAGCCACTAGCTAACGTCAACGTCAACGTCAGCGTAGCCAAACCTGAACCCTGGAACGCTACCAAGTCGTGAGTCGTGGCTTGAAGTCGTAACTTACGGGCTAAAAATTGTGTCTGGAACGCAGCATAAGCTTCCACTTACAGCTGGGCAACATGTGGATATTATATTAATATCGTGATATGCGACTAGATATCGTCTTAGATTTTGTTTGCTAGAGTATTGAAATAGTCTTCCCTCTTGGAGATCTCTTTTTGTTATATTTGGTTTTTGCTTTCCGCAGCACCCGTCGGCCCATCTTTTTTGTTATTGGTTCTGTTATTTCCAAATAAATACCCTTTCAAATACCAAATACACCTGGTTTTACGTCTATGTCCTGATACCCCTAGATACAGGACGTAACGGCGTGCGTGTGCGTGTGCCCTCACCATGCCAGCCAGAGCCATGAGCGTGGACTGGACCTGCGTGTGGTTGGTGTTCTCAAACAGGTCGTTGGCCTCGAAGATGTCAGGTAGCCTCAGGCCGTACTCTGTGATCGCACGGACAAAGTTCCCGATGTTTTCCAGCTGGTGCCAGTTCTGAGTGGAGTTGTTGATCTTCTTCACAGAGCCTGGCTGGAGCACATTAATGAGTCTACAGAGAGAGGGACACGAAACGAGAAGAACAATCAGTGGTGACATTACACAGTCCCTCCAGAAAAACGCGATTATGCGATCGCAGAATTCAATGCATAATCAGCCAAAGTCTGCATATTAATGCGGGGGGGGGGCGCATTTTTTCAAATACGCCGCACTTTCGCTGCATAAATTGCCGATTTCCGCGCAAAATATGCGGGGCTTGCATGATTTCATAATCCCCGCATTTTCGTTGCAAAAAAAGTCACATATATCTCAGCAGAAAGATGAAAAATGTTGCGTTTACTTCACACAAGAGCAGCCATTTTCCCCTGTTGCCATGGGAACGTTATGAAGTGACGTCATTTCACCTACTGAGAACAGTAGGTGAAATGTAGGCGGTAAAGCCCGTTGGACTGATCGGTCTCCCCGAGTCGGACCAAAAAGTGCCTCGGAACGCACCGAAGACACGCCGACTTGAGCGTACGTTCTGCGTGTGTGCGAGACGAGATCTTGGTGGACCAGCTCTGATTTAAAGTGTCTGTTGCCGGGGCAACGTAGATGCTGTTTGTGAGTCCCCAGCTGTGTTGTACTTTTATGCTGGACTCAGTAAACTTTGCTTAACTCAACAGATTGATCCTTGTGTCCGATGTAAGAAGGCGTGGGATTTATTAAATAGGAGTCAGATTTGACAGGCCTCAGGGCCTCTTCACTCGCCACTCACTCGCACAGCAGGACTCCGTCCTTCAGACTCTCCATGAAGCTGTCCCCTATCCTTTTGCCCGTCACGTCCTGAATCCACAGCCTCAGCTCCTCTTCCTTCTGCGGGTCGTACTTCCCTGCCAGCTGTGGGGGGGGGGGGGGGGGAGACGGAAACAGAAGTCAAAATCACAGTCTTTCAGCTGAGTATTGCCTGTCTCCTGTCATGTCTCTCTGGTCCAGAAGTGCTCGTCTCAGAGTCTGTCTTTACCTGAACGATGTCAGCGCTCGATGTGGTACGCTGACACAGAGGAGCAGTTTAGGGCAATATGATCATTTCAATGAAATCTGCAGAGATAGATAGATAGATAGATATATATATATATATATATATATATATATATATATATATATATATATATATATATATATATATATATGTGTGTGTATGTACAATAGTGTGTGATAAATAGTTTCTCTTTCTTAGTTCCACCCATTATGTTCTCATAACTGGCTTTAGAAGTCAGACAGCAAAATAAAAACACTTTCAGATGAGGCAGGAAAAAAGCAAGAAAAATGAAACACACACACACACACACACACACACACACACACACACACACACACACACACACACACACAGGAATCTGCAGCCAACACAAACACGTATTTCAAAGCAGCTTCCAGGCCGCCACACCAAACTTGGGAGAAACAGCTTCCCCCAAACAGTCCTCCCTCCTCCCTCCTCCCTATCCCCTCCTCCCTCCCTCCTCCCTATCCCCTCCTCCCTCTCTCTTCCCTATCCCCTCCGCCCTCCCTCCTCCCTATCCCTCTCCCCTCTCCCCTCCTCCCTCCTCCCTCCTCCCCCTCCTCCCTCCTCCCTCCTCTTGGCCCGGCTCACATTTCTCTCTTAGGCTCTCTCTCCCCTCTGGGTTTTCCAGAATCTTCCCTTTTACAGCGAGTTGACTTGATTTAGGCAAACACAGCCGTCTGATAACGACGGGCCAGGATCGACAGGTTCTGCTTCCAGTCGAGATATTTGAGCTCCGAGTTTGGTCCGAGAGCTCAGACGTGACGTTAGAACTGCTGCTGCTCGTCTGACCATAAACCTTTTTCATTCATAAACACCAAGCAACAACAACAACAACAAATCTACAACCATTGTCCTCGGGTCAAAGTTGACCCATTTTTAATCAGAAATTGTCAAAGAAAATAACGTGGATGGTTCCCTACAGCGCTCTTCACAAGTTAAATAAATGATCAGTTCACTACTTTCACTGAATTTGGGTGTTTTATTAAATTTTATAGCATTTGAAAAAAAATGACAAAAGAACATTTAAAAAAAAAACGTGTCAAAAATTTCGGAAAAAGCTGCAGAAACGCAGCGAAAAACATCGACGAAAACATCAATAAAGCGGCGGAAAAAAAATCTACAAAAACATCGTAAAAAGTGACAAAAAACTTGGAACAAAAACCGACAGAAAACGCCGGGAAAAGTGACAAATGTTGAGGGTCATAGTCGATTCATAAGGTACACATTTGTACTTTTTCTAGGTTGAAAGGGTACAAACGTGAGAAAGGTTCCATGTCTGCACCATTTTTCGAACAAATAGGGGTCCAATAAGAAAGCTGTTAGTGTGTGACCAAAATGATGTTGGGGGATGGGATGGCTTTTATCCATTATTTTAATTTTTTTTTATTTCTTTTTAAAATAATAGTAAAAAATCTGTCATACCTGCCCAGGGACTACAGGTGAAAATTAGCAATTGCTGCTACAACCTGGCCCAAAACATATTCTCTTGTTTCAACAAGTTTAATGTTTATTTGTGCATTGTCCCTGTTTCAAAATAAAATAATTTCCAATAGTGCCTTAAGTGCTGTCAGGGAAATTATTAAGTTCTCAAATTCATAGTCCAAGAGCACATGTGTCAAACTCAAGGCCCGGGGGCCAAATCTGGCCCCTTGCAAATTTTGATCCGGCCCGCGTTTCAATTTAAGTTCACAGCAAATTTTGGCCCGACCACACCAAAAAAAAAATAAAAAAATCAGGAAACTGTTTTTCATACTGTAATTATGCGACACTGCCGTGCAGAATTTGACAGATCTGCCGACTTTGAGACTTATAATTCCCCGCAGAAGCAGTTTTTTAATATTCAGGCTGTGAATCAGGTTGTTGTGAGATGGGTTTTTGTCGACCAAACTGTATGGGAGAAAGCTATATGAAACATGCAATAATACAAAGTTAATTGACTTGTTTTTGTTAAATAAAAGAATGTCAGTAAACTCAGCACGTCTGGCCCTTATTGTGATCGTCATTTCCAGTGTTGGCCCTCAGTGAAATTGAGTTTGACCCCCCTGTCCTACAGCATTTAGGTCCAGGGGTACACATTTGCTCCCAAAGGGTACAAACTGGAAGAGAACAAGTATGTACCCCTGTAAAGGGGTATAATTGATGTACCTCCGAGGGTACTGCCCCAGTGACGAGCTGCTGGACCCCTTAAGGTGCAGATTTTGCACATTATTTCTGACAGTGTATAATCGCCTTGCCTAGTGTACGTCCACCTGTCCAGCTGTTTGTAACGGATACGTGGAAAATCCCTCCACACACAAACAGAGAAACAGTTCCACAGACATCGAGTCTTGGCAGAGTGAATCCGTGTCTCGCCATCCGTCTCCTGTGCGCCTGCGTTTCGTCAGGACAGCGTTGGGGTCATTCTTGACTGCGATGTAAACTGTTTACAGAGAGGACGCTTTCTCGAGTTCCCAGTCGGCGCGCCGGTCACTCCTTAAAAGGCCGTTAGTGCAGATGATGCTGCCGTACCTGTCAGTCTCGCCGCTGCTCTCTGATGTCATGCTGCTGGAACGAGCCATCCCCCCCCGCATGACCTACAAAGCCCTGAAACTCTATAACGGTGCTTTCTCCACCTCACGTTGGTCCTACTCCTCCTCGACCCGTTTTCAAAAAGTTTATATAATCAGAAATGTGGGATTCTTTCAACCAAATTGTCTCACGTCTGAGAGCTCAGACGTGACGTTAGAACTGCTGCTGCTCGTCTGACCATAAACCTTTTTCATTCATAAACACCAAGCAACAACAACAACAACAAATCTACAACCATTGTCCTCGGGTCAAATTTGACCCATTTTCAATCAGAAATTGTCAAAGAAAATAACGTGGATGGTTCCCTACAGCGCTCTTCACAAGTTAAATAAATGATCAGTTCACTACTTTCATTGAATTTGGGTGTTTTATTATTAAATTTTACAGCATTGAATGAGAAAAGAACGATAAAAAAAGTGAGAAAAACGTTGTAAAAGCTTGAGAAACGCCGGGAAACGTGACAAATGTTGGAAAAAAAGTGAGAAAAACGTCAGGAAAAGCGACAAAGGTGTAATAAAAAAACCCGCCCAAAGCTAAAGTGACGACCAAAAACAATTATTTTTAATTTTGACCCAGAAAAATGTAAAGTAAAGTCGACAGGAAGACGACACGAGGGCTACCCTGCAGAAAACGCGTGTACATGAATCGGCTTAAATATTATTACATTACATTACATGTCATCTAGCTGACGCTTTTATCCAAAGCGACTTACAATTGCTATATATATCAGAGGTCGCACGCCTCTGGAGCAACTAGGGGTTAAGTGTCTTGCTCAGGGACACATTGGTTGATGTATCATGGTGGGAATTGAACCCTGACCTCCCACACCAAAGGCACGTGTCACATCCACTGCGCCATCACCACCCAACATGGAACAGAGACGGCATCAAACACAGCCAGGCCAGCGGCAAAAACCCCAAAACCTCCAAATGTGACGGCAACAGGCCGGCTACGGCGAACGCTAACGTTCACTAAGCTTCCACTTAGAGCCGGGCAACATGTCGATATTATATCAATATCGAGATATGAGACTAGATATCGTCTTAGATTTTGGATATCATAATATCGTGATATGACATAAGTGTCTTTTCCTGGTTGTAAAGGCTGCATTACAGTAACATGATGTCATTTTCTGACTGTTGTAACTGTTCTGTTATTTACCTGTTACCCACTGAGTCATTATATCCACGTTACTGATGATTATTATCAAAAAATCTCATTGTGTAAATATTTTGTGAAAGCACCAATAGTCAACTCTACAATATCGTTGCAGTATCGATATCGAGGTATTTGTTAAAAAATACTGTGATATTTGATTGGCTCCATATCGCCTGGCGCTACTTCCACTAATAGCAATGAAACTGGCTGCAGGGCGTGTAAGAGCAGCGTGTAAGAGCAGCGTGTAAGGGATGCGTGTAAGAGCAGCGTGTAAGGGATGCGTGTAAGAGCAGCGTGTAAGGGATGCGTACGCACTGCGGAGATTCAAGCTGCAGAGATTAAATCGATTAGTTGTCCACTATTATACTGAACAAAATTATAAACTCAACACTTTTTATTGTTTTTGTCCCCATTTTTCATGAGCTGAACTCAAAGATCTGAGACTTTATCCACGTACACATGAGGATTATTTCTCTCAAATATTGTTCACATATCTGTCACAACTTCCCCCGGACGTTTGGGTCTCTTTTTTTGGCGCTTTTAACACTTTTATTTTTTATGTTTTTGTCACTTTTTTCAAAAAAAAATTTAAATTCACGGTCAATAAAGCTAATTTATACGACATTATACCTAATTGTTTAGTAAAAAAAGCCCCTGAAATTATGAATTACTTTAACTAATAGATAAATGTTGCGTGGATCACAGACTGGTTCATGTCAAGGAGACCTTTTTTTTTTTTTTTTCAAAATGCTATGAAATTCAATAAAAAACACCCAAAATCCAAAATTCAATAAAAGTAATCATTGATTTTACCTGCGAAGATCTTTCATCCATGTTATTTTGGGGCAATTTGGTTGAAATAATTCTATATTTCTGCTATGGAAAGCTGTGAAAACCGGTCAAATTTGACACAAGGATTAAATAAAAGTAATAAAAAGGAAATTTCGCTCATCGCGTTCTTTCAGATCTCGATTCCGATTTTGAAAACGATGAATCGTTTCGGCCCTACAGCTGACAGCGGATTGAAATAGCGTCCTGAACGACAGGGAAATGATACAAGTTTAAAAACAAAGACGAGCGATCAGAGCTCGTTATCTCCACGGTGAGTCTGACGGGCGGCTGAGAGCGCTGCTGCACGCCAGTAATGACAGGAATGTGTGTTTCACGGCGTGCGGGGCACCTCTGCGTGGGACTAGAGCTCTGATGAGAGACGACGCTATTCAGGGAAGAGGCTGCATCCCCGCAGGGCGATAATGATGATGATGATGATGATGATGATGATGATGATGATGATGATGATGATGTGAGAGTTGGAACAATAACACGCCGACCTTTCTCATCCTGAACAGACTGTCAGCGGCTCTGACTCGCACGCAGCCGCCGCCGTCACGACACACTCGGCACAGAGCCAAAGAAACCAGACTACTGACAGACGCTTCGCCGTCAGGATGGTGACGGCTTCCATTCTTGTATGTTCACGCTTTGCCCTTTAAAACAGCGTTCAGTGGTGGAACGTAACCTTCGCTTTAAAGTGCTCATATTCTGCTCATTTACAGGTTCATAATTGTATTTAGAGGTTATATCAGAATAGGTTTACATGGTTTAATTCTCAGAAAACACCATATTTTTGTTGTACTGCACATTGCTGCAGCTCCTCTTTTCACCCTGTGTGTTGAGCTCTCTGTTTTAGCTATTTAGCAGTAAAATAAAAACACTTTCAGATGAGGCAAGAAAAAAGCAAGAAAATGAAACACACACACACACACACACACACACACACACACACACACACACACACACACACACACACACACACACACACACACACACACACACACACACCCTTATTTCAACAAACGGTGGAGTATCCCTTTAAGTACTAAAAGGCTGTATCTGTACTCTACTGGAGTAGTATTTTTTTTCTCCTACTTCCACTTTTACTTCAGTACATATTTTCGATGAGTTTAATACTTTTACTCAGATACATTTTTTATGTGTTGCGTCGTTATATTATATATTATATATTATATATTGTATATTATATATTCAAACTTTGGACTGCTTTCTTTAACAACTACATAACACAATACTTGTACTTTTACTTTCAGCACTTGAGTAGTACATTTTAAAATAAACTACTTGCAATACTCAAGTACAAAAACATGTTGAATACTTCAGTATTTCCAGTCAAGTGTGGTGTTTAAAGAGCACTTCAACTTCTACTCAAGTCACTTTTTTAATAGAGCACTTGTACTTTTACTCAAGTCTGGGTCTCTAGTACTTTATACATGTTGTCCAAATATTCTGACTCTGCACAATAAACAGTAATACTATTGATTGATTTATACTATGGATATAGTCTGGTACTGTTTGTATACT
>CM042441.1:2757794-2785294 GCA_023631565.1 Gymnocephalus cernua
CTGCACGGAAGGTCTTTTCTCATCCTCCAAAATGAATCGATCTTTTACCCCGTCTACAATTACACAATAATGTTTCTAATTAAAAAATTGAGAATTCAGATTTGTTCATCATTACCATAGCAACGCTAACTCCCGCTCGGATTGTCGGACAGGAACCGTCCGTTGTCTGTCGTACGAGTTCGACTTTTTTAACGCACCCGGATGACCAACGGACACGATTTTTTCCGCACACAGCACTCGTTCGGACCCAAGGGGGGGCGAGGCTTCTCTCCTCAGAGCGAAGCCGCGATGGCGCCATTTTGCTAGCCCTGTTCCCATCACCCCCCGTTAGCATCCCATTGACTTCCATTCATTTTGGCGTCACTTTGACAGCCAATAACTTTACATCTGAAGCGTTTAAAGACTTCATTTGTCCGTTGTTTATTTCTAAAGAAACACGACAATGTATAAAAGGCTCCGTTACCTTGTATCTCACGTTATGGCTCCGTAGCAGACGTTTTTATAAAAATAGGCTAACGGTTGGGTCATAACCACGAGACTTACTGTCTCATAGTAGAGGAATTACCGTACAGTACAGGAGAAGCTCGCAGGCAGTTTGGACTTCCATCAGCTGTTTAGTTTAATTACTAATGTTAACTAGCATTTTAGTGATCAGTAATTAGCCTGTACCTATGTTATCTCCTTACATATACCTACGCTCTCCGTCTCTGATAGATTGGGAATGATTGAGATTTCTCTTGGCACAGCTACCAGAAGACTTACAACGTTCAGACACGTTGCTCACGTCACATCTACGTCATCAAGCTCAGTTTGAGGCTGCGCAGTAACGCTCAGTAACACTTAACCATCACCGGGAAAGTGCTGGTAAGAGGCTTCACTTGTCTCCGTCAAAAACAGCGGGATCGCTGGGTCCATTTTTCTTTTACTGTCTATGGTTCGGACCCGTGCGCGTGCGGTCTGCGAATCTCCACAGGAAATGAACGACGTCCGGTCGTTTCGCAGCCATATCTGCTGCGCCGATGTGAAGGCGGCGTTAAGACGTTACAGTGCTCGCTTCATTAGATATCATTCGACCGTTTTCACAGGCTGAGTGACATGGAAACGGGAACCAATCTTTGTGTGGGAAACTGCTTCCTGTCTGGTCGAGTCTCTCACCAGAAACACAGCGATGGCTCCCCCGGTGAAGAATCCCGCCAGGACGTCCCCCCAGTGGTTGCGGTACTCGGCCACCCGGACCACGCCCACCAGCATGGCCAGGCAGAGCAGCGTGAGGCTGATGGTGGGCTTGGTCAGCCGCGTGCCTTTGGGTCTTGAACACCAGAGTCACGTACATCTGCAGAGAGGAAGGGCGTGCACACACACACACACACACACACACACACGCACACACGCACACACGCACACACGCACACACACACACAGGCACGCTGGCATCATTACAGCCTGACGAGGATTTTCAAAAACCAGGCTAAACAGAATTTGTTCTTCTTACTGGCTGGTTAAAGGAACACGGCGACTTATTGGGACTTTGTTTTATTCAGCGTATCCCCCAGAGTTAGATAAGTCCAGACGTACCCTTCTCATCTCTGTAATTTGTTCACGCTGTGACGATACAAATCACAACATGTAAAGAGGAACATGTTGGCGTTATTTTGTCACTTATTGGGAGCAGTAGTCTAGATGGAGCCGGTTACCTCCAGGATCTGTGATAAGCTAGGCTAGATGGAGCCGGTTACCTCCAGGATCTGTGCTAAGCTAGGCTAGATGGAGCCGGTTACCTCCAGGATCTGTGCTAAGCTAGGCTAGATGGAGCCGGTTACCTCCAGGATCTGTGCTAAGCTAGGCTAGATGGAGCCGGTTACCTCCAGGATCTATGCTAAGCTAGGCTAGATGGAGCCGGCTACCTCCAGGATCTGGTCTAAGCTAGGCTAGACGGAGCCGGCTATCTCCAGGATCTGTGCTAAGCTAGGCTAGATGGAGCCGGTTACCTCCAGGATCTGTGCTAAGCTAGGCTAGCAGCGTGTTCCTTTAAAGCCTAAACATTAGCCATGTTTCCATCCACATGTTTTTATGCGAATGTAGTAATATTGAAGGAAGAATCCCTGATGGAAAGAGCAAAATTCAACTGCATTTCATGAATATCGACATAAAGTTTGTCGCTCAATCTCATCGGATTTTCTCTTAAATCGGTAAACGGCTTGTCAGACGGTTTCTGTGGTGCGTCCGGTTCTACATTAACCGAAGCGGCGAGTATGTGCTCCGGCGTGCTCAGACCTACCACTGTGTACACGGCAGAGTACACGCTGAGCGCTGCGTCCTTGGACGGGAAGGATTTCCGCGCGGACATGACGATCAGCGGGTTCCCCGTGCAGGCGCGGCGCTCGGCGATGTACTGCATGGTGGACTGGCAGCCCAACGCCGTGTAGTTCGGTCGGCAGGCAGACAGGAAGTGAGGCGTCTGGTTTCCTGTCACTACCTGGCCGGCGTTGGCGAAGATGGTGGTGGTGAACAGGCCGAAGGCGTAGACACCTGGGGAGGAGGCAAAGAGACAAAAGGGAGAAGAAAGCTTAAAGATATATCAGACGATGAACAAAGGCAGAATAACATGTAACGGCACTTTGAGATAAAACAAGTGATAATAAGTTTTTCTTTCCTAAAATAGCTGCAACACATTTTTTTATCAGCTGAGGTGTGAAATTGCAACAAGAAGCCTCCGCCTCACCTCGTTCGGCTCAGGCTGCTTAGTATTCACGAGTGTCTTCCTGCCGTGATCCTGAGTATCTAACCTCCGAGATTATATCATTCAGTTCATCAGCCAATTAACAGCTACAGTACATGCACGAGCTCTGCTAGACAAACTCTGAAGTTCTCACGAGTCTACCTTCCCTTTCATGCTGTCTTGAGGTTTTGTTTAGATTTTTGCCTCTTGCTCTTTCTGTTGAAACCAAACACTTAGACACAAATATGTCCCTTTCACAGGAGGGTCGGTGTAATACAAAACGCGTGTTCACCTAGGAACGATGAGGAGGAGCGACTAGGTCGAGTCGGGCTGAGGTAATTTGGATAGATGCGCGTTCACGGTTTTCTTTACCAGACCGCGTGGTCGATCACAGACTTACTGATGCTAAAATGGAGAATATGCATTGTCCAGTCCCTCCAGAAAAATGCGATCATGCGATCGCATAACTCAATGTATAATCAGCCAAAGTCCGCATATTCATGCGGGGGGGGGGGGGGGCCGCATTTTTTTCAAATACGCCGCACTTTCACTGCATAAATTGCCGATTTCCGCGCAAAATATGCGGGGCTTGCATGATTTCATAATCCCCGCATTTTCGTTGCAAAAAAGTCACATATATCTCAGCAGGAAGATGAAAAATGTTGCGTTTACTTCACACAAGAGCAGCCATTTTCCCCTGTTGCCATGGGAACGTTATGAAGTGATGTGATTTCGCTAGTGAGAACACGGTGTTGGGGGGGAATCACTTTGTTTTCTCTTTTTCATCAAACCGCAGTTTTTGCAAGTTCCCGCAATTTCACAGCATAAAATTGCATAACTATCCTACCCCCCCCCCCCTTCTACTTATTATTATTTATATCTGAAGGAATACAGCCACATATTTTTGATTGCATGATGGGAAACAAACAAGAAGTTCAACCAATGCTGCGATAATAAGTCAATAATAAACCGTGCAGCCAAAATACAGACTCTCTATGGGAATTTAACATAGGAGTGTACTGACTTATGCCCCCTGTATTTTAAGGAAGAACATTTATTTATTTACGAAACATTATTCATTCACAAACAAAATCGGTGTCCTTAAAGGCTGGGTTTTTCCTAATTTTCTTTAATAAAGGCATTAAGATCAATTTCCAAAAGATGTTTTTTTTTTTTTTATTCCTCTTTTTTAGTCAACTTTAGCACGAGTGTCCTAATATTTTCACATGACTGTACATGCTCTGCATTCGTGGAACGCGTGTTCACCTAGGAAGCGTATGATGCGCCTCAGTAAGGGGTTGAAGTAGCAGCAGTCTGCGGTGACAATCGTCTTCTCCTGGGTTCCCTCTGCCTTGGTGAAGAAGGCACACAGCTCCCCAACGAGAATCTGCACACACAAGACACAACGTGCACATTTAATTAGACACCTTACTCATATTATCATCATCATCTGTCTCATTAAAGGAGAACTACTTTAACACCTTGTGTTGTGTTTCTACTAGAGATGGTTCCCAGTTGTTTTCTTACCGATTCCGATACCTGAACTTGGGTATCGGCCGGCACCGTGTACCGATCTAACAGCTGTATGATATTTATCCTCGGATCCAGATCTTAATTGGCAGCACTGATTTTGGTTTAGCATTTTTTCCCCATACGCCACACTTTCGCCGCATAAATTGCCGATTTCCGCGCAAAATATGCGGCGCTGGGGCGGCCTCTAGCTCACTCAGTGAGAGCGTTCGCCCCATGTTGGCCGAGTCCTGCAGCGGCGCGGGTTCGAATCTGACCTGCTGCCCTTTGCTGCGTGTCCTCCCCGATCTGCCTCCCCCTTTCCTGTCTATCCACTGTCACTACTCAATAAAAGGGAAAAGCCCCAAAAAATAATCTTAAAAAAAAATAAAAATATGCGCGGCTTGCATGATTTCATAATCCCCTCATTTTCGTTGCAAAAAAGTCACATATATCTCAGCAGAAAGATGAAAAATGTTGCGTTTACTTCACACAAGAGCAGCCATTTTCCCCTGTTGCCATGGGAACGTTATGAAGTGATGTAATTTCACCTACTGAGAACACGGTGTTGGGGGGGGAATCACTTTTTCTCTTTTTCATCAAACCGCAGTTTTTGCAAGTTCCCACAATTTCATCGCATAAAACTGCATAAATATTCCGCATATTCCATCGCATTTTTTAAGAAAACTTGCCGCATAATCAAGGATTTTTGCCCGCAACAATCACAAAAAAACTCCACGATACATTCCGATAATGATATTGAGTCGATACATCATGCATCCCTACTTATTTGATCTATAAAATATAAGAAAATGGTGAAAAATGTGGATCAGTGTTTCCCAAAAAGCCCAAGAAGGCGTCCTCAAATGTCTTATTTTGTCCACAACTCTGTTGTCTTATTATCAGCTTGTTCTGTCATTTCAAGAAGTTATTGATCACTTTTAAAGCTCGTCACAGTTTTTGCAAGTTCCCGCAATTTCATCGCATAAAATTGCATAAATATCCCGCATATTCCATCGCATTTTTTAAGAAAACGTGCCGCATAATCAAGGATTTTTGCCCACAAAAATCACAAAAAAACTCTGGGATTTTCTGGGAGGACTGATAGTTCATACTTTACACAGAGTGAGCAGCGGCTTCTTATGGAAGTTTGATTTATTTGTTAGAAACACGGCCGCTGTAATAAAACAGCGAAATGAAGCATTCAAATAATGGCGGACCGACTGAATGTGTAAGTAGCCTAAAAATAGACCTTTTGTGACCACAACCACGGTGTTGGGGGGGAATCACTTTATTTTTCTCTTTTTCATCAAACTGCAGTTGTTCCAAGTTCCCGCAATTTCATGCATAAAATTGCATAAATATCCCGCATATTCCATCGCATATTTTAAGAAAACGTGCTGCATAATCAAGGATTTTTGCCCTCAACAATCACAAAAAAAATGCATTTTTCTGGAGGGACTGGCTTTAGGAAACGTGACACGTGGGACGCGATCCCCGGTCTCCTGGGTGAAAGTCCTGCGTCGCTTCAGACGCTGACAGCCACTGCCCAAAGTAGAGTGAGAACGCGTTGTAATAGGTCTCCTTTAAGCACGGCCTCCCTGGTTGTGGTTGCACTGAGATGTAAACTCACTGCAGACTAGCAATGTCTGTGATCAAAAATAGCAGCCATTGTCGTTGGGTGCTCGCAGCGTTATTGTTCTCTTTGAGAGGCGCATCAAGCTTGTGTCAGAGGTTTTAGTCGGATGATTGTGCTCGATTCTTTCCCTGTGAGTCTGAACAGCGGTGCCTCTGCAGACTGATGATCCCCTAATGGACCGAAACTGTGAGACTCATCAGAGACTACAGCGCTCAAAGACGCTGGCAGAGAAATCACAGCTCCCTCGATGAATAACTATCCACCACACTTCATCCTAAATCATCCTGACCTGTTTCCCTGCTGTGCTGTGGCAGTAGCTGGACTTAGCTTAGTTTAACACTGACCGTGTTCCACAAACCCATAAACCTTCTTCCTCCTCTTTCCATATTTAAAGATCCCATATTCTGCTCATTTTCAGGTTCATAATTGTATTTTAAGGTTGTACCAGAATATGTTTACATGGTTTAATATATTTTTGTTGTACAGCACATCTCTCTCTCACTGCTGCAGCTCCTCTTTTCACCTTGTGTTCAGGTCTCTGTTTTAGCTACAGAGTGAATCATCTTTCCTTCTGTACTATCTTTGATTCCACTCTGCACATGCTCAGTAGCTCAGATGGTAGATCATGTCAGTTAGCTCCATAGACAGTAAAAGAAAGGTTGTTTCTCCAACTTTGGTCAGTTACAAGGCAGGATTAGCCGGGAGACTTCTTCTAAAGGAGGGCGCACATGGAAGTACTTCTTTTGGAGATTATGGTGAACTTGTGTGTGTTGTAGCAGCGCTTTGACATTGAGAACGAGCTAGCATGTTCGTTTAGCCCGTCGTTTCGGCTACTGACGTAACAAGCCGTGCAGATGTTGACCAGCTCACCCGGAGACTGAAGGCAGGAATCATTCAGAAACCGTATCTCACTCAGAACAGCATGGATGGTGTTTTTGCAAAGTTTTTATGTGTGTGGAAGCACCAGAGACACAAAATAACACCCCAAATCCCAGAAAATGTGTTTTTTTCATAATATGGGCACTTTAACATAAATTACAGGACTTTACTAATCAATATCAGATCACTCCAACAAAGAACGATTATAATTGGAAAATGGATTATTTTAATACAGCCCTACTTTAGCCAGTTTCTCCAGGATTTCGCGATCGCGCCAATTCACGCGAATTCAACCAATCCCCGTGAATTTGGTGTGACTCGCATTTTTGACCAATCACTGCATCTTTTCCGCAAATTTGACCAATAACCAGAGTTCCCCTCGACTTCAACCAATCACAGCAGTCCCACGTGCACTCTGAGAGCCACTGAACAAACGGGAGTGAGAACGGGTCAAATTCATTTCCTCGTTTCTCATACGAAGACGAGACGTGCGAGACTCTTGACCAACTCGGGGAGACTGATCAGTCCAACCGCCTTTTCGGCCGTCTGGTCAGTCTGTCGTGGGCTTTATACAGACTATAAATCAACTCCTGGTCCCAACCCAGAGCGTTAAGAAGTGACGCCCAAAGGGGCCTGAACAAGAGTCAGTATTTGACGAGTTGGGAGAGAGAATGTGCAGGACGAAGAACTACAGAAAGAGAAACAGAAAAAAAGAAAGGTAGAGCAATGATTGCGTTTTCAATCAATCTCATGCTTCTCAAATGAATTGACAGCATGCAGGGTCTCCGTCAGTGCAGCGGGGCTGTGAAGTACGTGCCCGACCGAGTGTTTCCTTCCATCAGTGAAACACAACCCTACTGCGCGCTCCATGGCAACCGCCCCAAACACCGATACGAGCATACAATCAAAAGCCGAGGGGGATAAATCAGTAGCTTCAAATCAGACATGGCACCGGTGGACAACCATTTATGGAGCAATTAAAGATCAATGTGAATGCTTATCCTGTGAATGACAGTCATAAAGTAGCCCACACACTTAACATACTTAACTCCACCACTTCTCCAGTGATTTACCCTCTAAAATCTCTCACACAACAGCAGCGTCCTCTTACTGTCCAGCCACCATAATCCACATGAATAGGAAGCTCTGACCCCCGAAATTCAACCAGGTGCAAATGTGCCACGTTCCGGCTGCGCTGAGGTTCTGTTTCGTCGTCCGCCATGCGTCTTATCACACCGGGAGCGCCTCAGATTTCGTTGTTTTGTCTTTTTTTCCTGGATATATTTGTGCTTCTACCATAAAAATGAAGTAGTCTACATAGTTAAATGGTTTCTTCCATTCAGTCGTTCTTTGTTTCCATAACTCACTCAAAATGTTGCCACACGGTGACTTCAGGTGAGCAGGAGGATTTTCTAGTTCTGTTAATCTCCGATTCTTGCAGAGGCCGTGGCGTCTGGAGAGGAGCAGCTGCAGGCTACCGGTAAGCTAACAATACCCTGTGTCTTTAGCTGCAGGCTACCGGTAAGCTAACAATACCCTGTGTCTTTAGCTGCAGGCTGCCGGTAAGCTAACAATACCCTGTGTCTTTAGCTGCAGGCTACCAACTAGTAAGCTAACGATACCCTGTGTCTTTAGCTGCAGGCTACCAGTAAGTTAACGTTACCCTGTCTCTTTAGCTGCAGGCTGCCGGTAAGCTAACAATACCCTGTGTCTTTAGCTGCAGGCTGCCGGTAAGCTAACGATACCCTGTGTCTTTAGCTGCAGGCTACCAACTAGTAAGCTAACGATACCCTGTGTCTTTAGCTGCAGGCTACCAGTAAGTTAACGTTACCCTGTCTCTTTAGCTGCAGGCTGCCGGTAAGCTAACAATACCCTGTCTCTTTAGCTGCAGGCTGCCGGTAAGCTAACGATAACCTGTGTCTTTAGCTGCAGGCTACCGGTAAGCTAACAATACCCTGTGTCTTTAGCTGCAGGCTGCCGGTGAGCTAACGATACCCTTTGTCTTTAGCTGCAGGCTGCCGGTAAGCTAACAATACCCTGTGTCTTTAGCTGCAGGCTGCCGGTAAGCTAACAATACCCTGTGTCTTTAGCTGCAGGCTACCAACCAGTAAGCTAACGATACCCTGTGTCTTTAGCTGCAGGCTACCAACCAGTAAGCTAACGATAACCTGTGTCTTTAGCTGCAGGCTACCGGTAAGTTAACGTTACCCTGTGTCTTTAGCTGCAGGCTACCGGTAAGTTAACGATACCCTGTGTCTTTAGCTGCAGGCTACCGGTAAGCTAACGATACCCTGTGTCTTTAGCTGCAGGCTACCGGTAAGTTAACGTTACCCTGTGTCTTTAGCTGCAGGCTACCGGTAAGTTAACGTTACCCTGTGTCTTTAGCTGCAGGCTACCGGTAAGTTAACGTTACCCTGTGTCTTTAGCTGCAGGCTACCAACCAGTAAGCTAACGATACCCTGTGTCTTTAGCTGCAGGCTACCGGTAAGTTAACGATACCCTGTGTCTTTAGCTGCAGGCTACCGGTAAGTTAACGATACCCTGTGTCTTTAGCTGCAGGCTACCGGTAAGCTAACGATACCCTGTGTCTTTAGCTGCAGGCTACCGGTAAGTTAACGTTACCCTGTGTCTTTAGCTGCAGGCTACCGGTAAGTTAACGTTACCCTGTGTCTTTAGCTGCAGGCTACCAACCAGTAAGCTAACGATACCCTGTGTCTTTAGCTGCAGGCTACCGGTAAGTTAACGTTACCCTGTGTCTTTAGCTGCAGGCTACCGGTAAGTTAACGTTACCCTGTGTCTTTAGCTGCAGGCTACCAACCAGTAAGCTAACGTTACCCTGTGTCTTTAGCTGCAGGCTACCGGTAAGTTAACGTTACCCTGTGTCTTTAGCTGCAGGCTACCGGTAAGCTAACGATACCCTGTGTCTTTAGCTGCAGGCTACCAACCAGTAAGCTAACGATACCCTGTGTCTTTAGCTGCAGGCTGCCGGTAAGCTAACGATACCCTGTGTCTTTAGCTGCAGGCTACCAACCAGTAAGCTAACGATACCCTGTGTCTTTAGCTGCAGGCTACCGGTAAGTTAACGTTACCCTGTGTCTTTAGCTGCAGGCTACCGGTAAGTTAACGTTACCCTGTGTCTTCAGCTGCAGGCTACCAACCAGTAAGCTAACGATACCCTGTGTCTTTAGCTGCAGGCTACCGGTAAGCTAACGATACCCTGTGTCTTTAGCTGCAGGCTACCAACCAGTAAGCTAACGATACCCTGTGTCTTTAGCTGCAGGCTGCCGGTAAGCTAACGATACCCTGTGTCTTTAGCTGCAGGCTACCAACCAGTAAGCTAACGATACCCTGTGTCTTTAGCTGCAGGCTACCGGTAAGTTAACGTTACCCTGTGTCTTTAGCTGCAGGCTACCGGTAAGCTAACGATACCCTGTGTCTTTAGCTGCAGGCTACCAGTAAGCTAACGATACCCTGTGTCTTTAGTTGCAGGCTACCAACCAGTAAGCTATGCTGTGTCTGTCTGTTGTTGTTTTTTCGAACGTGTGCAAGTAACCGGGGACGGAGAGAGAGAAAGATACCGGGGGAATCGCCGATTCTGCTTTTGATTCCGAAATTAAAAGCTGATTTCGATCAGTTTGAGTGACACAAAGAGAATACAAATCAGAAAGTTGACGAGTAAAGAAAGAAAGAAAGAGAGGAACAGTGATGGGGTTGGGAGTGATACTATAGAGGGGTGAATTATTCATGTGTGGATGGCATCCATGTGAATCATGGAGCACATTATTTCAACCAACATTCCTAAATTATCTCTCTTGACTGCAGTGGCTCCAGCTCTCCGTCTCTGCCAAGGATTCATACATAAATATGACGACGGTTGTCGCTGCGGTTTAGGACCGAACGGATTATAATTCCTGGAAATTAAACTGCCCGTCCAATCAAAACTGACGAACCAGAACGATGATTTCTAGAAAAAAGCAAGATGGGCTTTTAGATTAGGAAAAAGATGTGTATTACATGCATACTCGCATGCACGATTAAGGAACAGAACAGGAGAAAGCGGTGAAGGAATGAAATGTTAATACACACATAAGACGTGATTATCTCTGCGTGCATGCACACACGACGTCACGTGCACAGAAGCCATTTTCTGCTCCGTGTGTGTAAGTAATGAGATCTCGATTTGTGTCAGTGGGTATTAGTCAAATGTGAGAGTGTATTCGGAGCCTTTTTTATGAAGACGTGTCAGTCAGAGGACAACGAAGGGGAATGTTTTACTCAGCGATGAGATGAATGGAGAGGGTTGTGGAGATGACAGAGAAGCCCTGAGAGGAGGGGAAGGAAGACAGCGGGAAAGATGAGAGGAGCACAGAGGAAGAGATGGAAAGATTTCATTATTTTACATATAATTTGATAAAGCAGAATATATGCACATTCAGAAGCTGGAGAGAAGAAAGGCTATAGGTTATATTCTCATTATCCAGTCCCTCCAGAAAAACACGATTATGCGATCGCATAATTCAACGCATAATCAGCCAAAGTCTGCATATTTATGCATGATTTCATAATCCCCGCATTTTCGTTGCAAAAAAGTCACATATATCTCAGCAGAAAGTTGAAAAATGTTGCGTTTACTTCACACAAGAGCAGCCATTTTCCCCTGTTGCCATGGGAACGTTATGAAGTGACGTAATTACGCAACGTGAACATCATCGAAAAGCTGCAACACTAACCCTAACCGCAGCACTTTCTGTGATGTAGTAAGCTTGCTTATCATAGGGAGTATAAGAAATTACTCTTTACATTAAGGTAGTAGCCTAGTGAGAACACGGTGTTCAAAGTTTTTCCAAGTTCCCGCAATTTCGTCGCATAAATTTGCATAAATATCCCGCATATTCCATCGCATTTTTTTACGAAAATGTGCTGCATAATCAATCACAAAAAAAACATGATTATGATCTCAACGAGCTTCAGAAAGGATTTAATTACAGGGTAAACAAGTTCATGTATGAATATGGAGATTCTACACCAGTTCATGTATGAATATGGAGCGTCTACACCAGTTCATGTATGAATATGGAGCGTCTACACCAGTTCATGTATGAATATGGAGCGTCTACACCAGTTCATGTATGAATATGGAGCGTCTACACCAGTTCATGTATGAATATGGAGCGTCTACACCAGTTCATGTATGAATATGGAGCGTCTACCCCAGTTCATGCAAACGCAAATGTTAAATTTCAGGCCAATAGGAATACTTGAAATTGATGGTGGTGGTAAATATTCATGAAAAAGGAGAAGTTAGTGAACGGGCAACACATATTTAGATAATGAACAACTAAACACGTTACACACTGGACCTTTAAAGTCCCGTCGGGGTTGTTTCTCCAGCAGCGTCCACCGTGTCTCAAAGGTCAGCTGGTCTCCCCTGTGTCTTTAGCTGCAGACTGTTGTACGTCCCGGCCTTCCAGTGAAACAGTGCCACACGTTTTACCGTTTAGCCGCCAGCATTTTAACCGTGGTTAACCCAGCTGCTAGCTAACGGTAGGCTAACATTACCTGCTGCCAAGTGTAGCGTTAACTAGCGTGACATGCGGTAACGCTTCCGTTGCCTGTAACCTTAATTTCAGAGCACCAGAGATCAACGCAGGCATTTGAATGGCATCGCAATCTGCATCGTCATTCGGTCCGGTTTCGGCACCCAACCCTATACAAAGACAGGAGACAGTCTGCCGTGCCATCACGCTGCGGTGATCATGTCAATAAAGTTGCAAGGACAAATCTAACATCTTGTAATAAGCGTGACTGATGGCACTGCAGCAGAGCAGAAAGATGCAGATTGCTTCCATTAGTGTCTCCTTCTGCAAACAGCAGCTGACTCTTTTTAGTGATAAAATAAAGTGGCAAAAATAAAACAGAAATGTCTGGCTGAGTGTTGACTGAGCAGCCCGATGTGTGACGTGACGTCTATTTTCAGGCGATTTAATGAAGGGAAACAGCGAACGACCGCACCTAATAATAATAATAAATTGAATTTATATAGCACTTTTCATAGACTCAAAGTCGCTTTGGCGATGGACTCAGAGGTGAAGAGATGGGTCCTGAGGCGGGACTGGAAGATGGCGAGGGACTCAGAGGTGAAGAGATGGTCTTGAGGCGGGACTGGGAGATGGCGAGGGACTCAGAGGTGAATAGATGGGTCCTGAGGCGGGACTGGAAGATGGCGATGGACTCAGATGTGAAGAGATGGGTCCTGAGGCGGGACTGGGAGATGGCGAGGGACTCAGAGGTGAAGAGATGGGTCCTGAGGCGGGACTGGAAGATGGCGAGGGACTCAGAGGTGAAGAGATGGGTCCTGAAGCGGGACTGGAAGATGGTGAGGGACTCAGAGGTGAAGAGATGGGTCTTGAGGCGGGACTGGGAGATGGCGAGGGACTCAGAGGTGAAGAGATGGGTCCTGAGGCGGGACTAGAAGATAGCGAGGGACTCAGAGGTGAAGAGATGGGTCTTGAGGCGGGACTGGGAGATAGCGAGGGACTCAGAGGTGAAGAGATGGGTCTTGAGGCGGGACTGGAAGATGGCGAGGGACTCAGAGGTGAAGAGATGGGTCTTGAGGCGGGACTGGGAGATGGCGAGGGACTCAGAGGTGAAGAGATGGTCTTGAGGCGGGACTAGAAGATAGCGAGGGACTCAGAGGTGAAGAGATGGGTCTTGAGGCGGGACTGGAAGATGGCGAGGGACTCAGAGGTGAAGAGATGGGTCTTGAGGCGGGACTGGAAGATGGCGAGGGACTCAGAGGTGAAGAGATGGGTCTTGAGGCGGGACTGGAAGATGGTGAGGGACTCAGAGGTGAAGAGATGGGTCTTGAGGCGGGACTGGAAGATGGCGAGGGACTCAGAGGTGAAGAGATGGGTCTTGAGGCGGGACTGGAAGATGGTGAGGGACTCAGAGGTGAAGAGATGGGTCTTGAGGCGGGACTGGATCACATTTCTAAGATTTTTCTTAAAATTAAGCCCTATGTTCCCACATTTCTAAGACATTTTCAAAACGAGGTCTTGTGTTCTTACATTTCCCTTCAATTTAAGCCCCATCCTCCCACAACATGTTTTAGGGCCAGGGGTTAGAGGGATAAAATCTGATACACATGAATGAAAAAGTAAACGTGGGAACATAGGCACGCTCCTCTTTATACCCCCAACACAAATCTCTTGCTGAAATAAGCCGTTTTGTACACACCGAGTGCAGACCCATCTCTGCGGAGCGCAGATCTGCAGCCATAAGACCTAATGCTTCTGACAACATGGGGAAGGTTATTCATGTGTGAAGTACAAAGAGATGCCTAGCTGTCATAAGTTTCCCCATTATCTGTCATCATCTACAGCAACCTTAATCTCCGCGAAGCAGTGTAATGTAACGTGCGATTTTGGGCTAATGGATGATACGGGAGACACGGCACCTGTCTGAGTGCATCAGGATCCCCATCACCTTCACCTTTTACTCACGGAGCTTCTCACCAGGACTTTGAACTGGACGCTAACAGGAGGCCGACTGAAAAACACAGACAGTGTCCAGACGACCGCGTGCTCTTCCATCCACTGACGTGATGAAGGATGACGACTGAGAAAAGAACATGATCCGGGTCACGGATGGACGGGCACGCAACACATAAACGCAAACACAGATGCGTTCACAAGAGCAGAGGGCGTGCAAACAGAAATAACTGCGTCTACTGAAATAGAGGCGTGTGCAAAAGCACACACACACACACACACACATACACACACACACACACACACACACACACACACACACACACACATACGCACACACACACACACACACACACATCACAATATCACATGCAGGGACAGCGATGCCCTCGTTGCCTTCAGCAAAGTGCACAAAGTGTGTTTTATTAATCTTTTTTCTGTTAGCTAGTTAGCTTAGCATAGTGAATGGAATCCTATGTTGCCGGTTAGCATGTTGTGAGTAAAAGTGAGCCAACAAAAGACAAAAAAACAACCTAATTACATGCACTGAGACAAAAAATGCATTGGCCCACCTATCTACAGCTAGAGGAGACCCCACCTATCTACAGCTAGAGGAGACCCCACCTATCTACAGCTAGAGGAGACCCCACCTATCTACAGCTAGAGGAGACCCCACCTATCTACAGCTAGAGGAGACCCCGCCTATCTACAGCTAGGGGAGACCCCACCTATCTACAGCTAGAGGAGACCCCACCTATCTACAGCTAGAGGAGACCCCACCTATCTACAGCTAGGGGAGACCCCACCTATCTACAGCTAGAGGAGACCCCACCTATCTACAGCTAGGGGAGACCCCACCTATCTACAGCTAGGGGAGACCCCACCTATCTACAGCTAGGGGAGACCCCACCTATCTACAGCTAGAGGAGACCCCACCTATCTACAGCTAGGGGAGACCCCACCTATCTACAGCTAGAGGAGACCCCACCTATCTACAGCTAGAGGAGACCCCACCTATCTACAGCTAGAGGAGACCCCACCTATCTACAGCTAGAGGAGACCCCACCTATCTACAGCTAGAGGAGACCCCACCTATCTACAGCTAGGGGAGACCCCACCTATCTACAGCTAGAGGAGACCCCACCTATCTACAGCTAGGGGAGACCCCACCTATCTACAGCTAGAGGAGACCCCACCTATCTACAGCTAGAGGAGACCCCACCTATCTACAGCTAGGGGAGACCCCACCTATCTACAGCTAGGGGAGACCCCACCTATCTACAGCTAGGGGAGACCCCACCTATCTACTGCTAGAGGAGACCCCACCTATCTACAGCTAGAGGAGACCCCACCTATCTACATCTAGGGGAGACCCCACCTATCTACAGCTAGAGGAGACCCCACCTATCTACAGCTAGGGGAGACCCCACCTATCTACAGCTAGAGGAGACCCCACCTATCTACAGCTAGAGGAGACCCCGCCTATCTACAGCTAGGGGAGACCCCACCTATCTACAGCTAGAGGAGACCCCACCTATCTACAGCTAGGGGAGACCCCACCTATCTACAGCTAGAGGAGACCCCACCTATCTACAGCTAGGGGAGACCCCACCTATCTACAGCTAGAGGAGACCCCACCTATCTACAGCTAGAGGAGACCCCACCTATCTACAGCTAGGGGAGACCCCACCTATCTACAGCTAGGGGAGACCCCACCTATCTACAGCTAGGGGAGACCCCACCTATCTACTGCTAGAGGAGACCCCACCTATCTACAGCTAGAGGAGACCCCACCTATCTACATCTAGGGGAGACCCCACCTATCTACAGCTAGAGGAGACCCCACCTATCTACAGCTAGGGGAGACCCCACCTATCTACAGCTAGAGGAGACCCCACCTATCTACAGCTAGAGGAGACCCCACCTATCTACAGCTAGAGGAGACCCCACCTATCTACAGCTAGAGGAGACCCCACCTATCTACAGCTAGAGGAGACCCCCCACCTATCTACAGCTAGGGGAGACCCCACCTATCTACAGCTAGGGGAGACCCCACCTATCTACAGCTAGAGGAGACCCCACCTATCTACAGCTAGAGGAGACCCCACCTATCTACAGCTAGAGGAGACCCCTTTAACAGAGGCGAAACCTCTTCATTGTTGTGCTGCAGCATCACTAATCCCTCTCTTTTCCTTCCACCTTTCATTCTCCCACTGGAAGGAAAAGTAGGTTATATAGTCGTTGTTTTCTCTCTTCCATTTTTATCCCGTCCAATTTCACGCACCCCCCCCCCCCCTCCTCCCCCCTTTCCAAATCTCCTCTGTTACATTTTTACAAGAGATTTTTACAAGAGCTGCATCAATGGGACTGCGAGCTGCTTAACGTTTTACTGTGGATCTATCATTCTGTTTAACTCTCTCTCCTTTGTTCTTTAACATCTTCGACTTCTAATAATCCCTTTTTTGTAATCCTCTTGATAACAGAGTTGGGGTCAGCCTATAGTCTATATTCCTCCGGATTTCACTCATTTCAGCTGGATGTGCGTCCCCTTCCTCTGTCTCTGTGATGGCGTTCTAACCTGCGGCTGATTTGTGAGGACTCTGGTTAACTGCTCCTCAGATCTCTGCAGGGTAAATCCAGACAGCTAGCTAGACTATCTGTCCAATCGGAGTTTTCTGTTGCACGACTAAAACTACTTCTGAACGTACACATGTTCCACCAAAACAAGTTCCTTCCTGAGGCTATTTAGCAGAGGCACCTGTAATGCCAATAAACCAGAGCGCATTTTTCTCCCATCCAGGAATGCTGTGTGGACTATAGCCAGACCCTCCTCCGCAGCGCTGTGGAGGAAGGTCTGGCTATATGCGAGACCAGGGTCAGCCCCGTACCAATACGCACAGGGTAACGCGAAGGATGTACCTGAACGTGTTCTCACGAATGATTCGCACGATATCTCATGAAAACATAAATGCACAAAAAACTGTATAACAACTGTGTGCGATATGTTGTGAAATCACGGTGACCAGCGAGTTTTACAAAGACAGATTGACCAGAAATTGACTAAGAGTGGCTGTGTAAAGGAATGCAGCTACTCGCGCCGAGACAAAATAACTCCAATCTTATCAACTTTCGGCCCCCTTATCCAGCGCTGGCCTCGGCCAAGGCCGCTGCTGGAACAACAACTCCCCCCTGAAGAGCATTGCAGAGAGACACTCTTGCGTTCCTCCCCCGACTTCCCTCAGACACCTGCTGATTGTTGACTCTGCTTGGGACCTATTCAAGGTTGTCTCCATGGCAACCTGCTGTGTTAACGCTATGACATCCTGCGGACTGAAGGCACCAATGGGTGCCAGGCTAAGCGACTCTCACCAGGCCCCCCTCCGCCCTAATACCCCCGTCCCACGCCTTCGCCGCTTTTTTTACCCCCCAGTCTGACAAGCGGGTCTGTGACCAGCGCCATTTGTCGGCTGCAGGACCGGATGTCTGCTTGCCTACGTCTGGGTTACCTCCACCCCCCCCATTTCCCTCCCCTGTTGCAAGTCATGTGTTGAATCGTGTTGTATGTGCTTATTGCCGAGGTTTTTTCCTGTTCCCACACTGTACTCTGTACTGTTTGGGAGTCGCTTTTTTCTCCTCCTCTTTCCTCATGTTATGCTGTATTTTCCTTACTTGTAATGTGGTTTCTGTAGCACTTTAAGATTCTTTTATGAAAAGTGCTTTACAAATAAAATGTATTATTATTATTATTATTATTATTAGCCTTCGTTTCTGTTTGGTTGAGATGAAAAAAGGTGACAATGTGTTTTATGAAAACAACATGTTACATGTGAATAAATATATATATATATATATATATATATATATATATATATATATATATATATATATATATATATATATATATATATATAGGAATAGAGGATTTTATATCCTGTACCAGAATTTTTTGAAACAAATTTCAATAATTAGTTGCCTTTCGATATTACTATCATTTTGCCGTTAAACTTGTCTTTTTGTTGTGTTGTGTTCGTTGTATTCTTTCTATATTTTTTGTTTTTTCTGATTGATCAGCACTTTGGTGAACTGTTGTTTATAAATGTGCTCCATTGTACTGGACGGGAAAACCTCCGACCCATCCATCCTGATTAATCCCAGAGCTCTTTGATTACTTCCTGCAGACGACTTGTGTGATTGCGAGTGAAACGGCCGCAGTTCTACACAGAAAACCTCCCGTTTGGTTCAGGGATGTATGAGAATAGAGGGTGGCGAGCCGGGATGCATCCCTGTTGTGAATGCAGATTGGGCTCTGGCGCTCGTCTGAGATCTCGGAGGTGCTGAGTGAAGCGCGGTGGCAGTCCAGCAGCCACCGAGGACCCCCTGTGGGGTCTTCTCCTCTCTGCCCGACTGAAAAATGGATCAAAGCTGAGAAGCCAAAATGACAGCCACTGTTCGGTCTAACCAGTCCCTCCAGAAAAATGTTATTATGCGATCACATAATTCAACGCATAATCAGCCAAAGTCCGCATGTTTATGCGGGGGCCGCATTTTATCAAATACGCCGCACTTTCGCCGCATAAATTGGCGATTTCCACGCAAAATATGCGGGGCTTGCATGGTTTCATAATCCCCGCATTTTCGTTGCAAAAAAGTCACATATATCTCAGCAGGAAGTTGAAAAATGTTGCGTTTACTTCACACGAGAGCAGCCATTTTCCCCTGTTGCCATGGGAACGTTATGAAGTGATGTAATTTCTCCTAGTGAGAACACGGTGTTGGGGGGGAATCACTTTGTTTCTGTTTTTCATCAAACCGCAATTTTTGCAAGTTCCCGCAATTTCATCGCATAAAACTGCATAAATATTCCGCATATTCATCACATTTTTTAAGAAAACGTGCTGCATAATCAAGGATTTTTGCCCTCAACAATCACAAAAAAACTGTTTTTCTGGAGGGACTGAATATTCTCATTTCACAGAAATGGGCGACTTCTGCCGAATCCATGAAATGGGCGAGAGAAGGGCAGAATGAACCAATATATTAACACGTCTGACAACGCATATCACATATCCTAGTCCGTTTTTTAATTGTTTTCAAACTAAACTTCTTACCTTTCTAACAGAACATCGTTTTAACCATTTTAGGAACGCACCAGCGGAATCTTAACCAGTGGACTCGGTCTTCGTCCGATTCCCAAAAATCTGGATTCGGTGCATCCCTACTACTTACTTTAGCTTTGTCTGTCAGGATCCTGAGTTCTTGTCAAGTCTGTTTTCCTGTTTTATTTGGAAGGATCACTCCTCATGTGTCACGTCTTGTTTTACTTCCCGTTTTGTGTGTTCTCTTGCAAATTTACGAATCCCACTATGGTCACGCCTCAACGGTTGTGATTGGTGTAGAGCCGCCTCAACGGTTGTGATTGGTGTAGAGCCTCCTCAACGGTTGTGATTGGTGTAGAGCCTCCTCAACGGTTGTGATTGGTGTAGAGCCTCCTCAACGGCTGTGATTGGTGTAGAGCCTCCTCAACGGTTGTGATTGGTGTAGAGCCTCCTCAACGGTTGTGATTGGTGTAGAGCCTCCTCAACGGTTGTGATTGGTGTAGAGCCGCCTCAACGGTTGTGATTGGTGCCTCGATTTGGAGAAATTGGAAATGGGCTTGAATGGACTCTTGGCCAGACGGACTTGCAGAGCAAATCTCAGATTTGCCTGAAGTTCGTCAGGGTTTTCCCAGGCTAGCAAAAAAATTTGAAAAAGCAACAAAAACTAGGCGTGCCAAAATTTCTTGTGAGCCTAAATTGATATTCCGGTTCACGCGAGGAGCGAGGAGATATCAAACAAGAGACGTGAGAAGCAGCAGTTGAGCAGGCAGCTAAACTTTTAACCCAGCTACAGAGAGAGGGAAAAAGAGGAACTTGTTAAGAAAATGTGAGGGAACAAGGAGACTGCTTGATGATGCACATATAACAATGGTGCGGCGGTGTAATCCCACGCTGGCTTGTGGGTATCGGTGATTATTATCCGTAGCAGAAAGATCAGAGCGGAGATTGTGTTCCAGGCAGAGAGGGAACGGCCGCAGATCGGTGGAGCAGATAAAGCCTCTTTAATGTGCAGTACAACGCGACCCTCTCCCTTCCATGGAAATAATCCGTATCAGTCACTGTGCAGAGCAAAAAGACATGCAGCAAAATGCAGTTTACGTCCAACCAGAAGTGCAAAAAAAGCAGAAAAGTGCAACGTGATATTCACAGTATAGACAGGACAAGAAATATATTGCAGTGTTATGAGAGCAGAATAAATAAATAAGGCTATGTAATATGAACAGTGTATCATCATATTCTTTATTCAGGACACAAAAAAATGGTCCATAGCAACCACATAGTACAAAAAACAAAGAACAATACAGGATAAAACACATACAATAAAATAATGACTACATCAGTCAAGTTATGTTAGTTAGTTAGTTATATTTTATTTCTGTGTCATGCCAAACACTTTGGCCCATCCCACATGGGGTTACAAGACACCACAAATCAAACATCTTCCTGTCCCACATACAAATAATTAGGAGAAATACATGAAAACAAATATATACACATACACACACATGTACACATACATACACACGTACACATACACACACAAACAACAAATTCTCATCTACAATTCTTCTCGATAAAGAGCTTTTTTCTCTTCTCCCGAGCTTTATCTAGATAATTGGCTAATTTATACGTTTCATATGTGAACAGCCGTCTCAGTCTCTGAACATCGTCCATATTTACCAAGTCAGTCTCTACTTTTATCCGACGAACAAGAGGTCACGCTGTTCACAATACATGAACACTGTACACGTATGAACAACATGTACAGATAGGCAGATATATGCGATGTTGTTGTGACCTGTATCATGACCCGCATGCGCAGAAGACCAATAACAATGACATCAGACGCAGCACGCTGCTGCACTACAGTTAGGGAGGTTACGCAGGAAGGAAGCATGCTCACTTCTATTTAGA
Source organism: Gymnocephalus cernua (assembly GCA_023631565.1). NCBI lineage: Eukaryota > Metazoa > Chordata > Actinopteri > Perciformes > Percidae > Gymnocephalus > Gymnocephalus cernua. Next base: position 2,779,041 of record CM042441.1, read on the forward strand.
AATGTTTGTGTAACGGCCGCCGCAAATGCAAAAGTCCCTACAGAGGTCTGTGTGGATGCAGAGACCGAGCCAGGAGCGGTCGGGACCAGGGACGGGTGTATCGATCCTGTGGTATCGACGGATCGATATACTCACGCGTCTTCCTGCAGGCTTTCTACACCGCGCTAGAACGGCTTGAAACAAGGTAACCACGGTTACAGAGTCCACGGTAGACCTTCAGACATCACCACAAAGTCATGAAATACGCGAGGCACGGCTCCTTCAAGGCAAAAGCTTTAGTGGCAGACAGAAAAGGGCATTGATCCACGCGTGTGCAGTTGTGCATGAATGTGAGAGTTTTGTGTCGGGGGGCTGGTGCGAGGTCACGGTTCCTCTGGGTGACGCACAGCCGGTCCGCTGACATTATGGCTGAGGATGCGAGGGCGCCGAGAGGACAGCTCTGTGACCGTCAGGGAAACACGTACGAGGGCGTCTGAAATACGCTCCGAGGTCAACCACAGGACACCAACTAAAAAAAGACAGGAGCACGGTAAACCCAAAAACGAGAACGCTTCAGTCACAAAGATTTCTCCTTTTTATCTGACACGAAGGGCAGCACAGGGCGTCTGAAGCACGACTAAAACTAAAACACAGGATCATGTTAACGAATACAGCTGACAAGCTTACTGCTAACACACTATAACTTCTGTTTTTCTTTTAAGAAAGGTCCACTGTGTAGTGTTTTAAGTATTTTATCAGCTAAAATCAACCTCTTCATTCATAAATATGTCCTCATTGGTGTAAAATGACCTCTGCCGATGATCTGACTTCTCCTCGCAAGAGAAGAAATTCTCTAATGACTGAGAGGGACATACAGCACTAGTCTACCTGTCTATAATGGCTGAGAGAGACATACAGCACTAGTCTACCTGTCTATAATGACTGAGACATACAGCACTAGTCTACCTGTCTATAATGACTGAGAGAGACATACAGCACTAGTCTACCTGTCTATAATGGCTGAGAGAGACATACAGCACTAGTCTACCTGTCTATAATGACTGAGACATACAGCACTAGTCTACCTGTCTATAATGACTGAGAGAGACATACAGCACTAGTCTACCTGTCTATAATGACTGAGAGACATACAGCACTAGTCTACCTGTCTATAATGACTGAGAGACATACAGCACTAGTCTACCTGTCTATAATGACTGAGAGAGACATACAGCACTAGTCTACCTGTCTATAATGACTGAGAGACATACAGCACTAGTCTACCTGTCTATAATGACTGAGACATACAGCACTAGTCTACCTGTCTATAATGACTGAGACATACAGCACTAGTCTACCTGTCTATAATGACTGAGAGAGACATACAGCACTAGTCTACCTGTCTATAATGACTGAGAGACATACAGCACTAGTCTACCTGTCTATAATGACTGAGACATACAGCACTAGTCTACCTGTCTATAATGACTGAGAGACATACAGCACTAGTCTACCTGTCTATAATGACTGAGAGACATACAGCACTAGTCTACCTGTCTATAATGGCTGAGAGACATACAGCACTAGTCTACCTGTCTATAATGACTGAGACATACAGCACTAGTCTACCTGTCTATAATGACTGAGACATACAGCACTAGTCTACCTGTCTATAATGACTGAGAGAGACATACAGCACTAGTCTACCTGTCTATAATGACTGAGAGACATACAGCACTAGTCTACCTGTCTATAATGACTGAGACATACAGCACTAGTCTACCTGTCTATAATGACTGAGAGAGACATACAGCACTAGTCTACCTGTCTATAATGACTGAGAGAGACATACAGCACTAGTCTACCTGTCTATAATGGCTGAGAGAGACATACAGCACTAGTCTACCTGTCTATAATGACTGAGACATACAGCACTAGTCTACCTGTCTATAATGACTGAGAGAGACATACAGCACTAGTCTACCTGTCTATAATGACTGAGAGACATACAGCACTAGTCTACCTGTCTATAATGACTGAGAGACATACAGCACTAGTCTACCTGTCTATAATGACTGAGAGAGACATACAGCACTAGCCTACCTGTCTATAATGACTGAGAGAGACATACAGCACTAGTCTACCTGTCTATAATGACTGAGAGACATACAGCACTAGTCTACCTGTCTATAATGACTGAGAGAGACATACAGCACTAGTCTACCTGTCTATAATGACTGAGACATACAGCACTAGTCTACCTGTCTATAATGACTGAGAGAGACATACAGCACTAGTCTACCTGTCTATAATGGCTGAGAGAGACATACAGCACTAGTCTACCTGTCTATAATGACTGAGAGAGACATACAGCACTAGTCTACCTGTCTATAATGACTGAGAGACATACAGCACTAGTCTACCTGTCTATAATGACTGAGAGAGACATACAGCACTAGTCTACCTGTCTATAATGACTGAGAGACATACAGCACTAGTCTACCTGTCTATAATGACTGAGAGACATACAGCACTAGTCTACCTGTCTATAATGACTGAGAGACATACAGCACTAGTCTACCTGTCTATAATGACTGAGAGACATACAGCACTAGTCTACCTGTCTATAATGACTGAGAGACATACAGCACTAGTCTACCTAACGCTAGCATGCTAACGGTTGTGTTTAGCCCGTCGTTTCGGCTACTGACGTAGAAAGCCGTGCAGATGTTGACCAGCTCACCCAGAGACTGAAGGCAGGAATCATTCAGAAACCGTATCTCACTCAGAACAACATGGACGGTGTTTTTTCAAAGTTTGTATGCGTGTGGAAGCACCAGAGACACAAAATAACACCCCAAATCCCAGAAAAAGTGATTTTCTTCACAATACGGGCACTTTAAGATGAGTACGTGTCATATCGATGAGTATAATTGCCCCGTTTCTCGCTGCGTGGGCCTTTTTTTATCTCAGTGTGACTTCAGTCACCTAAAAGATGTCTCGCTTCTATCTGAAGGTGAAGAGCAGGAAGTGGCCCAGAGGAACAGAAACACGAGGTCTTACTGCGCTCGGTTGTGGAGTTGGATTATTATCGCCCCGGCAACAGATTGCGGAGCAGACAGGTTCACAGGAGACGTGCTAATTGGAATGTGAGACAAACGACGGGTGTGAGCAGTGGTCAGAAAGGCCGCGCCAGAGGAGGTGTTGATGAGAGCTGCGGCAATCCTGGGAAAACCCAGAGCTGAAGACTCGGATCGCAGAAGGCTCTGAACACCCGTACAGGTGTTTTCAGGTAATGTGGCTGATTGGGCCTCTTCCCAGGACTGCCTGGGTGTGGTTAGACCATAGACAGTTAAAGAAATGGACAAAGTGACGCCGTTGCTCTGGATGGAGACCAGTGAAGTCTATTAGAAGTCACTTTCCCGGTGATGGCTGAGCGTTACTGCGCAGCCTCAAACTGAGCTTGATGACGTAGATGTGACGTGAGCAACGTGTCTGAACGTTGTAAGTCTTCTGGTAGCTGTGCCGAGAGAAATCTCAATCATTCCCAATCTATCAGAGACGGAGAGCGTAGGTATATGTAAGGAGATAACATAGGCACAGGCTAATTATTGATCACTAAAATGCTAGTTAACATTAGTAATTAAACTAAACAGCTAATGTAAGTCCAAACTGCCTGCGAGCTTCTCCTGTACTGTACGGTAATTCCTCTACTATGAGACAGTAAGTCTCGTGGTTATGACGCAACCGTTAGCCTATTTTTATAAAAACCATAACGTGAGGTACAAGGTAACGGAGCCTTTTATACATTGTTGTGTTTCTTTAGAAATAAACAACGGACAAATAAAGTCTTTAAACGCTTCAGATGTAAAGTTATTGGCTGTCAAAATGACGCCAAAATGAATGGCAGTCAATGGGATGCTAACGGGGGGGTGATGGCTTGTTAGCATCAAAATGGCGCCATGGCGTCTTCGCTCCGTGGAGGCAGGCTGACCCCCGTTGGGTTGGACTGATTGAGTGACATCTTCCTGAGTCTCCTGTTGGTGCTGTTGCACCTGTTAGGGGCGGGACAAACGACAGCCGTATAATTCTTATTGGTAGAAAGAATCTGTGACCTAATAAGTGTCCATTAAAGCTCCGGGCCACCTTCCACCTGAGCAGAGGATGATCCCCATCCCTACTGCCGAATGGAGAACACACTATATACCAGTGTTTCTCACACGGGGGTACGTGTACCCCAAGGGGTACGTTGGAGGACTGCAGGGGGTACGGGACTTTATTTTTTTTTAAAGTTTTTGTCGCTGTTCTTGAAATTTCTGTCGCTTTATGTCACTATTTTTGACCTGTTAATGCCTTCCTTCCTGTATACACATACACACACACACACACATCTGCATACATACACACACACACATCTGCATACATACACACACACACACACACACACACACACACACACACACATCTGCATACATACACACACACACACACACACACACACACATCTGCACACATACACACACACACACACATCTGCATACATACACACACACACACACATCTGCACACACACACACACACACACACACACACACACACACACACACACACACACATCTGCATACATACACACACACACACACACACACACATCTGCATACATACACACACACACATCTGCATACATACACACACACACATCTGCATACATACACACACACACACATCTGCATACATACACACACACACACATCTGCATACATACATACACACACACACACACATCTGCATACATACACACACACACATCTGCATACATACACATACACACATCTGCATACATACACATACACACATCTGCATACATACACACACACACATCTGCATACATACACACACACACACACACACACACATCTGCATACATACACACACACACACACACATCTGCACACATACACACACACACACACATCTGCATACATACACACACACACACATCTGCACACACACACACACACACACACACACACATCTGCATACATACACACACACACACACACACACACACATCTGCATACATACACACACACACACACACATCTGCACACATACACACACACACACACACATCTGCATACATACACACACACACACATCTGCACACACACACACACACACACACACACACATCTGCATACATACACACACACACACACACACACACACATCTGCATACATACACACACACACACACACATCTGCACACATACACACACACACACACACATCTGCATACATACACACACACACACATCTGCACACACACACACACACACACACACACACACACACACACACACATCTGCATACATACACACACACACACACACACACACACACACACACATCTGCATACATACACACACACACATCTGCATACATACACACACACACATCTGCATACATACACACACACACACACATCTGCATACATACATACACACACACACACATCTGCATACATACACACACACACACACATCTGCATACATACACATACACACATCTGCATACATACACACACACACATCTGCATACATACACACACACACACACACACACACACATCTGCATACATACACACACACACACACATCTGCATACATACACACACACACACACACACACACACACACATCTGCATACATACACACACACACATCTGCACACACACACACACACACATTTGCGCACACACACACACACACATCTGCACACATCTGCACACACACACACACACACACACACACACACACACACACACACACACACACACACACACACACCCTAAATGTATCTGCCCTGAACGTGACCCAGACTCCAGCGGCTGCTCGTGCGCAGAGCGATCAGCAGTCGCTTATGCAACATTCTGCATTAATCTTTGCGTGCTTCTCTAAATAACAATATGAGTCTAAAGTAAGAAGGATTCTTACACCAACTACCTCACACACAAGAAAACAAGAGACTCACCGTCCGGCTGTTTCTTCTCATTAAAGGACAATTCTGGTGCAAAATGCCCCCGGGGGTTAATAACACGTGTAGCGAGTCCACCGTTCTCTGGGATGTGTTTTCATGCTATATGTGTTTCCATGGTGACCAGTTTTATTGCAAATTGCTAATTAGCTTATAACGCTAGTCGTCGGGGCAGAGGGCAAATTAAAAATAAATTGCTATTCCTACACCACTAACAAGGCTCGACATAGCACCACACT
>CM042441.1:2792794-2825233 GCA_023631565.1 Gymnocephalus cernua
AAGTTATACTCTGATCACCACAGGATGGCGCTAACACACACGCTGCAGGAAGTAAGTTATACTCTGATCACCACAGGATGGCGCTAACACACACGCTGCAGGAAGTAAGTTATACTCTGATCACCACAGGATGGCGCTAACACACACGCTGCAGGAAGTAAGTTATACTCTGATCACCACAGGATGGCGCTAACACACACGCTGCAGGAAGTAAGTTATACTCTGATCACCACAGGATGGCGCTAACACACACGCTGCAGGAAGTAAGTTATACTCTGATCACCACAGGATGGCGCTAACACACACGCTGCAGGAAGTAAGTTATACTCTGATCACCACAGGATGGCGCTAACACACACGCTGCAGGAAGTAAGTTATATTTCCCCTCTGGACTGACTTTGTTTCACAGAGAATAACGTTATCTCACATCCCGTTCACTGTTCAGGTCGCTACTCCAGGCTGCGCCGCTGCGGCCGACAGTAACGTTACACATCGCGGATCAAATCGTTCATAAAAGTCGTTATATTGTGTCGGGGACAATGACATGGCTGGATAGCTGCTTGTCTTGTTGTTTAACATACTGTCAAATTATTTTTACTGATTGACAACTGTGCCCAATGTTATTGACTTTGGATCTTGCTAGCATAGCGTTAGCTAGCATAGCATTAGCTAGCATAGCGTTAGCTAGCATAGCGTTAGCTAGCATAGCGTTAGCTAGCATAGCGTTAGCTTTCTGGCTCGTAGCGGAGCTGAAGGATTCTATCAGCTGAGCGGACTATAAACATCTCCGGTTGCTAAGGGTGGCAATGTCGTATCTAAGGTCCTTCCTATTTCCTGGAGGAGTGAACAACGTTTGCGTTGCATTAGAACCTGATGGATGGGAATGATTGTTCCAGGTATTAGTCAAACCGTCAGGCGTAACCAGGGAAACAGAGTTATTGTTTGTAAAAACTTTAGATTTCGATTGTAAAACTAATTAAAATGTGAAATAAAGGTTCACGCCTCGCCGTCGTCCATTAATACCTGACAACGGACACCTCGTTGGGCATTAACCCGCTTATCTATGAGTCCTCACTAAAATATGATAATGCAGTTTAAAAGTAAACTTTTTCTAATAACTCTCTCTCTCTCTCTCACCCTCTCTCACTCTCTCTCTCTCTCACACTCCCTCTCTCTCCCTCCCTCTCTCTCTCTCTCACTCTCTCATTCTCTCTCTCCCTCTCTCCCTCTCTCACCCTCTCTCACTCCCTCCCTCCCTCTCTCTCTCTCTTTCCCTCTCTCACCCTCTCTCTCCCTCACCCTCTCTCACCCTCTCTCTCTCTCTGTCTCTCTCTCTCTCTCTCTCTCTCTCACTCTCTCTCACACTCTCTCTCTCTCTCTCTCACACTCTCTCTCTCTCTCTCCCTCTCACCTCTCTCTCTCTCTCTCTCTCTCTCTCATTCTCTCTCTCCCTCTCTCACCCTCTCTCTCTCCCTCCCTCTCATCCTCTCTCACTCTCTCCCTCTCTCTCACCCTCTCTCTTTCATTCTCTCTCACTCTCATTCTCTCTCTCTCCCTCTCTCTCCCTCTCTCACCCTCTCTCATGCATGTACAGATCACTCTCCACCGCTCTAAACATGCAGTACATGTTCTGTAAACACGCTCCCACACATGCAGAAAGAAACAAATATATATCCATACATATCATGTATTATTTACGACTTGTTCATAAACAACGCTTGTTTCTTTATTTGCATCAAACCAGCCTTCCTCTGTGCCTCCCTGGGGGGGGGGGGGGGGGGACGTGGTGTGCGATCTGCAGTTGTCATGGTGAAATGACGGAGGAACCAGGTATTTATTATATTGTATATTTTGGGACTTCCCTTTCTGTAAAGGGTGGTGTTAAAATGGCACTTTCTGACCAAACCATGGACAGAAATCCTGTTGGCAGCGTACACACCTGCAGGCAGCTCTTCGGGGGGTCTGATTTGGGCGAGAGGGGGCGACTGAAGTGTGTGACTCACGAAGCTGACGTTGACCCGCCGACAACGCGACACACGCCGGTGATTACTACGCTGAAGCAGCTGTGGAAGAAGTCTTTAGATCCTTAACTTGAAGCTATGCAGTGCGTAGTTGCTGTCGCCCCCCGTGAGGAATTCTAAGTAATGACAACAAAACTGTCGGCGCGTCCACGTGACACAAGCCTTCCGGGAAAGTCACCGGACGCCACGATCTTCTGAACATCAGCCATACTGAGAAACACAGAGAGTCGTGTGGAGCTGAAAGTCTTAATTAGCTTAGAAAAATGCTGCTGTGTTGTAGTCGAGACCACCTAAACCGAGACCAAGTCATGACCAAGCCCAGAGTGTATCAAGACCGAGACTTTGAGGGGTTGAGACGGAGACTTTGAGGGGTTGAGACCGAGACTGTGAGGGGTTGAGACCGAGACTTTGAGGGGTTGAGACCGAGACTGTGAGGGGTTGAGACCGAGACTTTGAGGGGTTGAGACCGAGACTTTGAGGGGTTGAGACCGAGACTTTGAGGGGTTGAGACCGAGACTTTGAGGGGTTGAGACCGAGACTGTGAGGGGTTGAGACCGAGACTGTGAGGGGTTGAGACCGAGACTGTGAGGGGTTGAGACCGAGACTGTGAGGGGTTGAGACCGAGACTTTGAGGGGTTGAGACCGAGACTGTGAGGGGTTGAGACCGGAGACTTTGAGGGGTTGAGACCGAGACAAGACCGAGACTTTGAGGGGTTGAGACCGGGACTTTGAGGGGTTGAGACCGAGGACTTTGAGGGGTTGAGACCGAGACTGTGAGGGGTTGAGACCGAGACTGTGAGGGGTTGAGACCGAGACTGTGAGGGGTTGAGACCGAGACTTTGAGGGGTTGAGACCGAGACTGTGAGGGGTTGAGACCGAGACTTTGAGGGGTTGAGGACCGAGACTTTGAGGGTTGAGACCGAGACTTTGAGGGGTTGAGACCGAGACTTTGAGGGTTGAAACGGAGACCAGACCGAGACTTTGAGGGGTTGAGACCGAGACTTTGAGGAGTTGAGACCGAGACCAGACTTTGAGGGTGTGAGACCGAGACAAGACCGAGACTTTGAGGGGTTGAGACCGAGACTTTGAGGGGTTGAGACCGAGACCAGACCGAGACTTTGAGGGTTGAGACGGAGACCAGACTTTGAGGGTGTGAGACCGAGACAAGACCGAGACTTTGAGGGTTGAGGACCGAGACCAGACCGAGACTTTGAGGGGTTGAGACTGAGACTTTGAGGGGTTGAGACCGAGACCAGACCGAGACTTTGAGGGTTTGAGACCGAGACAAGACCGAGACTTTGAGGGGTTGAGACCGAGACTTTGAGGGGTTGAGACTGAGACTTTGAGGGGTTGAGACGGAGACCAGACCGAGACTTTGAGGGTTGAGACGGAGACCAGACCGAGACTTGAGGGGTTGAGACGGAGACCAGACCGAGACTTTGAGGTGTTGAGACCGAGTCATGACCGAGCGGCGGTCGGACCGATCGGCCAGCTGTTGGACAGCTGTTTTGCTGCATTGGGGGGACAGCAGCTCTTTCCCACTCTGACAGCTTCCTGATACCCCCCCCCACCCCCCCATGTTTCTCCCTTCAGCACTCCTTCACACCCTCACCCCCTCCCACCTGCAGACCTTTCTTAAGCGTATCATCAAAAACTACAGTTCGGCACATTAGGCAGATCGTCCAGATGTTTTGTCACTTTTAGACATTTTTGAGCTCTGTTTGACATTTTTTTCTCTTTTCTACCTTTTTTTGTTCGTGACGTTTGTCTGACATGTGTCTCTTTTGATGCTTTGTTCAATATTTGCAACGTTTTTGTCGCTTTTTTCAAAGTTCATGCCACCTTTTCTGTGTTTTTTTTTTATCACTTTACCTCATGAAAAAAAAACAACAGAGCTGCCATTGATAGAAAAGACGACAGTTTTCACAGTGAGGATCCCGTCCTCCTCTGCACTGTTTCAGCGTGGCGATGAAAAGGCAGATCAATAGCAAAGAGAAGCTGCGGCGCGTCGAGAAGAAAAGGTCACACGGAGACAGCTCGAGTTAGGAGCCGTCGCGGGGAGACACGAGGCTCGCCCGTCACGACCGAAGAGCGTCTTCTTTCATCCTAAAAGACGTCATCGTCTCTCTCCGAGAACTGCCTCCGAATCAATTTGAAAAGGCTTAATGCCTGTCAGATTATTAAGCATCTACCACACTTCTCTTCCTCAGGTATACTGACATGAAACAGAATCAACTACTTCAGATATTTTTATTTTTTTTGTCACATTTTGATGAACATTTCCTTCCACATGCTGTGCAACAAGTCCTGCAGGAAACGAGGCCGATTGATTCTGTAAAATCAACTTTCACTTTGGTGAGGTAGATTTATTTAAGCCCGCTGTATGAAAGAGAAACATTATCCTTTTTTATTCACTAGAGTTACACTTCTGTGACTTCTAAGTCTCATTAAATACGGGTCTGCATATTAAATGTGCAGAAATACAGACGCTCAGGTGGCGGTATAACTTTACAGACAGCTATGAAGATTATGGGGATCAAGAACCATCTGCCCCCCCCCAACAGACAATTTATGAGCAGCTCGGTTATAAGACAGGCACAAAAAAAAATTGTTTCCGATCCGATCCACATACTTCACCCAGAATTTCAGCTTTTTACCCTCTGGTAGAAGACTCAGGTTCCTAAATGCAGGCTAGACTGATATAAACACTCATTTGTGCCTACGTCCATTAAACATGTAGGCTGGCTGGGTTGTGCACTATGTCATCGTGCAATGAGCAGGTTATTGGGGTTATGCAATATGTTGGATGGTCCAATACATGGGCTGTTGTTCATTATGTCATTGTGTGCTGCATAGGTTATGTGAAATGTGTCATTTGTGCAATATGTAGACTATTTGGGTTGTGCAATATGTTAGTTGTGCACCTGAACACACCTCCCTGTAAGACCAGCACGCCCAGAATGCACCTGAACGCACCTCCCTGTAAGACCAGCATGCCCAGAATGCACCTAAACGCACCTCCCTGTAAGACCAGCAAGCTCAGAACGCACCTGAACGCACCTCCCTGTAAGACCAGCACGCCCAGAATGCACCTGAACACACCTCCCTGTAAGACCAGCACGCCCAGAATGCACCTGAACGCACCTCCCTGTAAGACCAGCAAGCTCAGAACGCACCTGAACGCACCTCCCTGTAAGACCAGCACGCCCAGAATGCACCTGAACGCACCTCCCTGTAAGACCAGCACGCCCAGAACGCACCTGAACGCACCTCCCTGTAAGACCAGCACGCCCAGAATGCACCTGAACGCACCTCCCTGTAAGACCAGCACACCCATGGGGCCACAGATGGGGCGCTGGACAGGAAATTGACAACTGGGTCGGTCTTAAACTAGCAAAGACTCTTGCATTGGGGCGTTGTGCTGTGCCGGGTGCGAGATATAACCGGTTGTGTTATTATGGACGGAGATTATCGATGAAACTGCAGTAGTGTACAGTAGAGTTATCTTGAGAGGGCGCCGTATTCAGCGGGGACTCACCCTCACATTCCCAACGGCACTGCAGGATGAGGTTCTGCCCCTTTCCTCGTGTTATTTGATATCTACATGCATGCCGATAGAAATGTCACCGTGTGTTTCCCTCCTCCCTTAAAGCCCGGCTCAGGTTTAATTGTACTGTCTTAAATATTACGGTTACTACTTTATCTCGTCTTGATTTTTTGTCAAGATGACGGCCGAGGCCTGCGGAATATGTGGTGATGACGAGACGGGGGGTTCAGGAGGGGAGGAGATGTGGTTCATGTTGTAAAATTGGAGGGGGGCGGGGGGGGGGGGCAGTCTCCACATTCCCAACGGCACTGCAGGATGAGATTCTGCCCTTTTTCTCAGATGACAATCCAGGTTTACCTGATGTACACGTAAGCCGATAGAAATGTCACAGTGTATTCACAGCTCACAGACCTGGGGCTCCCGCCCACTGGCTGCGTGGCGTGAGCATGTCAGCCGCGTGGCGTGAGCGTGTCAGCTGCGTGGCGTGTCTGTTTTTATTTCAGCTCCATGTTAACAGGTTACACGCACGTCTCTGGCGCGGCTCGAGACTAGAAACAGAACCGACGCCTATTTTTCACGCGACACGCGAGCGTGTTGGAAGCGTTTCCAGACAAAATAGAACAGGAAAATATGTTTATATGTCATTTAGATACAAATACATATTAAGAAATGACATGTTGATGTTTGAAAGTCTCGAGGTTTGGACATAAATGCAGATAAAAAAATGTAATTTAAAAAAATAAATATAATTATCGATCTTCAAATATTGCACCTGTCAATACAGAATGACCAGCACAATGACCACCTCCCTGTAAGACCAGCACGCCCAGAATGCACCTGAAAAATAGAGCGACGCGCGCTCGCTTGACGGGCGCTTGACGGGCGTGCCTAGCCTACTTCCTGGTTGCTTGGCAACAGTAAACAGAAATTCTCCGGTGCTACCTTCAAGTGCGTCTTACAAGTCACTTCAGAGGTATCGTCAAGTCACAAGAACGATGCTTTTGGATTTAAAAGTATTCATTTCTCTATAAAAGTAACAAAATATATGAGATAAAATGCCAAAACTTATCAGATATTTACAGAAATACAACGTCCTGAAGCGTTTCCGCCATCTTGAATTATTTCTTAGACTCGAGCTACCACTGACATACGTCACGCTGGCTTCACGATGCCTTCACTCCAATTGGCCGTCGCTTTGTCACATCGCTCAGCATTTGCATAAAATAGCCTTCCTGTCTTTTCCGGCCCCCGCCTTGCTCGTGGCAGCGGCCGAGCTCGCCGCTTTTTCGCCATCTTGTCCCATTGAAAATGAACGGCGGCCTGTCGCTTTGTCGCTGTCTTTCTGTAGCACGCGTGACTGCAGGGTGAGTCTCAACACCCGGACTGAGACACAGGCGCCGCCGTGACGCCACGACACAGCGGTGACAGACAGCTAGCATTCTGGGAACGAGTCCAGGAAACGGCACCGGCGGACGGCGTGTGAAGCGCCGACCGCGCTGAGCTCTTAAAATAAAACCGTCCGTCCTTCAACCTGGAGTAAAAATAAAATAAAAACACGCCATCAAGGCACAAATCCAAGTCATCCCTTTTCTGACGAACGTGCACGGACAGCTTCATTAGGTCAGCCATACTTGATGAACGTATTAATACTTCATATGATACTTAACAAACGTATTAATACTTCATACGGAGGAAGGTTAGTGACGGTGAACGTGCATCTAAATATAGCGCTGTACACGCTTGTGTGTACTTGTACAGCAGAGAGGTTGATGGTATTACTTCTTAGGCTGCATTTACATCGCTACGTTTTCGTTTAAAATATTAGTATTTTTTGCTACGGGTCATCCTCTCGTTCCCCATGGTCTGGCGTTCCCCCCTCTCATTCCCCCTGCTCTGGTGTTCCCCCTCTCATTCCCCCTGCTCTGGTGTTCCCCCCTCTCGTTCCCCCTGCTCTGGTGTTCCCCCCTCTCGTTCCCCCTGCTCTGGTGTTTTCCCCTCTCATTCCCCCTGCTCTGGTGTTCCCCCTCTCATTCCCCCTGCTCTGGTGTTCCCCCCTCTCGTTCCCCCTGCTCTGGTGCTCCCCCCTCTCGTTCCCCCTGCTCTGGTGTTTCCCCCTCTCATTCCCCCTGCTCTGGTGTTCCCCCTCTCATTCCCCCTGCTCTGGTGCTCCCCCCTCTCATTCCCCCTGCTCTGGTGTTTCCCCCTCTCATTCCCCCTGCTCTGGTGTGTCCCCCTCTTGTTCCCCCTGCTCTGATGTCCCCCCCTCTCATTCCCCCTGCTCCGACGTGTCCCGCTCTCATTCGCCACTGACGCTTCTTGGCGTGTTTATCAACGCCGTTTGGCCTCCATCGACTTACATTACCTTGCGATTGTAAAATTTACACCGTAGCGAGAAGTGTGAAAGGGCGAAAAAACACAGGACTTTCACCCAGGAGACCGTGTGGCGTGTATGTTTACGTCCGCTGTATACGGCGTAGACATACACGCGGATAGCTCAAAATGCGAACAGATAACACGCCACATGGCTTAAAAAAGTGGGCGTGTATGTTTGCGCGAAGTCATGATGTCACGTTGCTGCTCCACGCCGTCCCTCCGATCAATGCGTTCTGTTTTGCTTTGCCAGAGACAATAACCATCATGGAAGCAGGATTTTTCTTCCTGCCCTCTTCCCGTTTGGCGTTGTGAAGTCAATCATCAAATTACCAGAGATTGAACCGGCAACACACCGTAGCCGACAGCTTTCTCACAACAACCTCACACGATCACACGTCTTTACCACGGTGTTAACGTTACAATAGTTAACACAGAAAACCAGATATTATTCATGCTGAAACAACAAGATATATCTCCGCAGAATATGTTTTTATATCTGTGAGGAGGCTCTCTCTCCCTCTCTCCTTCTCTCCCTCTCTCCCCCCATCTCTCGTCCCTGGATGCTGTTAACTATGTTGCCTGAAAGAGCAGTTTTGTGTTTTACGGATGGAGGATTTAGAGCAGAAGGACGGCGAGGAGCCGAGGTCGCCGTGGGACACGCTGTCCATTAAGACAGCACGCCACGCTGCACCTGGTCAGCACAACCACGGGAGTCCTGGGGGGGGGGGGGGGGGGGGGGGGGAATGACAGGTGAAAGGAGAGAGGAGGGGAGGAAGAGAGGGATGATAGGTGGAAGAAGAGAGGAGGGGAGGAAGAGAGGAGGGGAAGAAGAGACGAGGGGAGGAAGAGAGGGATGATAGGTGGAAGAAGAGAGGAGGGGAGGAAGAGACGAGGGGAGGAAGAGAGGGATGATAGGTGGAAGAAGAGAGGAGGGGAAGAAGAGAGGGATGATAGGTGGAAGAAGAGAGGAGGGGAAGAAGAGAGGGATGATAGGTGGAAGAAGAGAGGAGGGGAAGAAGAGAGGGATGATAGGTGGAAGAAGAGAGGAGGGGAAGAAGAGAGGGATGATAGGTGGAAGAAGAGAGGGATGATAGGTGGAAGAAGAGAGGGATGTTAGGTGGAAGAAGAGAGGGATGATAGGTGGAAGAAGAGAGGGATGATAGGTGGAAGAAGAGAGGGATGATAGGTGGAAGAAGAGAGGAGGGGAGGAAGAGACGGATGTTAGGTGGAAGAAGAGAGGAGGGGAAGAAGAGAGGGATGATAGGTGGAAGAAGAGAGGGATGATAGGTGGAAGAAGAGAGGGATGTTAGGTGGAAGAAGAGAGGGATGATAGGTGGAAGAAGAGAGGGATGATAGGTGGAAGAAGAGAGGGATGATAGGTGGAAGAAGAGAGGGATGATAGGTGGAAGGAGAGAGGAGGGGTTCCAGGTGCAGAGCTCGGGGTGGTGGCCCAGAATCTTTCACCTCCTCCTCCGCTCCATTTATTTCTTCCTCTCGTCCTCTTTTACTCCGGCTGCTGCTTCTCTCCATCTCGCCGCTCAGAGCCCGCGCCGCCGCCGGCAGCATCAAAGACGACGAGCGCCGTTCACCTCGTAGAAATGTTGGACATGAAAGTAAAGAAACACCTTCGCTCGGTGAGCGTGGGCGGCGTTACTAGCTCGCTGGCGTGCGTCCGTGTGTGTGTGTGTGCGTGCGTGTTACTGTGTGTGTGTGTGTGTGTGTGTGCGTGCGTGCGTGTGTCTGTGTGCGTGTGTCTCTGTGTGCGTGTGTCTGTGTGTGCGTGTGTGTGTGTGCACGCGTGCGTGCGTGTCTGTGTGTGTGTGTCTGTGTGTGCGTGCGTGTGTGCGTGCGTGCGTGCGTGCGTGCGTGAGTGCGTGTGTGTGTCTCTGTGTGCGTGTGTCTCTGTGTGTGTGCGCGTGCGTGCGTGCGTGTCTCTGTGTGTGTGTCTCTGTGTGTGTGTCTGTGCGTGCGTGCGTGCGTACGTGCGTGCGTGTCTGTGTCTCTGTGTGTGTGTCTGTGTGTGCGTGTGTGCGTGCGTGCGCGCGGCCTATTTATAAAGCCGAGGGCGGCGGCTGCAGACTCTCACACTGACGTGTCTAATCTCTGCACGCCGCTCAGGTGTTAATGAGGCTTCGGAGACTTCCTGTGTGTGCGTGCATGACGCGTGAGAGAAGTTATTTCTTGATTTTCCTGAGTGTCACAGTGAATTAAGAGAGATATAAAGGGAATGCAAAAAAAAAATTAAACAAAAAGCGACGGGCACGTGTTGATAGAGGAGGTTAGAAACACACAAATCTCCGAGGTGGTTGCAGAGCCGAGCTGTGTGCTGTGTGTAGCAGCAGCGCCCTCTGCTGGACACATCCATCTTCTACAACAACAACAACAACAACGCAGAACCAGAGCACACGTCTCACTATTTTTCTGAAGTTAGTGCTTTAACCGTCCTGTTGTCAAATTGAAAACATTTTCAAAAAGTTTCTATATCAGAACATTTGGATTTTCTTTTAAGCAAACTGTCAAAAAGAAATAACGTGTGCGGCCGGGTTGGCTCAGTGGGTAGAGCGGGTGCACGTATACTGAGAGGTTTATGCCTCGACGCACAGGTCCAGCGTTCGAGTCCGACCTGTGACGATTTCCTGCTTGTCTCTCTCCCCCCTCCCTCCTCCCCCCTCTCTCTCCCCCCCTCCCCTTTCTCACCTAGCTGTCCTGTCGATTAAAGGCGGAAAAGCCCCAAAAAATAATCTTTCAAAAAAATATAAAGAAAGTAACGTGGATGGTTCCCTACAACGCTCTTCACACGTAAAATACATGACCAGTTCACTACTGTTATTGATTTTTTTTTTTTTTTTAATTTAATTTCATAGCATTTTGTGAGAGAAATTGATGAAATGATGTTGAAAAGAGCTGGCTGGCTATCAGCAGACAGAGCTCACTAGAAATAAGAGTGAACATCAGTCTGGGGGAGTCTGCTCTGTGTTTTCTCTGCACAAGAGGCGGGACCAACGGGCGTAGTTCACATGCCGCTGTACGCCATTGGATAGTCCTTCAACCAATCAGAGCAACGATCCGGGTGACGTAGCAGCGACGGCGGCTGTCAGTACACGATCCGTTCCATCTGCACGATCCGTTCTTCGCATGCGCAGAATTGCGTAGCAGAAAACCTGTGCGATTTGTACCACGCATGCGTTAAAAAACACTTGACGGCAACTGGCAGGATATTTTTCTTGACGTCATTGTTGTGTTGTTTATGTTGATAGTTTTACTGGTAATCCTTCGTCTTGACCATAGACCATTAATTCATTATTAATATACCTGTCTATGGTCTTGACTAATAACGCAACGAAGTGTGAACGTACGAAAGTGTCCTTTCAAAGACGGACGACAGCTCTTCCAGCCACCACTGCTGTATACCACTATAGTAGCTACATGCTAACGGCAGTAAACATGTCATCTTGGCGGCCATTGTTGTTAAATTCTCCCCAATTCTGGGTCTCATTCCTGCTGAAACATGTCCGATTGGGTCGTGTTTGGTTCAGAAGCCTTTATCTGAGATTTCTCACGTTAGAAAGTGCTGCTTCGTTCCACTATCTAACGTTAGCATACTCCTAGCGGCTAACGGCTACGTAGCATGCTAACGCGACATAGCTGTAATCTTGGCCAATGCTGGTAATTTCTCCCAAAATTCCGGTCACTTTAGTGCTGGGCCACGTCCGGTTGTGTGTTGTGTTTGGTTTAGAAGTCTTTATTGGTGATTGTTCGCGGTAGCAGCGGAGTATATAGCAGGACTTTACCGTGAAAAATCACCACCGTTGGCCAAGATAACAGATACGTTGCGTTAGCATGCAGCTACATAATAGTTATGTATGCACATACGCAGAACGGACCGGTAATCGTGCAAGCGTAGAACTGATCAGCTGGGGTCGTAAAAGCATGAGCTTCTGCGCATGCGCAGAGTTATGCGCATGCGCAGAACGGATCGTGCAGATGGAACGGATCGTGTACTGACAGCGGCATCAACGGGTCGCTGCGCTTCGGTGGCCGCCATGTTGAATGTAAACAAGAAGCTGCGTGGTCGCTTCTCTATCGTCAGCGTGTTAAACCGGCCAATAGCGCACCAGGTGGATAAGCCAGTTTGTTATTGGTTGCCGCAAAATTGTGAACAGAAGCAGGAGAGATAAACGTACAGGTTTCCAGACCGAGCTGCAGGGAGACATCACATCACCAGATGATTTCATAATCCCCGCATTTCCGTTGCAAAAAAGTCACATATATCTCAGCAGAAAGTTTACTTCACACAAGAGCAGCCATTTTCCCCTGTTGCCATGGGAACGTTGTTGGGGGGGATCACTTTTCTCTTTTTCATCAAACCGCAGTTAAATATATAGTATAATATAGCATAAAACTGCATAAATATCCCTCATATTCCATCACATTTTTTAAGAAAACGTGCCGCATAATCAAGGATTTTTTGCCCGCAACAATCACAAAAAAACTCTTGTGTTTTCTGGAGGGACTGACAGGTTTTTATATTTTCAAGATAGGGACCTCAGGGGAAAGTAGGAGGAGGAAGATTTAGGACATCGGCCGCTTAATTTAGATGATGGAAAAGGAAACGATCGCACCCACACTAACCCAGTTATGAAGACGTGATGGCGGATGAGTAACACGAGAGATTCAGTGTTTGAGACAGAAGGATATTTAATCTGATCAGCGGCCAGAGGCGGTCCTAGGATCAGACCTTTAGGGGGGCTCAGCCCCGAATGACAATGTGACACGGATACAGTCAGTCCCTCCAGAAAAACCCTATGATGCGATCGCATAATTGAACGCATTATCAGCCAAAGTCTCCGAAAAAAGGAGGGGAAGAAGAGAGGGATGATAGGTGGAAGAAGAGAGGGATGATAGGTGGAAGAAGAGAGGGATGATAGGTGGAAGGAGAGAGGAGGGGTTCCAGGTGCAGAGCTCGGGGTGGTGGCCCAGAATCTTTCACCTCCTCCTCCGCTCCATTTATTTCTTCCTCTCGTCCTCTTTTACTCCGGCTGCTGCTTCTCTCCATCTCGCCGCTCAGAGCCCGCGCCGCCGCCGGCAGCATCAAAGACGACGAGCGCCGTTCACCTCGTAGAAATGTTGGACATGAAAGTAAAGAAACACCTTCGCTCGGTGAGCGTGGGCGGCGTTACTAGCTCGCTGGCGTGCGTCCGTGTGTGTGTGCGTGCGTGTTACTGTGTGTGTGTGTCTGTGTGTGTGCGTGCGTGTGTGCGTGTTACTGTGTGTGTGTGTCTGTGTGTGTGCGTGCGTGTGTGCGTGTTACTGTGTGTGTGTGTGTGTTGCTGTGTGCGTGCGTGCGTCCTGAAATCCTTCAACAAAGGCGACAAAAACATTGAAAATGCAACAAAAACGTCGAAAAAATTGTCCAAAAAATAAATAATCCCGTAATGGATTATTATTGTTGCAGAATTTGAACCAACAGCTGATGGGTCAAGGTAACCCAACCAGCTGTTGAACTGCATGCTGGGTAAAATAATCCCGTTGACCCAGCACGACCAGCCCAGCAGCGCGTTCACAGAAACAAAGCCAGCATTTCTGTGCGTGCGGCCAGAAGATGGGAGACGCGTGGCGAGCGGTGGCGGGGAATCGCACCGCCACGCCGAGCTAAAAGGAGGAGACGGCAGAGCAACGCAGAACAAGATGGCTGCTTGGAGAGAGAGAAGGTCGGGACGTGTGATCGGGGCGGGCGGGATGAAAGGAGTCAGGAGAAAGAGGCGAGATACGGAAGGACGGAGTCTGGCTGATTGGTTTCCATGGTAACTGCTGATGAGGTGCAGGGCTAAAGAAAAGAGTCCTTCTGGCTCGGTATGGGTCACTGACACACACGCGCACACACACACGCAGCACACACACATGCACGCACACACATACGTGCGCACACACGCAACACACACACACACAAACACACACGCACGCACACATGCACGCACACACACACACGTGCGCACACACGCAACACACACACACACAAACACACACGCACGCACACACACATGCACACACACATACACGCGCACACACATACGTGCGCACACACGCAACAAACACACACGCACGCACACATGCACGCGCGCGCACACACACACACACACAAACACACGCGCGCACGCACACGCAGCGATTTGATAGTCAGCTCTGCATGTCCTGGATACGCGTGAAATATTCACTTTAACTGTTATGTCACAACCCAGAACGGGTCGCTGGCCGGCTAACACCGGCACATTTAGTGAAATGTGGACTAATGTGTGTTTTCCTTCCTTATGAATGAATGAATGAATGAATGAATGAATGAATGAATGAAATTGTGTTCCAGGCAGCAGAGTGGCTCAGAGACTCACAGCCAAACGCTCCAGGCTGGAATCCTGCATGCATGGGACACACAACACTACGCATGGGATCTGAACTTCTCTGAACTGCTGGAAACAGACACGGCAGCCTCTCCACGGCAGTTTCCCTGTGGAAGGCCCTGTCTGTGTGTGTGTGTGTGTGTGTGTGTGTGTGTGTGTGTGTGTGCGCGTGTGTGCGTGTGTGTGTGTGTGTGCGTGTGTGTGCTCATTAACACTTTTATTTCTGGACGGCAGCACGACCCGTACAGAGCAAGGCGAGGCAGCTCTATTTGTAGAGCACATTTCAGCAACAGGGCAATTCAAAGTGCTTTACATGAAGACAATTAAAATACAAGAATAAAAGTTACAGTGCAGTATAAGAAATTAAACATTAAAGAGCAGTTAAAAATATAAACGCAGATAAAATACAAGAAAGTACTCGAAGGGAACCAACTGCACAACCAGAACAAGAAGCAGTTTAAAGCGTAACTCTCGCCAGAATGCATCCTATAGGGTCTTTTTGTGAATGTACGTGAGTCAAACTTTTGTTTAAAAGCATATTCTTGTTTTTGGGTCAAACGGCCTTTTGAATGGGAGAGCTAGGGACACTTTTATGCTAGCCTCAAAATATCTATTTTTAACCACTAAGAAGACTCGACACAACATGAGACTTTGCTCCGAGTATCTCCAGGAGCTCTACACATTAACTCCACCGGAGCACAAGGGATATACTTAATCTGTTGCTGCTTGTTTTGATATCGACTCGTTCTGACTGCCGAGACGGCAGCGACCGGAAACAACAAGAGCTACGGTGAGTTGTTAAAACCTTTCTTTTTAGTAAACTCTGGGTCCACAAACAATGTTCTCAATGCTGAGTTAATGTGTAGAGCTCCTGGAGATACTCGGAGCAAAGTCTCATGTTGTGTCGAGTCTTCTTAGTGGTTAAAAATAGATATTTTTAAGGCTACAGTCACACGTGCTACAGAAGAGAGCGACAAAGCGACGGGCCGCCGTTCATTTTCAACGGGAGCGGCCGTTTGCCAGCGACAAGCGGCGAGCTCGCCGCTGCCACGAGCGAGGCGGGGCCGAAATAGACAGGAAGGCTATTTTATGCAAATGCTGAGCGATGCGACAAAGCGACGGCCAATCGGAGCAAAGGCAGCGTGACGTATGTCAGCGGTCGCTCAAGTCTAAGAAATAATTCAAGATGGCGGAAAACGCTTCAGGACGTCGTATTTCTGTAAATATCTGATAAGTTTGGAATTTTATCTCATATATTTTGTTACTTTTATCGAGAAATACACATTTTTAAATCCCAAAACATCGTTCTTGTGACTTGACGATCCCTCTGAAGTGACTTGTAAGACGCGCTTGAAGGTAGCGCCGGAGAATTTCTGTTTACTGTTGCCAAGCAACCAGGAAGTAGGCTAGGCACGCCCAGGAGCGTCCGTCAAGCGAGCGCGCGTCTCATCTCTGTTGTAGCTAATGTGTGACTGCAGCGTTAGAGGTAAACAGACGTGAAATATTCAGCGTGTTGGAGGAAGCGTTAGAGGGATGAGTGAGAAATGAAGAACGACAGCTAAAGGTAACGTTATAACGGAGGAACAGGCAGCGTGCAGGAGTCTTAGGCCTCCTGCACGCTGCCTGGGTGGCGTGAGCGTGGCGTGAGCGTGGCGTGAGCGTGGCGTGAGCGTGGCGTTTCTGTTGCGTGGCTGCTGCGTGGCGTTTTCTATGTCTTTGCACACCAGAAACGTGTCTTACGTGGCGCTGCTGCTGCTGCTGCTGCTCGCCTTGTCTGTACGCATGGATGTTTTCCATTGATAAAATGAAATAACAGCGTGTTCTTCAACTTTATTTTGTCAATATTTTCGTGTTTGCACATATTTCGGTACACATTCAAAAGGCCATTTGACCGAAAAACGGGAATACGGTGAATCTTAAAAGTGGCGTTTCTGTCCTAAATATGCTTTTAAACTAAAGTTTGACTCACGTACATTCACAAAAAAGACCCTAGGGTGCGTTTTGGCGAGAGTTACGCTTTAAAGCTTTAGTGCGTAACTTTCTGATATTGTTGCCAAATGAGTTGCTACAAAGCTAACAAATTCTGAATATTGTCATATTTGGGATAATACTGGAATACATCGGTGTGCATGTAAACTTCCTCATTGTACTGCATTGTTCTTGATGCCTGAATGAACTGAGAGACAGAACGCTGTGTGACGTTGCTTTAGTAACGAGATGTTCCCCCCCCCAGACCAGGCTGTGACTCAGCGGCCGACATGACATGAGTCAGCGTGCCACATTTCATCTAAATGGAGAATAATATTTCAGGACTTTTTGCACTTTTGCCTGTCTACAGAACATTTTTAGACAGACTTTTATTCATCCTGCGATCAGTGTGCTGATGTTTTTTTTTAACAAGGGCCAACAACGCTTGTGTTTTGTTAGGAAACTTAATTATTTCCTTTATCGAGAGTATTCTCTCCTATTGTATTGTGTATGCTGGGATGGACATTCAATAATCACCCATAGGAATAAATTGGGGAAGATTGATAAATCATTGGGAAGCAACAGGTAGACCTGCACCGATTGAATCTGACCAGGTCTGCATGGATACAACTACTACTATACTGTATATTTATATTAATATACAGTCTATGGATACAACCCATCCACTGTCCGGTCCCTCCAGAAAAATGTGATTATGTGATCGCATAATTCAACGCATAATCAGCCCAAAGTCCGCATATTTATGCGGGGGGGCCGCAATTTTTTCAAATACGCTGCACTTTCGCCGCATAAATTGTCGATTTCCACGCAAAATATGCGGGGCTTGCATGATTTCATAATCCCCGCATTTTCGTTACAACAAAGCACTTCCTGTCTATTCTCTTCCTCGGCTGCCTAAACCTCCGTTTGTCTCAGTTTAAGTGCAAACGAAGATTTCCAAAAATCTCCACTCTGGCCGGAGTTTTTAGAAAGTCACGTTTTCAGAGGAGAATTCTCCGTTTCCGTGTAAATGAAGGGCACAAACGAAGGGAAATGTCTCAGTTTTTCAAAATAACTACGAGACTTTGGACGACACAATAAGCCAGAATTGCAAACAAAGAGTTTGGAAGTGCAAACGAGAAAGCTGGGGGGGGGGGGCAAGAAGCACATGGAACTGTAAACAAAAGGACAGATAATAGACCAATAGTTTACGACTACACAAATGTCTTGTTTGCAAGTTTGAAGTTTAAAGTGCCCATATTATGAAAAACAAATCACTTTTTCTGTGAGTTGGGGTGTTATTTTGTGTCTCTGGTGCTTCCACACACATACAAACCTTGGAAATCTATCCATGTTGTTCTGAGTGAGATACGGTTTCTGAAGGATTCCTGCCTTCAGTCTCCGGGTAAGCTGGTCAACATCTGCACGACTTGTTACGTCAGTAGCCGAAACGAGGTGGCTAACCACAACAATTAGCATGCTAGCTCGTTCTCAATGGCAAAGCGCCGCTACAACACACACAAGTTCACCATAATCTCCAAAAGAAGTACTTCCATGTGCGCCCTCCTTTAGAAGAAGTCTCCCGGCTAATCCTGCCTTGTAACTGACCAAAGTTGGAGAAACAACCTTTCTTTTACTGTCTATGGAGCTAACTGACATGATCTACCATCTGAGCTACTGAGCATGTGCAGAGTGGAATCAAAGATAGTACAGGAGAAAAGATGATTCACTCTGTAGCTAAAACAGAGACCTGAACACAAGGTGAAAAGAGGAGCTGCAGCAGTGAGAGAGAGATGTGCTGTACAACAACAATATATTAAACCATGTAAACATATTCTGGTACAACCTTAAAATACAATTATGAACCTGAAAATTAGCAGAATATGGGAGCTTTAACCTTTGAGGGGACAAGATTTGCTTGGACTTAATGGCACAAAAATAATTCCACATTTGCAGCTCTACACACATTCATGCTGTCGTCTCTACAAGCAGAAAGAGACCTTGTTCACTGGCCTTTATTACAGGTAACAGCTGCTGGCCTCTTTCCCCTGGGGGACACACACACACACACACACACACACACACACACACACACACACACACACACACACACACACACACACACACACACACACACACACACACAGCGAGGGAATTGACTGAGAGCAGATGCGTTGGAGGCATATGTCTGAGTGGCCTAATGGAGAGCTTTCACAGCGTACTATAACCGAAGCGAGCAGCGTTTCTTCAGACAGACTCACGTGGGCGCGGCGGGTTAGTGTAACTATTGCACACACACAGGAGGTGTAGACTTGCTGAGGTGTTCAGGTAAAGGGCAGGTAAAAAAAAACACACCGGCATCCCTCTCAGTTCACGACAGTTCAGCAAACGTGCATCTGCATCACGTCATGATGCACCCGCAATCAGCCGCTTCTATCTGAATGTGTGACAGATCGGTGCTCTGGATGCACGCGGTGCTGCAGCTGTAAAGCTGATGCGTAACATACCTGAAGGCGACGAGGTTCTGGACTGCTGCTCCGTTTGACTAATTGGATTACAGACCGTCTGATTACCTCACCAGCTCGGGCTTTTCTCCACCTCCGTAATAATCTGGTGGAGGCCCTGGGACTTCCTCCGCCCTCTGAGTCATGTGTTTGACTGCGCTCACAAATAATGTAGAGCACACGTGTCAAAATGCCAAATGGGGCCCCTCGCAAATGTTGATCCGGGGCACGACATATCAATTTTAGGTTCACAATAGCAGCATGTCTGAATAGAAGCATGTCTGAATAGAAGCATGTCTGAATAGAAGCATGTCTGAATAGCAGCATGTCGGAATAGCAGCATGTCGGAATAGCAGCATGTCGGAATAGAAGCATGTCTGAATAGAAGCATGTCGGAATAGAAGCATGTCTGAATAGAAGCATGTCTGAATAGCAGCATGTCGGAATAGAAGCATGTCTGAATAGAAGCATGTCTGAATAGCAGCATGTCGGAATAGCAGCATGTCGGAATAGCAGCATGTCGGAATAGAAGCATGTCTGAATAGAAGCATGTCTGAATAGAAGCATGTCTGAATAGAAGCATGTCTGAATAGCAGCATGTCGGAATAGCAGCATGTCGGAATAGAAGCATGTCGGAATAGAAGCATGTCGGAATAGAAGCATGTCGGAATAGAAGCATGTCTGAATAGAAGCATGTCGGAATAGAAGCATGTCTGAATAGAAGCATGTCTGAATAGCAGCATGTCGGAATAAAAGCATGTCGGAATAAAAGCATGTCGGAATAAAAGCATGTCGGAATAGAAGCATGTCGGAATAGAAGCATGTCGGAATAGAAGCATGTCTGAATAGCAGCATGTCGGAATAAAAGCATGTCGGAATAAAAGCATGTCGGAATAGAAGCATGTCGGAATAGAAGCATGTCGGAATAGCAGCATGTCGGAATAGAAGCATGTCGGAATAGCAGCATGTCTGAATAGAAGCATGTCGGAATAGCAGCATGTCGGAGCGGCGTCATGTCGGAGCGGCGTCATGTCGGAGCGCCGGCATGTCGAAGCGCCGGCATGTCGGAGCGTCGGCATGTTGGACTGGCGGCATGTCGGAGCGGCGGCATGTTGGACTGGCGGCATGTAACCCAGTGCATGATAGTTGTAAACATTCAGGGCGTGACGGTCGTATCTCTTACCTCCACAAACAGGAAGCAGGGGACGATGGAGCTGCTGCTCTTCACACTCGGCTTCCCCTCCTCCGCCATCCCTCTCTCCGGTTCTCCCAACGTCCCTCGGTCCGGCTCTCTGTCTCCTTATCCTGGGGGAGGGAAGTTAGTCGGGTCAGTGCATCGGGCGACCGGCTGTCAGGTCCAGAATGCGACATTCAGTGACATCCAATCAGGAACACGTAATGAGCCTTGGATAGATCTGATGGCTTTTCTTTCGGCGCAATCACACCTCTGCTGGCTGTTTGTTTTTATATACAGATACGTTTTGTAAAGTTTATCTACTGCATACGTATGCTGCATCCAAACATGTTTAACCCCTGTGTGGTCGTCCCCCGTCTGTAGGGATTTTTCTTTAATGCACTGTTATCTCGTGATAACGACTTATTAATTCGTTATCTCGATATAACAAATAAATAAAAAAATCCCTAAAAAAAAAAAAAATAAATAAAAAAAAAAAAAAAAATCAATAAGTGGCCGTTCTCGGCTTCCGTCCCCGTCAACCATGTTGCAACTTTTTGTTTTTCTGGGCCAAAATGTAAAGTAAATTCCAACGTTTTGGTCGTCTTTTTCGACACTTCTGTCCCTTTTTTCGAAGTTTCTGTCAATATTTTTATGCGCTTTGACGTTTTTTTAGCGGACCAGATCCTGGAGGTAACCGGCTCCATCTAGCCTAGCTTAGACCAGATCCTGGAGGTAACCGGCTCCATCTAGCCTAGCTTAGCACAGATCCTGGAGGTAACCGGCTCCATCTAGCCTAGCTTAGCACAGATCCTGGAGGTAACCGGCTCCATCTAGCCTAGCTTAGCACAGATCCTGGAGGTAACCGGCTCCATCTAGCCTAGCTTAGCACAGATCCTGGAGGTAACCGGCTTCATCTAGCCTAGCTTAGCACAGATCCTGGAGGTAACCGGCTCCATCTAGCCTAGCTTAGACCAGATCCTGGAGGTAACCGGCTCCATCTAGCCTAGCTTAGCACAGATCCTGGAGGTAACCGGCTCCATCTAGCCTAGCTTAGACCAGATCCTGGAGGTAACCGGCTCCATCTAGCCTAGCTTAGCACAGATCCTGGAGGTAACCGGCTCCATCTAGCCTAGCTTAGACCAGATCCTGGAGGTAACCGGCTCCATCTAGCCTAGCTTAGCACAGATCCTGGAGGTAACCGGCTCCATCTAGCCTAGCTTAGTACAGATCCTGGAGGTAACCGGCTCCATCTAGCCTAGCTTAGCACAGATCCTGGAGGTAACCGGCTCCATCTAGCCTAGCTTAGCACAGATCCTGGAGGTAACCGGCTCCATCTAGCCTAGCTTAGCACAGATCCTGGAGGTAACCGGCTCCATCTAGCCTAGCTTAGCACAGATCCTGGAGGTAACCGGCTCCATCTAGCCTAGCTTAGCACAGATCCTGGAGGTAACCGGCTCCATCTAGCCTAGCTTAGCACAGATCCTGGAGGTAACCGGCTTCATCTAGCCTGGCTTAGCACAGATCCTGGAGGTAACCGGCTCCATCTAGCCTAGCTTAGACCAGATCCTGGAGTTAACCGGCTCCATCTAGCCTAGCTTAGCACAGATCCTGGAGGTAACCGGCTCCATCTAGCCTAGCTTAGACCAGATCCTGGAGGTAACCGGCTCCATCTAGCCTAGCTTAGACCAGATCCTGGAGGTAACCGGCTCCATCTAGCCTAGCTTAGCACAGATCCTGGAGGTAACCGGCTCCAACTAGCCTACTGCTCCCAATAAGTGACAAAATAACTCCAACATGTTCCTATTTACATGTTGTGATTTGTATAGTCACAGCGTGAACAAATAACAAGGTCACATGAGACACAGCCATCTTCTAACCATATACAAACTGGGAACTATATTCTCAGAAAGTGAAGCACTGCTACTTCTACTACTCCAGCTCTGAGCGACCTCCAGGTGAACTCTCTGCTCGTCACCGCGGGGCTTCAGGTGCTGCGAGCAAATCACTCCGTCGTAGCAGAATGTATGTCTGGACTTATCAAACTCCGGGGGATACGGTGAATAAGACAAAGTCCCAATAAGTCGGCGTGTTCCTTTAATGTTGTCAGGCTGCACAAAGGTGGGACTCAGCATGCAGGACGTAGACATGCAGTAAACAGTTAAAAACAAAAAGGGATTTATTGTACAACAGCAGTACAAGAAACAGGCAACAAAACACGGGGCAAAGGCCGAGTCAAAAACAGGCAGCAGTCTAAAAGGTACGTCAGGTGACGGCAAATCAAAAAACCCACTAGGCAGAGACTCGGGGTCAAGCACGGGACAACGTTAAGTGAAATCCATTTAGGACAAATGAGCTTCGGCTACATCTGCAGGCTTTTCTTTTGTTGTCTCATCTTTCTTTCGGCACGAACACACCGCTGGTGGCTGTTTGGTTTTTCACTCGGCACATTGTTTCTGAGATGCTTTCGTGTTGTTCATCCACATCCGTACATATTTAATACATGCACAAAAAGCAAATTCATTTCCTAGCACTTTGGGCTATATGTGCATTTTATTCTGCAGTTTACTGTTGCAAAATAAACACAGACAAAAGGACGAGGGCTTCAACATTATACTACGGTTAGTCTCGCATCGCCAGACCTTCCTCCACAGCAGTGCAGAGGAAGGTCTGGCGAGTCCACACAGCATTCTGGGGATGGATGGGAGGAAAACGTGCTCTGGTTTTTATCGGCATTTCTTTAAACCAATCACAGTCGTCTTGGGTGGTGCTAAGCGCCGGACGGAGCCACAGTGCTTCTGCTAAAAAGCCTCTGGAAGGAACTTGTTTTGGTGGAACGTGTGTACACGTAGGGAGGCGAGCTGTGGAATTAAAATGGCCGAGAGAATTTTACAAAAAAAAAACAAATACAATTTGATTGCCGGTTCGAGCTCGGAGGACGTTTCCCGAATCGACCAGAGTTTAGAACGCCAACACAAAGAGAGCGGAAAGGTGACGGACGTCCGGTAACCCCGTAAATGAAAGGTTGCACTACGGAGCAGAGAGGGGGGGGGGGGGGGGGGGGAGAGGGGGGAGGGGGGGGATGCAGGGGATATGCCTCCCTTAATATTTAGAAGAGGCAGGCTTGTGTGGGTTTGTGTGTCAAATGTGGATAAATGGTGTGTGTGGATGAGTGGAAGCATGGAGAGTGTATGGTTGGGGAGGTGTGTATGTAAAAGTATGAGTATGAGCATGCATGACATGTTTTTTTTTGAGCAGACGCTTTTATCCAAAGCGACTTACAATTGCTACATATCAGAGGTCACACGCCTCTGGAGCAACTAGAGGTTAAGTGTCTTGCTCAGGGACACATTGGTTGATGGATCATGGTGGGAATCAAACCCTGGTCTCCCACACCAAAGGCATGTGTTCTATCACCACTCATGAGTGTGATTTAAGATCATGTGGAGTAGAGGAATACTGCTACTAGTAGGAATGAGTATAATATTACACAGTACAGTGGAAGCATGTATGTATTACTTCTTGATGGAAATACAAATAATTATAAAAAAAAAAAGAATAAAAAGAGGTAGATTTGTCCACCCTTAAAACCCTTATATGAAAGACAACCCACTCCCCAAAAGAGGTCATAAATAACTGGTCAGGGGGCTCAAAAACATGTTTGGAAAACAGGAACTTCGTCTATTTGTGCTACGTCGGGGCGCTAAAGACGACAACAGGAGCGAGAAAAATAAAGATGTGATTTCTTGTGATTTTGTGTCTTTTATGTAGATAAAAATGTAGGAGTTTCTGGCTTTTACAAGGTATCTCTCTCACAGATTTGTTGTTGAGATGTACATTTTTTAATTTAACCTTCATGTATCCAGGTAAGTCAATTGAGAAGAACTTGGGGTTAATTAAGGTGCCTTGCTCAAGGGCACCTCAGTGGTGGTGATGAGGGAGGGACAAGAGCTGCTCTTTCACTTTCCACCACCCAGATTTTCTCCTGTAGGTCTGGGGATTGAACCGGCGACCTTCTGGTCACAAACTCCTTTAACCTTTAGGCCACCACTGCCCTACGTGATTCCTAAAACATCCTGAAACACACGTGATGTTTTGAATATGCAGAAATTTTTGAACAATCCTGGAGAATAATCATTTCCTAAACATAAATAAAAGACAATTTCACCATAAATCACCAGAATGCAGGAAATAGTGTTTGACGTGGAAAATGGTGACATCCACGGTGACAACGTGGACTTAATCTTGCAAAACTAATCATATTATTTTGAGGGGGACAAGGCTGCGTTCTTCTGAACTGTTTGATATGCAACACACGGGGATCAGTTATACGCAAAAACCCTTAAAAAGGAGAATTCAACAAGATATCTAAAAATGCCCTCAGACCTCAGAGAGTCAAACCCATACAGAGAAGGCAGCACAGGTAGATAAAAAGGCTTTTTTTGTTTCTGAGTTGTCGGGTTGACCTCTCTTCTGCAGGTGAGTGGTGCATTATGTGCCAGAGAGCTTTCTTCTTCCTCCGAATCCCTTCTACGCAGGCCGGAGGGATGAGTACGAGCTCTCAGCAGCCCTCACAACAACGCAATGTAGCCTACCAACCCAGACTGCTTTTAGAGAGGGATGCCTGGACACTGTGTGTGTGTGTGTGTGTGTGCGCGTGTGTGTGCATACCAACATTTTTTGACAAAGCGACAAAAACTAGGTGGGCCTAAATGTATTGTTAGAAAAGAAGAAAGTTTCTTCTTTCACTTTCTAGCTTTAAAAGTGGATCGTGGTACAGCTTCTGAGAGACAGCCCCCCCCCCCCCCCCCCCCTCGCTCCGCCCCTGGGCGGCAGATCTCCCGAAGATAACACTACCAGTCCCTCCAGAAAAAGAGTTTGTTTGTGATTGTTGCGGGCAAAAATCCTTGATTATGCGGCACGTTTTCTTAAAAAATGTGATGTAATATGCGAGATATTTATGCAATTTTATGCGATGAAATTGCGGGAACTTGCAAAAACTGTTTGATGAAAAAGAAAACAAAGTGATTCCCCCAACGCCGTGTTCTCACTAGGAGAAATTACATCACTTTGTAACGTTCCCATGGCAACAGGGGAAAATGGCTGCTCTCGTGTGAAGTAAACGAAACATTTTTCAACTTTCTGCTGAGATATATGTGACTTTTTTGCAACGAAAATGCGGGGATTATGAAATCATGCAAGCCCCGCATATTTTGTGCGGAAATTGGCAATTTATGCGCCGAAAGTGCGGCTTATTTGTAAAAATGCGGCCCTACGCATAAATATGCGGACTTTGGCTGATTATGCGTTGAATTATGCGATCGCATAATCACGTTTTTCTGGAGGGAGTGGCTTATGGGAGGAAACACTCGGGTGGCAAGGCACAAGTGGGACGCTGAGCCAGGGATGATTTCACCTAAAGAAAGGGAACTATAAAGCAGAGTTTTCTCCAGGAGTGTGTGCAGACTTCTGAGCTGTCCCACGCACATTTGGTGTGAGTGAATTTCTCTCAGAAGTGTTCTCCGAGTGCTGATTTGGGCGACAAGTTTGCAGCTTTAATTAGTGTGAGAAAATCTGGCTGCTGCTCGGCACGCAGAACGTGGAAACTGAGCTAGAGGGTTTACACAGATCTTCTTAACGCCGCCGTCCTCGTAGGAAGTCAGCGGCATTAAAGTCAGTGTTGAGCGAGTTGAAGTGTAATCAATTATTTGTTACTTTGGTTGTGTTGCTCAGCACAGCTCTGTCAACCAGCCGCGCCACACGCTTTACCGCAGAACAAACGGAGAAGCCGTCATCGGAAACCGTCAGCCTTTGCGGGGGAAAAAAAGTTAGTCATACAACTGTTATTAAACAGATACGTAGAGTCCATTTCACACAGCGAGAGAATAGAGCCAAGGAGTCAATCACACAGACACACCGATCACAATCACACAGACACACCGATCACAATCACACAGACACACCGATCACAATCACACAGACACACCGATCACAATCACACAGACACACCGATCACAATCACACAGACACACCGATCACAATCACACAGACACACCGATCACAATCACACAGACACACCGATCACAATCACACAGACACACCGATCACAATCACACAGACACACCGATCACAATCACACAGACACACCGATCACAATCACACAGACACACTGATCACATCACAGACACACGATCACAATCACACAGACACACCGATCACAATCACACAGACACACCGATCACAATCACACAGACACACCGATCACAATCACACAGACACACTGAATCACAATCACACAGACACACCGATCACAATCACACAGACACACTGATCACAATCACACAGACACACTGATCACAATCACACAGACACACTGATCACAATCACACAGACACACCGATCACAATCACACAGACACACTGAATCACAATCACACAGACACTGATCACAATCACACAGACACACCAATCACAATCACACAGAGACACACTGATCACAATCACACAGACACACTGATCACAATCACACAGACACACCAATCACAATCACACAGGGACACACTGATCACAATCACACAGACACACCAATCATAATCACACAGGGACACACTGATCACAATCACACAGACACACTGATCACAATCACACAGACACACTGATCACAATCACACAGACACACCAATCACAATCACACAGAGACACACTGATCACAATCACACAGACACACCAATCACAATCACACAGGGACACACTGATCACTGATCACAATCACACAGACACACTGAATCACAATCACACAGAGACACACTGATCACAATCACACAGACACACTGATCACAATCACACAGACACACTGATCACAATCACACAGACACACTGATCACAATCACACAGACACACTGATCACAATCACACAGAGACACACTGAATCACAATCACACAGACACACTGATCACAATCACACAGAGACACACTGATCACAATCACACAGAGACACTGATCACAATCACACAGACACACTGAATCACAATCACACAGACACACTGATCACAATCACACAGACACACTGATCACAATCACACAGACACACTGAATCACAATCACACAGAGACACTGATCACAATCACACAGACACACTGAATCACAATCACACAGACACACTGATCACAATCACACAGAGACACACTGATCACAATCACACAGAGACACACTGATCACAATCACACAGACACACCAATCAGAA
This sequence comes from Gymnocephalus cernua, assembly GCA_023631565.1. Lineage (NCBI taxonomy): Eukaryota > Metazoa > Chordata > Actinopteri > Perciformes > Percidae > Gymnocephalus > Gymnocephalus cernua. The sequence continues at coordinate 2,820,019 of CM042441.1, forward strand.
CAAAAACATGAGGGAATTGAAATCAAAATGGTGGAGACGAGACGAGCAAAGCAGGGAGCTGCAGAGAGGAAAGTTGAACACGCACGGAGACGGTGGAGAGCAGTAGAGCTGCAACTAACAATTACTTACATTGTTGATTAATCTGTGGATTATTTTCTGGATGAGTTGTTTGGTCTCTAAAATGTCAGAAAATGCTGAAAAATGTGGTTGCTAAACAGACAGCAGCATCATTCTCTCTTTCTGGCTCCTCTAACCGTTCATTCAGGCATCAAGAACAATGTTTTCCTAACTTATATCTAGTTACTTTAAGATCTAAAGTACCCTGATGAGGACTAGGGCTGCAACTAACGATAATTTACATCGTCAATTAATCTGTGGATTATCTTCTGGATGGATGGATGAGTTGTTTAGTCTCTGAAATGTGAGAAAATGTTGAAAAATGTGGATCAGTGTTTCCCCCAAAAAGCCCCAAGATGACGTCCTCAAATGTCTTGTTTTGTCCACAACTCAAAGATATTCAGTTTACTGTCACAGAGGAGAGAAGAAACTAGAACATATTCACATTTAACAAGCTGGAATCAAAAAATTTCTTAATTTTTTTTCATAAAAAAAAGACTCAAACTGATCAATTAATGATGAAATTTAAAAAAGAAACGAAAGAAACCAGCGTGGAAGCAACTGACCGTATAGAGTTCTTCATCTGCTGTGGTGAGACGACTGTAAGATGGATGATAGAAAGAGAACAGCGGGTGACGGGACTTTTACAAAGTCAGCTGGACCAGAGTTGTCTCAGACATTTGAGAGGCTGATCTTGTCACCGAGACTCGAGGCCGTCCCCTGACTTTTGGCTAATAGTTGGCAAATGATTTAGTCGTTGACGACTAATGGATGAATGTTAAGCATCTTAATCATCGTCTGCATGGTCTGCTGCTGCTCCGAGTCAAAGTGTAGAGACGCAGGCGGCCAGATGTCCTCCACGCTGCCCGGGAGTACGCACAGCACAGCAGACACACACAGAGACACACAATATTTGTGGGGACCCATCATTGACATAATGCATTCCCTAGCCCCTTACCCTAACCTTAACCATCACAACTAAATGCCTAACCTTAACCCTTACCCTAACCTTAACCCTCACAACTAAATGCCTAACCTTAACCCTTACCCTCACCTTAACCATCACAACTAAATGCCTAACCTTAACCCTTACCCTCACCTTAACCATCACAACTAAATGCCTAACCATAACCCTTACCCTAACCTTAACCATCACAACTAAATGCCTAACCTTAACCCTTACCCTAACCTTAACCCTCACAACTAAATGCCTAACCTTAACCCTTACCCTCACCTTAACCATCACAACTAAATGCCTAACCTTAACCCTTACCCTAACCTTAACCATCACAACTAAATGCCTAACCTTAACCCTTACCCTCACCTTAACCATCACAACTAAATGCCTAATCTTAACCCTAATCTTAACCCTAGGGTTAAGAAGTTTTTTTAAATTGGGCTAGAATCTTTTGTATTGTTATGCCGGGCTATTTATTTTCAAAATATTGGTGTGTGTACATATATTTATATATATGTAAAATTATTATTATTATTTTATTTAGTTGGCCAATTCTCTAGGAGAGATGTCGGGGCAGTTTTGGTGTTGACCTTTTATTTAAAGTTTTAAATCTCCCGCTGCCTGTCCTGTCCAGTGGTTCTTTTTACCTGTTTTTAACATATGGCCGTCTTTTAAACAACTTTTTTAATTTAACAAAACCAGGTTTTTTAAGGAGCGCTTTAAGTGTTTTATTCACACCAGTGGTCCCCTTGTGCCCGTGCCTCTCGCAGCACCCATCCTGGGCGCTGCGTTTTAACCCAAACTTAACCATCACAACTAAATGCCTAACCTTAACCCTTACCCTCACCTTAACCATCACAACTAAATGCCTAACCTTAACCCTCACCCTAACCTTAACCATCACAACTAGATGCCTAACCTTAACCCTTACCCTCACCTTAACCATCACAACTAAATGCCTAACCTTAACCCTTACCCTAACCTTAACCATCACAACTAAATGCCTAACCTTAACCCTTACCCTCACCTTAACCATCACAACTAAATGCCTAACCTTAACCCTTACCCTAACCTTAACCATCACAACTAAATGCCTAACCTTAACCCTCACCTTAACCATCACAACTAAATGCCTAACCTTAACCCTTACCCTCACCTTAACCATCACAACTAAATGCCTAACCTTAACCCTCACCCTCACCTTAACCATCACAACTAGATGCCTAACCTCAACCCTTACCCTAACCTAATTCTAACCCTAATCCTAAAAGTCTTAACCCTCAAACAGACCTTTAAACATGTGGGGTCCAGCAGCATTTTTGCCCCACAAAGCTCTCCGGACCCCACAAGTATACTGTATTCCCGTTTTTTGGACCCCACGAATAGTTAAACACACACACACACACAGATCATGCTTGACTGTACAGTAATTCCTGCCGTGCCAAACAATGCTCTTCACAGTTCCTTTCCACACGGCACCAATGCAGCGTTAAAACACCAGCTGTCAGTCAGACGTTGTTGTACGTTGCGTTGCCATATCAACAGAGACAACTCTTCCATAACGTAAACATTCATAGACTTTGAGTACAGAACATGTCCCGGTGTGGGGGGGAGGGCCATTTACCTGCAGCCCAGTCCCGTCACTGTGGATCCCAGCAAAGCTCTCACATCCGGAGCTGCCAGACCTTCCTCCTCCACAGCCCCGCGGAGGAAGGTCTGGCTAGTCCACACAGCATAACGTGCAGACAAACGTGCTCTGGTTTGTTGGCATTTCCTTAAACCAATCACAATCGTCTTGGGGCGGCGAAGGAACTTGTTTTGGTGGAACATGTGTTCGTTCCAGGGCTGCAACGAATACAGATTTTTGCCGTTCCTGAAGTTGCTGCATTCTGGCTGCTGTCTGTAGATTCCTTCACGCACAACTCATATTCTGTCAGATGTTTCATACCAGATGTTGTAATGGCGGCCATGTTGTGTGTTGTTTAGGCTCCTCGCCACCACGAGACAAATCGGCGTTGCAGATTGAACGTGTAGCGTGACTTGAACGGCCTTCTTCTGACTGAAAATTCTGCCAAACAAACACTTGTTCTGCTCACCAGTTCCATTTTCACTTTCTTACAGCCGACCACATCGAACGCTCCACCTACGGAAACGCCTTCCCGTAATCAACGGCGCCGTCACCGCGGCGACCAGCGTATCCGAAGCTGAATCCTGGATTTGGTGCATCCCTGGTTCGTTCAAAAGTAGTTTTAGTCGTGCAACAGAGAACTCTGATTGGACAGATAGTCTAGCTAGCTGTCTGGATTTACCCTGCAGAGATCTGAGGAGCAGTTAACCAGAGTCCTCACAAATCAGCCGGAGGTTAGAACGCCAACACAGAGACAGAGGAAGTGGGACGGACATCCGGCAGAAAATCGGGGACATCCGGTAGAATTTCCAGCAGCATCGGAGCATCCGGAAGTGGAACATCGTCGATATAAACTACAAATTAACTAATCAGTTTGAGTAATTTTCTAGTTTCTTCTCTCCTCTGTGACAGTAAACTGAATATCTTTGAGTTGTGGACAAAAACGAGACATTTGAGGACGTCGTCTTGGGCTTTTTTGGGGGAAACACTGATCAGTCCCTCCAGAAAAATTATGCGATCGCATAATCGCGATCAATGCATAATCAGCCAAAGTCTACATATTTAAGCGGGGGGCCGCATTTTTTCAAATACGCCGCACTTTCGTCGCATAAATTGCCGATTTCCGCGCAAAATATGCGGGGCTTGCATGATTTCATAATCCACGCATTTTCGTTGCAAAAAAAGTCACATATATCTCAACAGAAAGATGAAAAATGTTGTTTACTTCACACGAGAGCAGCCATTTTCCGTTGTTGCCATGGGAACGTTATGAAGTGACGTAATGTCGCCTATAGTGAGAACACGGTGTTGGGGGGGAATCACTTTGTTTTCTCTTTTTCATCAAACCGCAGTTTTTGCAAGTTCTGCAATTTTTCCAAGTTCCCACAATTTCATCGCATAAAACTGCATAAATATCCCGCATATTCCATCGCATTTTATAAGAAAACGTGCCGCATAATCAAGGATTTTTGCCCTCAACAATCACAAAAACACTCTGCTGACTGATCCACATTTTTCACCATTTTCTGATCATGTTAGGAGACCAAACAACTCCATGTAGCCCTGACTGCAGACCAGCAGACCTCAATGTGGGCGGAGTTAAACGTTGAAACCCGCTAGCTAGCGCTAGCTGATGGTTGTAATTCACCATGTGTTATGGTTATATGAATACGTCCATGGTATTATCTTATTAAGTTATGATGCATCCGAGGGATGTGTGTGTGCTGTAAAGCCTGTTACATGGATGCAACGTCATTAGCGTTTCCCAAACTTGTGGGGCTATCGGCTAGCTAGCTAGTTGCTAACATCAGGGGTAGCTAGCTATATGCCTACACAACGTTACTACAGACATAGTGATTACATTGCCTTGGTTCTCTCTTACGATACACCCGAGGGCTGTATGCTGTAAAGCTTGTAACGTGGATGAACGAAAACACAATGTTTAACGTCAGTGAATGTTTTAGACAATAAAAACGGCGAGTTCGTGAGTTCGCCACTTGTAAGAGACACGCTCATGAACGAGCATGTTGTTACCGGTTGCTAAGACAACGCAAACAAATAGTTGCTAGTGCGCGTGTCCATCGAGCTCCATGTTGTCTTAATGCGCTTTTGAGCAACTCTCATTGGAACGTACGGGGCTTCCCGCCGAACGCTGTATCCACTTCTCTTAATACATCCATGACGGTGACACGGTGACGGCGGGGTTCAACGTTTAACTCCGCCCACATTGAGGTCTGCGGGTCTGCAGTGAGGGGCTTCTCAACAACTCATCCATTCACCCAGAAGATAATCCCACAGACTAGTAGAAATACTTGTTAGGTGCAGCCTCTGCTCTCATGTTGCTTCGGAGGTCTCGTGTCGTGCGTTTGGCGTTCAGCGGGACCATTTACGCGCCGACACTGTCACGCCGATTTCCTTCAACTCAGATGCAACGCTTCATCACACTCGCACATGTCATCTACATGCAGTCGGGGCACCAAATTAGAATCATCTACCTGCCAAATGCTGGTGAA
>CM042441.1:2827933-2877933 GCA_023631565.1 Gymnocephalus cernua
TAGCAGATAGTGAGATGTGTTTTTACAGTGTGTTCAGGGGGACAGGCAGCTAGCAGATAGTGAGGAGATGTTTTTTTTACAGTGTGTTCAGGGGACAGGCAGCTAGCAATAGTGAGATGTTTTTTACAGTGTGTTCAGGGGGACAGGCAGCTAGCAGATAGTGAGGAGATGTTTTTTTACAGTGTGTTCAGGGGACAGGCAGCTAGCAGATAGTGAGATGTTTTTTACAGTGTGTTCAGGGGACAGGCAGCTAGCAGATAGTGAGATGTGTTTTTACAGTGTGTTCAGGGTGACAGGCAGCTAGCAGATAGTGAGGAGAATGTTTTTTTTACAGTGTGTTCAGGGGACAGGCAGCTAGCAGATAGTGAGGAGATGTTTTTTACAGTGTGTTCAGGGGACAGGCAGCTAGCAGATAGTGAGGAGATGTTTTTACAGTGTGTTCAGGGGACAGGCAGCTAGCAGATAGTGAGGAGATGTTTTTACAGTGTGTTCAGGGGACAGGCAGCTAGCAGATAGTGAGGAGATGTTTTTACAGTGTGTTCAGGGGACAGGCAGCTAGCAGATAGTGAGGAGATGTTTTTTACAGTGTGTTCAGGGGACAGGCAGCTAGCAGATAGTGAGGAGATGTTTTTTACAGTGTGTTCAGGGGACAGGCAGCTAGCAGATAGTGAGGAGATGTTTGCTGCATGTGACATCGTTTAGAGTAGATGATGTGTGTTTGTTTTCTCCTGATCCCAGAAGTTGATGCACGGACTGTATAAGTGAAGTCAAACTAAACACTCCGTAAAATAACAGAAAAAGGTAAGTCAGCTGATTACTCCTTCCTTCCTTTCTTGCTTCCTTCCTTCCTTCCTTAATTCCTTCCTTTCTTCCTTCCTTCCTTCCATCCTTCCTTCCTCCCATCCTTCCTTTCTTCCTTCATTCCATCCTTCCATCCTTCCTTCCATCCTTCCTTTCTTCCTTCCTTCCATCCTTCCTTTCTTCCTTCATTCCATTCTTCCTTCATTCATTCCTTCATTCCTTCATTCCATCCTTCCTTCCTTTCTTTCTTTCTTTCTTTCTTCCTTCATTCCTTCCATCCTTCCTTTCTTTCATTCTTTCTTCCTTCATTCCTTCCTTCCTTCCTTCCATCCTTCCTTCCTTCCATCCTTCCTTCCTTCCTTCATTCCTTCATTCCATACTTCCTTTCTTCCTTTCTTCCTTCCATCCTTTCTTTCTTCATTCCTTCCTTCCTTCCTTCTTTCCATCCTTCCTTCATTCCATCCTTCCTTTCTTCCTTCATTCCATCCTTCCTTCCTTCCTTCCTTCCTTCCTTCCATCGTTTCTTCCTTCCTTCCTTCCTTCCTTCCTTCTTTCCATCCTTCCTTCCTTCCTTCATTCCTTCCTACCTTTTTCTATACTGTCTTCTTTTCTCAAAGTTTTTGGCACATTTTTCCCCAAATAATTCTGCCTTTTTCAAGGTTTTTGGTATTTCTAAGTTTTTCTTCCTTCTTTCTACTGTGTATTTTCTTACAACTTTGTCACTTTTTAGTTTTTGATGCTATGTTCCACCTGTTCTTTCCTTTACTTCCTTCTTTCTACCGTCCTTTTCCAAGTTTTTACGTTGTTTTTTAAAAAGTTTTTGTCGCCTTTTTTCATCACCATTTAAATGTTTTCCAGTCACGTGGCTGTTTGGTGAATCTATCGCTGGTCAGGAGGCACTCGGCTTAAAAACACAATTCAAATGGGGAACATTATTGAAAAAAGTTTGAGAACGACTGATCTAGTGGACGGTGGGCGATATAAGAGCCACAAGCTCACGGGGTTTAATGATTAATGACCTCTGAGATAAAGTCACCAAACATTTACTTTTCTCTCCGTCTTTCTTGTTTTTCTCCCTCATGTCCGTCCGTCTCTGTCTCTCTATCTTTACCTTTAGTTTGAACGTTTTGAATCTTTCTTTTCTCATATTCTCGCAGAGAGAAAGTACTTTTGGGAGAAAGTACTTCCTTCACCAGCACTATACAGGGCGGAGCGGACGAGCACACTACAGCGTGAGTCACATTTTAAATTTAACAACAAATTTCACTTCAGTCACAATTCTACAATGTTAAAGTGTCTGAGACGCTGCAACACTTTGGGTTTTCAACCTGCAGCGGTGGAATGTAACTAAGTACATTTACTCCAGTACTGTATACTCTAGTCCAAATGTTGAGGTACTTGTACTTTACTATAGTCTTTTTCTTTTCATGCCACTTCCTACTTTTACTCTGCTACATTTCAGAGAGAAATATTGTATTTTGTACTGCACTACATACTTACAGATGTTTACTGAAGTAACCTTTTCAGTGCAGGACTTTTACTTGCAACAGAGTATTATTACAGTGTGGTGTTTGTACTTTTACTGCAGTAAAGGTTATTATTTAACCTGAAGCAGCGAGTACAGCGTTTTCGTCACGGATACACTTCGATATCGACCGTGACGAGATCAAATGGGAAGCAGCCATGTGACAGCTGATGTGATGGATTACACACACACACACACACACACACACACAGAGAGAAACATGCACAGAGACACACACGCACGAAAAATAATCTGACAAAATGTTTGTTTTTTTCCTGCAGAACCCACACTGGTCCTCGCAAAGATACCAGGACACATGCACGCACACAGAGACACACACACAGAGACACACACACACACACACACACACACACACACACACACACACACACACACACACACTGTGTGGTCCACTGCTCTGAATCATTCATTTTATACGTTCCTAATGTGCATCTTTTTGCGATAACAAACATGTGTGTGTGTGTGTGTGTGTGTGTGTGTGTGTGTGTGTGTGTGTGTGTGCGCCAGTGTGTGTCAGGAACGGCGAGAGTCAACAGACGCCTGAGGACGAGGAGGCAGCTGATGCCAGAGAAGAGGCCCAAGAAGAGAACAAAGAATCTGTCAACAGCACACAACACAGCCTCCATCAGGTGAGATAGGCAGATGTTACACACACACACACACACACACACACTTTAATATAGCAACTTCAGAGAGAGTGTAGTCTATATCGACGGCATCATTTCATTTCCAGGATTGCTCCGGTGCCGCCGTCCGTCCTTCTTTTCGCCCGGATGTCCGTCACCTTCCGCTCTCTTTGTGTTGCCGTTCTAAACTCGATCCGGGAAACATCCTCCGAGCTAGAACCGACAATCAAATTTTTTTCTTTATAGAGACAAGAGGACGGGAAGCAAGTGAAGGAAACGGGGAATGCAGTTTAAGGACCTGGGACGTAACCCTGAGTCTTATATTTCCTATAGGCGGCAAAAGCAACCGCGGTAGCTCAGAGACACAACTGGAAAGGGAACAAAGTAATTTGGAAAGCTTTGAATGCACGTCCTCCACATACAATCTCAACTATATTGCGTTGGTGAACATATAAAAATAGGGTGCAAAACTGATCTCGGGGGTCAGAATATACAAATGCTATTCAGTTCAGCCTCATGCGAATGTTAAATAAACGAGCCTTATCTAATCTACGAGCCTGCACAGCTGGGATGTGAGTGCTTCAAGTTATGAAACATGAATAAAAAATAGTTCTAGCACATAATAAATTATCGCTGCATGAGTAAATCAACACGGAATGTCCTCCTCACTTTCATAAACTTTTCATGAATATCATACGGTTGTAAATGTGTGTGTTGCAGTTGTTAGGGCGCACAGGAGAAAAGGAAAGCATGTGTTTAAAGATGCAGACTCAGGGTCTGCTGCAAGTGTGTGTGTGTGCGACCGTGGAGAGCACTTAAGTTGTCTCTCTTCGTTGCACGCAGGCTGGCACTGACGAGGACGTACAAGGTAAAGGCTCCGACACGCCGACCAGACGGCCGACCGGCGGCGGTAAAGAAAGTCGGACTGATCAGTCTCCCCGAGTCGGTCCAAAAAGTTCCTCAGAACACACCGAGGAGACGCCGACTCGAGTGTACGTTCTGCGCGTGCGCGAGACGTAATACGTCTCCGTAACAGCAGGCGGCGCTAATCTGGATTAAATTTTTATAAAAACGTCTGCTACGGAGCCATAACATGAGGTACAAGGTAACGGAGCCTTTTATACATTGTCGTGTTTCTTTAGAAATAAACAACGGACAAATTAAGTCTTTAAAGTGCCCATATTATGAAAAAAAAAAATCACTTTTTCTGTGATTTGGGGTGTTATTTTGTGTCTCTGGTGCTTCCTCACACATACAAACTTGGACAAAAATCTATCCATGTTGTTCTGAGTGAGATACGGTTTCTGGATGATTCCTGCCTTCAGTCTCTGGGTGAGCTGGTCAAAATCTGCACGGCTGGTTACGTAACTAGCCGAAACGACGGGCTAAACACAACCGTTAGCATGCTAGCGCAACAAAGCAAACAAACTAGAGGTCTGAAAACGCCTGTAGTCGCCATAGACAGTATATAGAAAATTTTTGACGGAGACAAGTGAAGCCGTTATCAGCACTTTTCCGGTGATGAGAAAGTGTTACTGAGCGTTACTGCGCAGCCTCAAACTGAGCTTGATGACGTAGATGTGACGTGAGCAACGTGTCTGAACGTTGTAAGTCTTCTGGTAGCTGTGCCGAGAGAAATCTCAATCATTCCCAATCTATCAGAGACGGAGAGCGTAGGTATATGTAAGGAGATAACATAGGCACAGGCTAATTATTGATCACTAAAATGCTAGTTAACATTAGTAATTAAACTAAACAGCTGATGTAAGTCCAAACTGCCTGCGAGCTTCTCCTGTACTGTACGGTAATTCCTCTACTATGAGACAGTAAGTCTCGTGGTTATGACCCAACCGTTAGCCTATTTTTATAAAAACGTCTGCTACGGAGCCATAACGTGAGGTACAAGGTAACGGAGCCTTTTATACATTGTCGTGTTTCTTAAGAAATAAACAACGGACAAATAAAGTCTTTAAACGCTTCAGATGTAAAGTTATTGGCTGTCAAAGTGACGCCAAAATGAAAGGCAGTCAATGGGATGCTAACGGCGGGTGTGATGGGAACAGGGCTAGCAAAATGGCGCCATTGCGGCTTCGCTCTGAGGAGAGAAGCCTCGCCCCCTTGGTAGTCGCCATCAGCTTCCGTCTCTTCTTTGTCACTCTCCTGACAGTGCCGGCGCTGAATCTATTCTCTCTCTGACAGAGGATAACCTACCAGAACTAAGTCTCTGCATGAAGAATAATCATTTAAATCAGGGTGACAGAATGGAGCCGCGGTCGGAGAAACAGCTGCACTTTGACAGCGATGTGACTCATTCTGCTCAACGCAACATCAGGACAAAAGTTGGGAGTGAACAGGGTGGGGGAGTAAAACGGAACAGCCAACTCTGACGTACGGCAGAAAGCATTAGACACGTCACTGGCTCGAGTATGGCCATTGCAACACAGTTGGTTATTTCCAGTGATGGATGAAGTATTCAGATCCTTTGCTTAAGTAAAAGTACAAACACCACACTGTAAAAACACCCTGTTACGAGTAAAAGTCCTGCACTGAAAATATTACTTAAAGGGGCGCTATGCAGTTTTGGCCATTTCTTGACCCCCAAAATCCCGTCCCGCTCCCGTTTGGTTCCCTATGTTGTCTAAAGTTTTCAGACTCTTTTGCCCCCCCATAGCATGTTTGGTTAATCGCGGTCAAATCACTGAGGTTGCCACGGAAATTTAGGCTCCACTATACATGCATTACCTGCAGGCCTAGGTAACATGCATTACCTGCAGGCCTAGGTAACACTATACATGCATTACCTGCAGGCCTAGGTAACACTATACATGCATTACCTGTAGGCTTAGGAAACATGCATTACCTGCAGGCCTAGGTAACACTATACATGCATTACCTGCAGGCCTAGGTAACACTATACATGCATTACCTGTAGGCTTAGGAAACATGCATTACCTGTAGGCCTAGGTAACACTATACATGCATTACCTGCAGGCCTAGGTAACACTATACATGCATTACCTGCAGGCCTAGGTAACGCTATACATGCATTACCTGCAGGCCTAGGTAACACTATACATGCATTACCTGCAGGCCTAGGTAACACTATACATGCATTACCTGCAGGCCTAGGTAACACTATACATGCATTACCTGTAGGCTTAGGAAACATGCATTACCTGCAGGCCTAGGTAACACTATACATGCATTACCTGCAGGCCTAGGTAACACTATACATGCATTACCTGCAGGCATAGGTACCAGGCCTAGGTAACATGCAGTACCTGCAGGCCTAGGAAACATGCATGACATGCAGGCCTAGGAAACAGGTCTAGGTAACATGCATTACCTGCAGGCCTAGGTAACAGGCCCAGGTAACATGCATTACCTGCAGGCCTAGGAAACATGCATTACCTGCAGGTCTAGGTAACATGCAGTAACATGCATTACCTGGAGGCCTAGGTAACAGGCCTATAGGTAACAGGCCTAGGTAACAGGCCTAGGTAACATGCATTACCTGCAGGCCTAGGAAACATGCATTACCTGCAGACCTAGGTAACATGCATTACCTGCAGGTCTAGGTAACATGCATTACCTGCAGGCCTAGGTAACAGGCCCAGGTAACATGCATTACCTGCAGGCCTAGGTAACATGCATTACCTGCAGGCCTAGGAAACATGCATTACCTGCAGGTCTAGGTAACATGCAGTAACATGCATTACCTGGAGGCCTAGGTAACAGGCCTATAGGTAACAGGCCTAGGTAACAGGCCTAGGTAACATGCATTACCTGCAGGCCTAGGAAACATGCATTACCTGCAGGCCTAGGTAACATGCATTACCTGCAGGTCTAGGTAACATGCATTACCTGCAGGCCTAGGTAACATGCATTACCTGCAGGCCTAGGTAACATGCATTACCTGCAGACCTAGGTAACATGCATTACCTGCAGGCCTAGGTAACATGCATTACCTGCAGGCCTAGGAAACATGCATTACCTGCAGGCCTATAGGTAACATGCATTACCTGGAGGCCTAAGTAACAGGCATTACCTGCAGGCCTAGGTAACATGCATTACCTGCAGACCTAGGTAACATGCATTACCTGCAGGCCTAGGTAACATGCATTACCTGCAGGCCTAGGTAACATGCATTACCTGCAGGCCTAGGTAACATGCATTACCTGCAGACCTAGGTAACATGCATTACCTGCAGGCCTAGGTAACAGGCATTACCTGCAGGCCTAGGTAACATGCATTACCTGCAGGCCTAGGTAACAGGCATTACCTGCAGGCCTAGGTAACATGCATTACCTGCAGGCCTAGGTAACATGCATTACCTGCAGACCTAGGTAACATGCATTACCTGCAGGCCTAGGTAACATGCATTACCTGCAGGCCTAGGTAACATGCATTACCTGCAGACCTAGGTAACATGCATTACCTGCAGACCTAGGTAACATGCATTACCTGCAGGCCTAGGTAACATGCATTACCTGCAGGCCTAGGTAACATGCATTACCTGCAGACCTAGGTAACATGCATTACCTGCAGACCTAGGTAACATGCATTACCTGCAGGCCTAGGTAACATGCATTACCTGCAGACCTAGGTAACATGCATTACCTGCAGACCTAGGTAACATGCATTACCTGCAGACCTAGGTAACATGCATTACCTGCAGACCTAGGTAACATGCATTACCTGCAGGCCTAGGTAACATGCATTACCTGCAGACCTAGGTAACATGCATTACCTGCAGACCTAGGTAACATGCATTACCTGCAGGCCTAGGTAACATGCATTACCTGCAGGCCTAGGCCATTTCATTACGTAATTCCTAACGGAGATCTTCTCGAATGAAATGCCTAGCAATCTTTGGGCACACTCACCGCATTGCAGCATCATGTTTTTATTTACTCTCCGGCTCCGTCCCGCTCCCGTTGATTTCTGTGCTCTATTCCGTCCCTATCACGTTACCAACAGTGAAAGGGACCCCCGTACTGCGGGACTCCCGCGGGAAAAATTGTCACCCTCTAGTTTGGGGATTACGATTATCACCAAGTCAATTACACACGTCTAACAAACACTGAGGATATATACTGATTCATGAGCAAAAATACATTTTAATCTTACTTAAAAAGCAACAGAACAACATATACGTTTTCTTTTTCAGTGAATAAAGCGGCTGAGGATCACTTCTCCGTACAGATGACACAAAGGATGTCTTATGAAAGTGGGCAAGACGGCCGATCGGGTAAGGAACAGGAAGAGACTTTGTTGTAACTTAAAGCTTCAATGTGTAACGTGTTTAGTTGTTTATTATCTAAATCTGTGTTGCCCGTTCACAAACTTGTCCTTTTTCTAATTAAGACTATCAGCTCCACACAACTCTCTCTGTATTTCTCAGTATGACTATGTTCAGGAGATTGTGGCGTCCGGCGACTTTTTGACTGGGTCGGTTTCAGATTTTTTCCCACCGAACCGAGCCCTACGCTCGCACTACGCTGTGCTACGCTGGTCGCCGTAGTGATGATTGGTTACGGGAAGGTGTTTACGTAGGTGGAGCGTTCGATGCGGTCGGCTGTGAGAAAGTGAAAATGGAACTCGTGAGCAGAACAAGTGTTTGTTTGGCAGAACTTTCAGTCAAAAGAAGGCCGTTCAAGTCACGCTACGCGTTCAATCTGCAACGCCGGTTTGTCTCGTGGTGGCGAGGAGCCTAAACAACACACAACATGGCCGCCGTTACAATATCTGGTATGAAAGATCTGAAAGAATACAAGTTGTGCGTGAAGGAATCTCCAGACAGCAGCCAGAATGCAGCAACTTCAGGTACGGCAAAGAAAGGACAGTCACTGGTTACTTCATTAATGTGGTTACTGGGGTAACGGACTGAGGACGGGAGGACGACTCAGCAGAATCTTAACCAGTGGAGTCACGACTCAGCAGAATCTTAACCAGTGGAGTCACGACTCAGCAGAATCTTAACCAGTGGAGTCACGACTCTGCAGAATCTTAACCAGTGGAGTCACAACTCTGCAGAATCTTAACCAGTGAATTCAGGACTCAGCAGAATCTTAACCAGTGGAGTCACGACTCAGCAGAATCTTAACCAGTGGAGTCACGACTCTGCAGAATCTTAACCAGTGGATTCGGTATTCGGCCGATTCCCAAAAATCTGGATTTGGTGCATCCCTTTTTATTGTGTATCTTTTCTCTGTCTGTTCTGTCACTTTTAAATTGCAGTCCTGGGAATGTTGGCAGTGCAGGTGGAGAGAGACCCAAAGACTGGCGCCACCTCCGTCAGGTCAGTGGCCCCCGTGTCCGCGCCGGCGGACGCACCCACGGCTACCACCGTGTACGACGACGGCAGGAAGTGCATCCGCGCGGTCGGCGGCTCGGGGAGCCAACCGTCGAGCGAAGAGCTCGGCCAGATCCTGAGCATCGTCGACGGGGTCGGGATGAAAGTGCTGCTGGACGACGTCACGGTCACGCCAAACGCCGCAGAGACAAAGATGGAGAAGGTAGATGGCGACAGACATCCAGAGGGAAACGTCTCGTCTCCTACCCGCCACGCTACGGCAAAGGAAGACAAATCGCAGGTGGACAGTTCTGGACGTTACGACTTGGAAGCAGCAGGGCGGGGTATTCAGGACGGCGCCGTAGATGTAAGTTAAGCCTGCACAATATATCATCAATATATCTCATAGTCATCGTCATATCAACTGGCGCAATAAACACACGCCGAAAGACACTCAGAGATTTGTGTTAGTTCAAAGAGAGAATCAGCAGAAAACTGCACTTTAAAATGTGACTTATTTCTTCTTTTGGATTCAATTTAAAAGGTCCCATGGCATGAAAATGTCACTTTATGAGGTTTTTCAACATTAATATGAGTTCCCCCAGCCTGCCTATGGTCCCCAGTGGCTAGAAATGGTGATAGGTGTAAACCGAGCCCTGGGTATCCTGCTCTGCCTTTGAGAAAATGAAATCAATCAGGAATCTTGTTTCTTATGAGGTCATAACAAGCAAGGTTACCTCTCCTTTCTCTGC
Organism: Gymnocephalus cernua; assembly: GCA_023631565.1. NCBI lineage: Eukaryota > Metazoa > Chordata > Actinopteri > Perciformes > Percidae > Gymnocephalus > Gymnocephalus cernua. The sequence goes on from CM042441.1 coordinate 2,837,954, forward strand.
TTTGCCCGCCCAGAGAATTTGGCCCCCCCATGAGAGAGAGACATCATGACTTTCAAACAAGCAAAGTGACAGTGAGATACAGTATTAGGGGACCACTAAGGTCTATATAAAAGAGACTTCAGATACAGTATTAGGGGACCACTAAGGTCTATATAAAAGAGACTTCAGATACAGTATTAGGGGACCACTAAGGCCTATATAAAAGAGACTTCAGATACAGTATTAGGGGACCACTGAGGTCTATATAAAAGAGACTTCAGATACAGTATTAGGGGACCACTGAGGCCTATATAAAAGCATCCAAAGAGCACCATGTCATGGGACCTTTAATGTTCAAATTGTTCAAAAGTATTTTTAAACAAAAACTAAATTAAAACTAAAAAAAAAACTAAAAAATTAATGCATAAACTGTACACATTATAGATAGGTAAATAAAGTGTTTTGTAAAAATAAAAAAACCTCTCTGTCACTTCCTCTCGCTCTCTCCCTCACTCTCTCTTTCTCTTCTCTTTCTTTGTCTCTTTCTGTCTCTTTCTCTTCTCTTTCTTTGTCTCTTTCTGTCTCTTTCTCTGTCTCTTTCTCTGTCTCTTTCTTTGTCTCTTTCTTTCTATTTATGTCTCTTTCTCTTCTCTTTCTCTGTCTCTTTCTGTCTCTGTCTCAGGACAGAAGCATGACGGCGGTCAGAGACATTGCAGGTGAAGTTGATAACGTGGAGGATCTGAGTTTGGACGAAGGCCCGGTCACCCTGGTGTTCCTGGGATACGCCGACGGTGACGGAGGGGACGGCCAAGACGCCGACGAAGGCATGCTCACAGCGGAGCGAGTGATTATCACCGACGAAGGAGAAGAACACGTCGTAGGACCTGAAAGTTCACCTGAGGCCGGGAGGAAAGAGTCCCAAGTGTTTCAGGACGTTCCTCTGGATGGAAACGGGGCTGGAGTCAAAGTCCCGGGAGAGGAAGGGGACAGGTCATCTCCGCCCACTACAGCACACGGAGACGGCGCAAACAAACGCAAAACCTGCCGTTGTTGCTCCGTCATGTAACGAAGCCACTGAGAGGATAGAAGAACAGACTCTCACATCAGCCTTTATCAGAATATTTGTAATATTTGTGCTTTCTGTGAGACCTTAAAGGTGCAGTAGGTAAGACTTCTAAAACTACCTTTCTTTCATATCTGCTGAAACTGACCCGATGTTCCAGTAGAACTACATGAAGCAGGTCATTCCTCTGGCTCCACCTACAGCCTGGAGTGGGATTTACAAAAATCCACCTCTCCCTGTTCAGATGCACCAATCAGGGCCAGGGAGGGGGGGGGGTCTAACTATGTGTTAATCACTGCTCATGCACACGCATCCTGGATCTTCCTAATCCTACCTACGGCACCTTTAAGCGATTAGTTGAGTCAACCATAGGCGTGACTTACAGGGGGGAAATAATCCATTCTGGGCTTTTTTGGACGTTTTTGATGCGTTTTCAATGTTTTTCTTGCTTTTTTCGAGGTATTCTTTGGACAATTTTTCAACATTATTGTTGCTTCTTTGTCGCCTTTCTTTGAGTTTTTTTCCCCAACGTTTTTCGCTCTTTTTTCAACGTCTTTGTTCGAGGTTTTTGTGGCATTTTTCGAGTTTTTTTGCTGCTCAAGTGGGCGGAGACAGTTAAATGTAGTCCACAAAATATGAGCGTTTTGCCACAACGAAAGTTAAGATTAGGACAGAAATTGCATTTCCTGGGTGAAAGACTTTGGTTTTCCCGGAGAAGCGAACTCCACCCCCTGGGTCCTGTATGTTAACGCCCCCCCGACCTCCTCCCTACTAGATACAGCGGCCGTCAATATCGTGAATACAGTGGAAACGTGGAATACACACGCATTGCAGTGTCATTACAGAAGTCACTTTTTTCGATGTTTGTTATTTTTATTTTTTCTGTTTTTTTTGTTTCGTTTTCTTCAACATTTTTGCCAGTTTAACTGCCAGTTTTTTTTTTCAAATGCTATAAATTCGAATAAAACCACATTCAATTAAAGAAGTGAACTAATAGTTAATTCGGTTGTATGGAACCCAAATTTCTGATAAAGAAACTTTTTTTAAAAATGGGACAAATTTGACCCGAGGACAACAGGAGGGTTAAGTAACATTTTCAATGCAGGACTTTCACTTGTAGCAGAGTATGTTTAAAGTGTGGTATTAGTACTTTTACTGCAGTAAAAGGATCTGAATACTTCTTCCAGCTCTGACAGACTCTTCAAGTCCACTTCCTCCCTCTGGTGGACAAAGCCAAGAGTTTCACCCTCATGCAAATAGTGTGTGTGTGTGTGTGTGTGTGTGTGTGTGTGTGTGTGTGTGTGTGTGTGTGTGTGTGTGTGTGTGTGTGTGTGTCTGTGTGTGTACGCTTGTTTTACTATATTCTTGGGGTCCAAAAAACGGATAATCCAGTATACTTGTGGGGTCTAAAATGCTGGACCCCACAGGGTTAAAGGGCTGTTTGAGGGTTAAGACTTGGTTTTAGGGTTAGGGTTAGAATTAGGTTAAGGTTAGGTTTAGGGTAAGGGTTAATGTTAGGCATTTAGTTGTGATGGTTAAGGTGAGGGTAAGGAGCTATGGAATGCATTATGTCAATGATGGGTCCCCACAGAGATAGAGAAACAAACATTTGTGTGTGTGTGTGTGTGTGTGTGTGTGTGTGTGTGTGTGTGTGTGTGTGTGTGTGTGTGTGTGTGTTCAGTGGCCTAAACCCAGTTGTCGAATCAATCTTTTGGCAAAACTCTAAACACGTTCTCACTCACTAACGACCCGTTTCACACTATGATGCACTAACATCACACGGCGGCCAAAAGTTGTCACACAACTACACACTACACGGTTGTCATCGTTTACACACGACAAAATTGAACACACAATTTTCTACTGAGGTGATCAAACCAGTCGTAGAGAATATTATCCAGTTCAGAGTATAGTATAGGAGCATCGGATGTTGAGGTCTGATTTTAATAATAATAATAATAATTTATACTTTATTAATCCCGCATGGGAAATAACAATGTTTTCACTCTGTTGTTACTACATGCACATGCTCAGCACCTCTTCATGCACTAATGGAGAGATGTCAGGACAGGCGCCCCGAGCAGTTGGGGGTTCGGTGCCTTGCTCAAGAGCACCTTGGCAGTGCCCAGGAGGTGAACTGGCACCTCTCCAGCTACCAGTCCTCCAGCTACCAGTCCTCCAGCTACTAGTCCTCCAGCAGCTACCAGTCCTCCAGCTGCCAGTCCTCCAGCTACCAGTCCTCCAGCTACTAGTCCTCCAGCAGCTACCAGTCCTCCAGCTGCCAGTCCTCCAGCTACCAGTCCTCCAGCTACTAGTCCTCCAGCAGCTACCAGTCCTCCAGCTGCCAGTCCTCCAGCTGCCAGTCCTCCAGCTGCCAGTCCTCCAGCTGCTACCAGTCCTCCAGCTGCCAGTCCTCCAGCAGCTACCAGTCCTCCAGCTGCCAGTCCTCCAGCTGCCAGTCCTCCAGCTACTAGTCCTCCAGCAGCTACCAGTCCTCCAGCTGCCAGTCCTCCAGGAGCTACCAGTCCTCCAGCTGCCAGTCCTCCAGCAGCTACCAGTCCTCCAGCTGCCAGTCCTCCAGCAGCTACCAGTCCTCCAGCTACCAGTCCTCCAGCTGCTACCAGTCCTCCAGCTGCCAGTCCTCCAGCTGCCAGTCCTCCAGCTACCAGTCCACCACCATACTTTGGTCCGTATGAGGGACTTGAACCAGCAACCCCTGGCCAGCAGAGTCAGATGTTTGTGAATATATTTTGAGAATGTGGTTGTGTGTTCACAGTTTTGGGGAAAATGGGTGAAGGTTTCAAGAAATGTGTCAAGAAAACTATGAGATATTTCTCAAGTTAAATGTCTCTGTGCCTCGTCAGACTGAAATATTCCAAATGTTCAGCATCATTCAGCATCGTTGGCTCTAGAAATGGAAAAAGCCAAAGAGTAAGACGCCAATTTTACAGCTTTGCATCACAATTTGTAACAGTAATCAAGGCGTGATTCACTGTGTCTGCTTTAAAGGTCTGATATGCACTGCAACTGTCTGAATGTTTTATTATGTATCGCTGTCATTTGCAACAAGATCTCACAGAATTTCTGTGGCAGTTTCACGGAATTGCCGAAAATTACGTGATGGGCCCCACGGAAGAATTCTGTGAAATGATCACGGCCCCTTAAGTTAAGGAAAAGGTTGTGGGTGGGCTTACGTTTCCCCAGTCCCTCCAGAAAAACGCAGGGTTGTGATTGTTGCGGACAAAAATCCTTGATTATGCGGCACGTTTTCTTAAAAAATGTGATGGAATTTATGTAATTTTATGCGATGAAATTGCGGGAACTTGCAAAAATTGCGGGAACTTGCAAAAATTGTAGTTTGATGAAAAAGAGAAAAAAAGTGATTCCCCCAACACCGTGTTCTCACTAGGTGTAATTACGTCACTTCATAACGTTCCCATGGCAACAGGGGAAAATGGCTGTTCTCGTGTGAAGTAAACGCAACATTTTTCATCTTTCTGCTGAGATGTATGTGACTTTTTTGCAATAAAAATGCGGGGATTATGAAATCATGCAAGCCCCGCATATTTTGCGCAGAAATCGGCAATTTATGTGGCGAAAGTGCGGCGTATTTGAAAAAATGCGGCCACCCCGCATAAATATGCGGACTTTGGCTGATCAAATTGTTCGTAAAAGTCGTTATATTGTTTCCGGGACAATGACATGGCTGGATAGCTAGCTTGTCTTGTTGTTAAACATACTGTCAAATTATATTTACTAATTGCCAACTGTACACAATGTTATTGAGTTTGGATCTTGCTAGCATAGAGTTAGCTAGCATAGCGTCAGCTAGCAGCGTTAGCTTTCTGGCTCATAGCTGAGCTGAGCGGACTATAAACATCTCCGGTTGCTAAGGGTGGCAATGTCGTATCTAAGGTCTTTCCTATTTCCTGGAGGAGTGAACAACGTTTGCATTGCATAAGAACCTGATGGATGGGAATGGTTGTTCCAGGTATTAGTCAAACCGTCAGGCGTAACCAGGGAAACAGAGATATTGTTTGTAAAAACTTTAGATTTTGATTGTAAAACTAATTAAAATGTGATTATGCATTGAATTATGCGATTGCATAATCACGTTTTTCTGGAGGTGACGGATTTCCATGACGCGGGACAACGGTTGAGTTTAGGAAACGTGAGACGCGGGACCCGATCCCCGGTCTCCGGGGTGAAAGTCCTGTGTTGTTTGTCAACTGTCTGACTGCAGTAGATGTGACAGAAAGGCATTTTCTATGGGACCCACATCCACAACTACGGTATTCAATCTAGCATATTTTTGGGCCCCTTTCCACCCCGCAGTCCGACACCCCTGATTGCACAACACGGGGTTGATCAAGATCAACTTTATTGTCCCACATCGTGGGAAATTTGTCTTGGGCACTTAACCCACGCTGCAGCCGTAGTAACAAACAAAGAAACAAACACAGACAGCATGTACAAACAACAGATACCGTACATATACCATAAAACAGACAAACAAATATGGTCCTGATGGAGTTTAAAACACAACATGGTGTCTTGCAATGCATTAGTTGAACATAGCTCAAATAAATTAAAAAAGTAAAAACAATTAAAAAATTTAAAAAATTAAAAAGAATTAAGAAAAATATTATTTTTTTTAAATGTAAATTTTTTCTATTTTAATAAAATAAAATAATAAATAAATAATAATACAAAAATAAAATAATAAAAAATAAAATATAAAATAAAAAATAAAATAAAGCAGAGACGAAATGCAGTTGTAGTCGCTTTATAGCGTTCTAGGGGTCCTTTTTAAGTCGCCAGAACAACTTTGAAGGAGGTAGAAGGTTGGATTTCGTTTTGCTCTGATGACAGAAGACAGTCAGGAAGGTGTTAAAGGATCAGGTGCATCATCAGCTGCATCGTTCATGTTCACACTGAGCTTCACGCCGTCACACAGGAGATGACAGCCGCGCTGCACTCAGGTGGGTCTCTTCCTTCACCATTTCTACATTACGTGATAATATGTTATAAATAATATATTGATAGTGATTTCTCCTCCATTATAAGGTTTAGGTGCAGCACCTATAAGCTGAATGAATGTAACTAAATTACTTTTCTCCCAGATCTAATAATGATTGTAGTTGGACTTCATTAGCAAGTTTTGTCTTTGAGCTTTTTGAGGTTTTTTTTTAATGTATTATCTGTTCTAGCTTTTTCAATGTTTTAGACACAGATAATAATAATATTATAATAATAATAATAACAGTCCGAAATGATGTTAAAAGAAACGCAAAACTACCACAAAGAGACACAAACCGACTACAAAGAGACGCCACATTACCACAGAGACCCAAAACAACCCCAGAGGAAACAAAAAGGACCAAAAAAATAAAAGACAGAAAATGTATGAAGAAATTGCATTTTATTTTTTTGTTGAAAAAAGGTCACATTTCTTGAGGAATGAAGCTTAAACCGAATACTAGGGCTGCACGATATGAGGAAAATATGTAATTGATTATTTTGCCTGATATTGCGATTGGGATATGATTCACGATATTGGAGGGAACGATCATTTTTGTATCATTATAGTCATTTTCATTAACAAATATTGAAATTAAAATGAGTATAGTGTGATTTTTGCGAGGATCTGTACCAAACGAAGATGTCTTCTGTAGTCTGTAGGATATGATGTGTAGGCCGTGACGTCTCTGCAGCACCAAAATACTTTATTCAGAACGGATTGACACATATTTTGCCTTTAACAAATATTGCACCCCTCTGCAATTTGGATATTGCACTATAGTCCATATTGCGATTCCGATAAAACTGCGATTAATTGTGCAGCCCTACCGAATACCTCGCCAAATACACATGCACCTAAGTCTTCCAGAAAGCGATGGAAAACACTGCAGTTGTCTCACCATTTTTCACCAAACTGCAGATTTCCAAGTAGCCTACATGTCATTTATGATTGATTGATGGAAACGCCAACATTAACAGAAATGTTGACGGAAACTTAACGGAAAAGGGTACTGGTCATTTTCTGCCAGGACATTGTCTGTTTTTCTACGGATTGTTTTCTTACAGTATATATATATATATATATATATATATATATATATATATATATATATATATATATATATATATATATATATATATATATATATATATTTATTTATTTATTTATTTATTTATATATTTTATTATATATTATCTTATTATATTTTATTGTTGTATATTTTTTTATTATATATTATTTTATTATTGCCTTTATCTACACATATATATATATATATATATATATATATATATATATATATATATATATATATATATATTTATTTATTTATATATTTTATTATATATTATCTTATTATTGCCATTATCTACATGAGTCTACCAGTCAACTGATGCAAACTGAGTAACGTGCACACTCGCCTACTTATGGTGCGTTCAAATGAACTCGGACGTGTCGTCATTGCGGGGGACGGAAGGCACCAACATGGAATAGGCAGGGGGATGGCGATGTGAGTCGAGTGCAGATGTGAGTTGCGCATGCGTCATTTTGCGACAAGTAGCCGACAAGATGCTAACGAGAGACTTCTGTAATGTCAGTACAATAAAAATGGACCAACAAAGTTGGTTCACTGCTGGCTACAAGTTAGCAATCAAACACAACCAAGGCCGTCACTTGAATGGCGTTTTGAGCTAACGTTAGCAATCAAACACAACCAAGGCCGTCACTTGAATGGCGTTTTGAGCTAACGTTAGTAATCCAACAATCATAGATAGCTACAATGTTTTTGAAATGATTTCCGTCTTCTGTTATTGTTTTTAATGAGAAACGTTTATTATTTTATGGATTTCACAAATGTCAGTATGACACGTTATGCCGTAAACCGTTTAAATCTAAGCATTCAACTCACATCTGCACTCGACTCACATCGGGTAGTGACAGCGTTCATGTTTACAGGCGGGCGCCATCTTGGAAAACAACTTGAGCTATGTTTTTTATTGTACTGACATTACAGAAGTCTCTCGTTAGCATCTTGTCGGCTACTTGTCGCAAAGTTACGCATGCGCAACTCACATCTGCTCTCGACTCACATCGCCATCTTGGAAAACAGTCGTGACCAGTCGAATCACGAACGGCGTGCTTGAGCTATGTTACTGGTTGCACGGTGTTCGTCGCTCGACTGGTCGTGACTGTTTTCCCAAAATGGCGCCCTCATGTAAACATGAATGCTACTGCCTTTATAATCTATCTTGTTAATAAACTGTCTGCACACTTACAAAGTTCTCAATGCTTGTGTTTACATGTAGGACCCCCCTCATGATGCTGCCGTGGAAGTGTGGTGATATTCTGAGCCTTGTTAGTGGTGTAGAAATAGAGATTTACCATCTGCGTTAGCAGCTAGTCAGCGGTTTGCAGTAGCTTGTTTTAAAGCTAGAAACACATGCGATTAGCATGAAAACATCTCCCAGAGAACGGTTGACTCGGTACACGTGTTATTAACCCCTAGGGTCATTTTGCGCCGGAATTGTCCTTTAACTAAACTGTAAGTAAGACACATACAACCTGTAGGTGTACAACGCAACAGAAATGATCAGAAACTGCATTTACAATGTCACTTACAGTATTTAAATTTGATTAAAAAGCATGTGGTAATCTTTAAGAGCCTTCGTCATGACACGAGCGTAGAAAACGCTCCTTGAAAGGAGAATAGAACAAACAGGTTAAGCTCATTAATGCTCAATAAAATGTCCCGTTGCTCGAGCTTTATCTACAGCGCTGCTGCTGCTGCTGCTGCTGCTGCTGCTGTTGGTAATCCTGATATTATGACTGGCATTAAGCCCCTGAACACAGGTGTAAATATAGACTCATAGATTTATGAGTCTGCAGCTCAGGCAACCAGATAATACCCGGATAATACATGTGCACTGAGGACACATCTTGATAAAGAGCTGCAACAATTAGTCAACCAATCGAATAGTCAGTCGATCGACAGGAAAATCACCGGCAACTATTTTGATAATCGGTTAAACGGTTTGAGTCCAGCTTGTTAAATGTGGATAGTTGCTAGTTTCTTCGCACTTTAGAGATCAAAACAAGTAATTGATCGATCGAGAGAATGAGCCACAGATTAGTCTATATCCAACCCGTTTGAAAATAAAAATGAACAGATTTATTTTAACTTTACGGACCTACACGGAGCTACGTCACATTCTGTGCCACATGCGTTAACCTTCAGGAAGTAAAGTAACGTCTGATTTTAACCCTCCTGTTGTCCTCGGGTCAAATTTGACCCACTTTCAAAAAGTTTCAATATGTCACATGAATTATAACGTCACTACTTTCATTGAATTTGTGAAAAAGTGACAAATGTTGGGAAACGAGACAAAAAAGTGACAAAATAAAAGTCGATCAAAACGGATGACCTAACCATGAAAATCACTGGAACTACTGTTGGTCAATGGTGCGATCACTTCCTGCTGCCTCAAGATAGCAATACGCCCAGAATGCACCTGAACACACCTCCCTGTAAGACCAGCACGCCCAGAATGCACCTGAACGCACCTCCCTTTAAGACCAGCACGCCCAGAATGCACCTGAACACACCTCCCTGTAAGACCAGCACGCCTAGAATGCACCTGAACACACCTCCCTGTAAGACCAGCACGCCCAGAATGCACCTGAACACACCTCCCTGTAAGACCAGCACGCCCAGAATGCACCTGAACACACCTCCCTGTAAGACCAGCACGCTCAGAATGCACCTGAACACACCTCCCTGTAAGACCAGCACGTCCAGAATGCACCTGAACACACCTCCCTGTAAGACCAGCACGCCCAGAATGCACCTGAACGCACCTCCCTGTAAGACCAGCACGCTCAGAATGCACCTTAACACACCTCCCTGTAAGACCAGCACGCCCAGAATGCACCTGAACGCACCTCCCTGTAAGACCAGCACGCCCAGAATGCACCTGAACACACCTCCCTGTAAGACCAGCACGCCCAGAATGCACCTGAACGCACCTCCCTGTAAGACCAGCACGCCCAGAATGCACCTGAACACACCACCCTGTAAGACCAGCATGCCTACAATGCACCTGAACACACCTCCCCTGTAAGACCAGCACGCTCAGAATGCACCTGAACGCACCTCCCTGTAAGAACCAGCACGCCCAGAATGCACCTGAACGCACCTCCCTGTAAGACCAGCACGCCGAGAATGCACCTGAACGCACCTCCCTGTAAGACAAGCACGCCCAGAATGCACCTGAACCCACCTCCCTGTAAGACCAGCCCGCCCAGAATGCACCTGAACGCACCTCCCTGTAAGACAAGCACGCCCAGAATGCACCAGAATGCACCTGAACACACCTCCCTGTAAGAACCAGCACGCCCAGAATGCACCTGAACACACCTCCCCTGTAAGACCAGCACGCCCAGAATGCACCTGAACACACCTCCCTGTAAGACCAGCCCGCCCAGAATGCACCTGAACACACCTCCCTGTAACACCAGCCCGCCCAGAATGCACCTGAACACACCTCCCTGTAAGAACCAGCACGCCCAGAATGCACCTGAACACACCTCCCTGTAAGACCAGCAGGTGTATGTGCTATTTAAACGACGTGGGTGCTGGACAGGAAATTGACAACTGCGTCTGTCTTAAACTAGCAGAGACACTTGCGTCGGGCTCTGAGCTGCGCCGGGTGCGAGACGGGGTCCAGAGTCTTACAGCCGACCGAATGATGGGAAAACATAATACTCAACAGGCAAACTGGTGAGATGATCAGAGTCTCTGAGGCCGGTCAGGCAGATACTGTACACAGTGTGCGTGCCAAAACTGACGGAGCAAAGCCGATTAACTCGTCCCCTTTGTCAGCAGAATGGGCTGAGCTAGGTCACAGCGGGGGGGGGACAAGTCACACAACAACACAGACGCTGTAAGCCCTGCTGAATGAAAAGTGATCATAGTCATTCTTTATGCGTATTCATGCTAAATGACTTATTTCTAAGAAACTTTTCAGCATATCTCTGTTAACGGCAAACTGCATGTTTTTTTTTTAGCGTAATGTATCTTAACTGAACAGCTTGAGAGTCATTGGAACGGTTATATGACTTTTTTTCGGGTTGAATGGTGGTCGTCTCGCTCCCCCCTAGCGCCTGTGAGATTGGGGGGGGGGGGGGGGGGGCTCTATACAGTCCTCAGATTATGCGGCATGTTTTCTTAAAAAATGTGATGGAATATGCGGGATATTTATGCAATTTTATGCAATGAAATTGCGGGAACTTGCATAAACTGCGGTTTGATGAAAAAGAGAAAACAAAATGATTCCCCCAACACCATGTTCTCTGTAGGTGAAATTACGTCACTTCATAACGTTCCCATGGCAACAGGGGAAAATGGCTGCTCTTGTGTGAAGTAAACGCAACATTTTTCAACTTTCTGCTGAGATATATGTGACTTTCTTTGCAACGAAAATTGCGGGTTTATGAAATCATGCAAGCTTCGCATATTTTGCGCGGAAATCGGCAATTTATGCAGCAAAAGTGCGGCGTATTTGAAAAAATGCGCCCCCCCCCCCCGCATAAATATGCGGACTTTGGCTGAGTATGCGTTGAGTTATGCAATCGCATAATCACGTCTTTCTGGAGGGAGTGTCTATAGAGAAACCTGCCAGAAAGACAGGAAACAGACAAGAAATGGCCCAAACTGCATAGCGCCGCTTTAAAGACAAGATTCAAAGTGGCGCTTTTGCACGATTCTTTGTGGAGAAACACAGTTTTACAGACGGTACATCACCTGCTTTTATATTTCCCTTTTTCAGTGTTAACAACTCAAAGCGCACAGACCTGTCGATTAAATCATATATATACGTGTTAGGCCACTAAGAATCTCTTTAGTCTTAGACAGCCCTACTGCTTTTTTTAAAAAAAAGAAGCAAATTTGACCATCTGTTCAACAAAGGAAGTGATCAGAACCTCCACAGGGCACCTTTCAGGTGGGTCCTGATTCATAACTTGATATTGACCCTGTCTTGAAGACGGCCACTGCGTCAAAAACTACTTCAATTGATTTCACGTTTGTGCTCATTATGTTGCATATTCCTGAATTAATTTCTATCACACTGTCACTCAGAATATGGTGCTGACGCCACCCCACCTGCCCTTGCAGTTTCTGTCAAGTTATATATATATATATATATATATATATATATATATATATATATATATATATATATATATATATATGTCATTATTTGAACAGTGAAAATAACATTAACTTTAATGTCACTAATGTTGATTATTCATTGATTCATTTGAATTGAAATTTTTTAAATACTTTCACAGCAAAAATTATGTATGTGATTAATTTAGATTAATTAATCACAGAGTCTATAATTAACTCGATTACATTTTTTAATCGATTGACAGCCCTAATTTTTTTCTAATAAAAAAGGACATATAGTTGACAACTAATCTATTATTTTACTAGCAATGATATAAAGGATTTTATTGACTCATGTGTCTCACATATTTTCACTTTAAAAACAGGGACCTAACGTGGAACAGAGAAGAAACGCCAGAATAAGAAACAACCTTAAGTGATTCAAAGGCTTGTAATGACGGAAACACGAGACCCCGGAGCCAGTCCCGAAGGTCCGATCTCTCCGGATGACGGCGGTCTGTGGATGAAGATCAACTCTAACGCCCCTGTGACGGACCACGCAGGCGAGCCGTGTGGTCGGAGGCCTGGAGGTGAAACAAAATTCGTCCCCAGTGCGCCTGCAGCGATCACTAGATATTTCGGTGTGATGGATGATGAGGGCGCAGACGATGTTTTCATCCCTCCTCCTCCATCCCACATGGCTCCTTTGCTGCCAGGCGAGGGCAGCACAGATGCTACGGCGAGTTATTCCGGTTTGACCCTTACAGATGGGGCCGCTGACGCCACAGAGGCTGAGGCTAATCCCAGCGGCTTAGACCGGCATCACGCTGAGAAGCAGGCAATGGCAGAGCACAGCGAGGCGGATAAAGTGACAGCAAGCACACCGCAGACTTCTGAGGAGTCGACAAACGACTCCAATCTACACAAAGATCAAGACCAAACATCCATGGAGGAAATATGTTATTTACCCGGAGGACAGCATCAGGAAAACACAACAGGAGATGAAGAATCGAAATTGGAGCGTGAGGATGTTGCAATTTTGAGCGAGAGGCAGGAAAAGTGGAGGGCAACTGAAGCAGAGAAAGACAAATATCAGGTACCTTCAAGCACTGATGAAAAATCTGAAAATGAGACGCATTTTGGCAAAGAGGGAGACCAAACACAATCCGAAGAAATGTGTGGTATTTGTGATTCGGACTCAAAGATAACCACAGAAGACGTCCTGGCCAGTCTCCGTGCGAGTGATGAGGATTTTGAGCCCTGTGGGCCACCGGAGCTCAGCAAACGCAACCAAAAAACGACCGACGCAGCAACCAATCAGCCGCACGTGCCGGAAATCCCAACACAGGCGTCCAATGGCGATGAAGTGCACGTTGACGCGAGTTCTTTGAACTATACAGTCACAAAGCATAACTGGGTGAGGAGAGAGAGCGACACAAGGGAAACGCAAGAGTCCCGACTCTCCGTCTCTGAAGGCGACGAAGAAATGGACGATGGAAGCAAGAGAATAGCAACAGAGATCCAACAAGGAGAGCAACTGCTTCAACGTCTGCAGCGTTTGCAGGTGCAACAGGATGGGTGTTCGCCAGAGAGTCCTCGAGGCGAGACATCGGGTGAGTTAGAGATTAAAGTAGATGATCTGAAAGCGAGAGCAGCCGATGTGACGTGTGGAGATGAGAAAGAAGAGAGTAGGTTTCACACCGCAAAGACAAGAATGGCAGATAATCCAGATGTGATAGAGATCCCCTTTAAGACCAATATCTCACTTGAGCCACTACCCACCAAGGACGGCCCCCCTGGCGACTGGCAGTTCTCCGAGCAGAAGATGAAGAAGGAGATAAGTCTGGAGTTCCAGAGAGAGCTGGTGCTTGTAAACCAGGGGAAGATCCCAGGCGGGTACAGCAAAGGGGAAGTCCGCCAGTTAAAGGAGACAAAATTGCTGTTTGAGGCTTTCCAGCTGGATAACACGGAGGGTCCAAAAAGGCAACGAAAACCCCGGATCTCACTGATGAAAGGTCGCGTTTACCCTTCTGTGCTAGAGCGCACGCACAGCCTGGAGATGCTGTCACTCAAAAGTTGCCCTATTTCCAGAGCACATTCCCTCAGGCAGTGTAAAGAGACTGCGATAACCCCTGAAATCATAAGATCGATGAGCCCAACTGGCGGTTCACGGGACAAGACGCGCCTATCTGCCTGCACGAAACGAGACAAACGTGCGTTCAGAAGCATGGACTCCATAAAGACAGACGTCTCGGCGTCAGCTGTGGAGACCACGAGGAGATCCGGGGACGGAAACGCAACCCAAGAATCTCCCATCCTCCAACGAAATCCTTTTTTCAAGTTGCGTCCGGCGCTGGCTCTGAAGCCGGAAGTGGAGAAGGACATCCGGGAGGCCAAGGAAAGAGAAGCGGAGCTGCGCAGACAAAGATGCGATCTGTACGGAGAGAACACGCAGGGCGGCGAAGACGGAGAGAAGTCACGATTCAAAGCAACGCTCGCACCAGGTTAGTCTGCACAGACTCTTGTCATACGTTTAACACGAGTGTAGGTGGGGAAAATTATGAATTTTATGAATTATTTCCATCAGGCTGCTAAGGTGCGGCAAGTAAAAACACACGTCTGTCTAATCAGAGTCACTCAGATCTTTATTCAGTGCACGTCCCGGCCTCCTGACACTTAATGAACGTCTCTCTACATTAGCATCACAGCGTTATCTAGGCATCTTATCGACATCTTAGTGTCAACCCTGTCACAAGCGGTTAAGGGCGCATCGCTCCAGCAGCCGCCTGATCCTGCAGACGCCAGCGGGCAGAGTGAGGACAGGAAGGCCACTATCTGCGCTCCTGCTTCAGCCAGGCAGGGCAGATCTGGTTATATAGTGTTGTGTAAACACAAATGACGGCAGACAGTTAAAGGGGTGCTATGCAGTTTTGGCAATTTCTTCGCTGTTTTCTCACTTTTTGCTGGCAGCCCCCCCCCCCCTCCTACATCTTCAAAATAGATATCTGGCAGCTCCTATGTTTCCTCGTGTCTGACTCCTCTCTCGGTCAGTCTGCCGTTTCCTCTTCCTCTCTTCCTCCCACAATGCTTTCCTCGCTTTCTGCTTCTTTTTTTTGCCGGCTCAGCCGTGACGATAGTGTGAAAAACTCCATCTCTGCCTCGTTAGCCGGTTCCTGAATGGCATGGTATGTGTGCGGTGCCGTGAAGCGATTCGTTACATGGCGAGATCTGATATCACGCCGTACTTCCTGACGCTGAGGCCGCCGGGTCGCCGACCAAAAGTTGCAAGGGTGGTTTTTAATCTCACGAGCGCTAGGGGGGAGCAAGACGACCACCATTCAACCAGAAACAAGTCATATAACCGTTCCAATGACTCCCAAGCTGTTCAGTTAAGGTACATTAAGCTAAAAAAAACCTGCATAGTTCCCCTTTAATAAGTCTTGCTGAATGACAATTTGTGTTTTTGTGACCAGACAAAATCATCCAGTGTTTGTCATTATTTAGCATCAGTGGTGGAATGCAACTAAGTACATTTTTTTACTTAAGTCCACATGTTGAGGAACTTGTACTTTACTTGAGTCTTTTCTCTAGTCTTTTACTTAAGTAAAGGATCTGAATTCTTCCTCCACCGCTTTTTAAATCTGCGGTTGTTATCTACATGCACAGCAGGAACACACCAGGGCCAGATAAACCCAGCCAGGGAGTCATTATGTAGCCTCGTGTCTTTTGAGCCACAGCGGCTGGATAATGATGCGTGGGGTTGGCTCAAGGTGAAGACAAGGAAGCTACGTGTCAAGCAACCTAGTATGTCTGGGGGTAAAACTGGGCTAAACTGAAGGAAATTACTCATTCTGAAGGCCCTGACACACCGGGCCGATTATCGGCCGTGGGGGCAGACTGGCGAGGTCGGTGACTCGAGTCTGTTCGGCGTGTCACGTGCCGTCATCCGTCGGCGGAGACGTCGGCCTTTTTGTTGGCCGACCCAACCCGACGTGTTCAGTTCGAGGCAGGGCAGTCCGGAAATCTTTCAAACTGACCAGATTCAGCAACTGTTTGGCCTATTTCTCACTTAAAATGTTTTGTTTTCAGAAACACATTTCGGTGAACTATTTTAGTAGAATATGAGATCATATTCTGAATGAGCTGCCACTGAAAAACTGCTAGTTACATTATATTACATGTCATTTATCTGACGCTTTCATCCACACCGACTTACAATTGCTATATATGTCAGAGGTTGCACACCTCTGGAGCAACTAGGGGTTAAGTGTCTTGCTCAGGGACACGTTGGTTGATGTATCGCAATGGGAATCTAACCCAGGTCTCCCGTACCAAAGGCATGTGTCATATCCACTGCACCATCACCCCCCCGTTAGCGGGTCACGTTTGCTGCTTACGTTAGAGCAGACAAACAAAAAAGGATTAGTCTGGTTAAATTAGGTAACTCCTTAATGGTTTAACGGAAAGCTGCAGCTTGAAATCACATCCCTTCTTACTATCCTGACCTTTATTTCCCCCTTTCTTTCTTTCTTTCTGTCCTTCCTTTAGGTGTCAGGAAACAGTCCAGCGGGAAACTGGAACGTGTTTGGCCGCCGCCGCCCTCCATGAAAGACCAGATGAAATCTGAGCAGACGCAGGTGATGTTCCAGGTCTAATGGCTGTAAATGTAGCTTCTTTCCTGTTGTCTCCAGCGTTCGGTGAGATCTGTTGCATGTGTTCGGTGTACAACACTGGCGAGAACACAGTGTGCCATCATCTTTACTGTCGCTAATTCAGGGAGGTGCCATGTCATTTCTCCGACGCTCCATTGTTCCAACTTCTCAATAACCCAAAAAATACCCTTTGGTCCTACAGCCCACTACGAATCCCACAATGGTCACGCCAAGACCCGCCCTTCAATAGCATTTATTGGCCAGGCGTCCGTGCTTACGCAAGGTAACGTAACCCCATGTGTTCAGGTCATATCCCCCGACCAATCAGCTATCCTAACCTTAACCACTCGAGGTCTAATGCATAACCCCAACCAATCGAGCTGCTTCGTAGGGCGTGGCCACAGTGGGGGACGTCGGAGTAGTCGGCTGTACGACCAAAAGGGAATTTTTCCGGTTATTGAGAGGTCGGAACAATGGAGCGTCGGAGAAATGGGGACAGGTGGAATTATTTCAAAGGTTTTCGGTTCTTTGAAATCCCTAATAGGTGATTTATGCTCGACGCATTGGAGGTGGTGCGTAATTTCCTGCCGGTGCGCCCGATTTATAGCGCGCGAGCAGAGGGCGCGCACCAGTCTATTTTTTGCAGCGGCGCACGACAAACCGGAAACAGGAAGCATGAACGAGCTCCTGGGCAACGTGATGCCTGGACTCTCCGAGTGACTGCAGGTCTCTCTGGTAAACTTACTGGGTTAAGATGAGTTCTGTTATGGTGAATGAAAGGCTTGATCCCACCAAGTAGCTCATCCAATCAGATCGAAGCATTCACGTCGATGCTGCTGCCAGTTCTGCCGTTGTTTATCTTCTTCTTCTTCTAGTCTGTAGAAAGAGCGACGTCGGTAGTCTTTCCTCATCAGCGCCACCTCTGTTCAGGAGAAGACCGCAGCTAGTGTCGCGACCACCACACGCGAGTATAAACAGTTACGGCGATCCCGTGACATCACGATGTCGTGCGCCACCTTGGGAGCGGGCGGGATAATTAAGAAAGCACTGACGCGGAGGTTTCAATTTAGGAGAGAAATTTAGGTTGAATTTTAATTTTCAAATATGTTCCTGTAAATGTGGCTTTCTGGAAATTGATCAAACCTAAAAGAAGCAGACTGTTCTCATGAAGTGGCGTATGTATGACACGCCACTTCGTATGCCATTATTGGCGCGTTATCAAGACGCATAATCGCTTTTTAGCGTGTTTATCAACGCCATTTGGCCTCCATTGACTTACATTACCTTGCGATTGTGTGTGAATTTACGCCGTAGCGAGTAGTATGAAAGGGCGAAAATCCACGTAGGGAGGTTGGTCGGGGGGGTGGACGGGTCAAACAACACGGGACTTTCACCCAGGTCGGGTCCCGCGTGTCACGTTTCCTAAACCCAACTGTAGCCTCGCGATAACACGCCACGTGGCTTTAGAAAGTGGCGTGTATGTTTACTCTGTGACGTTGCAGACTGCCGTCCGCTGTATACGGCGTAGACATACAGGCGGATAGCTCAAAATGCGTACAGATAACACGCCACGTGGCTTTAGGAAAGTTATGTTTACGGGAAGTCATGACATCACGTTGAAAGAAGACATTAGATTGGAAGTATTGCCAAATGCTATTAGTTTTACAAATGCCTGTATTCATCCAAGTGGTTCTGAAATTGATCTCAAACTCAAATTGGATAAAAGGGAGCTAATCTTAATAATCTAATTTTAAATCATGTTGTGTTTATCTCTCAGCAGGAGTCAAAGGTTCAGCGAGCCGGAGGACAGAAGTCTCCTCTGTGGCAACGCTGGGAGGCCGGTCTGGTCAACGGAGAAGCAAAGGAGAAGAACTGATATTGGCAATATTCCGATGTGTTCAACGCTACACATGGAATATAAATGATGTTATACTAGAGCTGCACAAGTCCAAGACTAATCAATATAACCAAAATCCTGAAAGTAGTTCCGGCTTGATCGCTTTCTGTCTCTTCTAGCTCTGCTTCTGTGTCAAACGCATTGTTTTGATATATTTAAAGACTAGTTTCATTCAGCACACGAGTAAAGCAAAAATATCACTTCAATCATTCCTTCAGAGTGTGTTTACATGCACAGCAGTAATCGGGGTAAAGTGCCAGTTCTCCCCGTTTACATGAGCCGGGAAGAATGGAAAGAATGGGGTCAGCCCAGTGGTCCCACAGCCCAATGGTCCCACAGGTCCCCCTTGTTGACCTGATCACATTTACTACTGTAGAGGGAGCTTGGTTTCACCCCGGTCTCACAGAATTCCGTGAAAGGATCAAAAACTGGTAACAGCTCATTACGTGGTGGTGGCACGGAATGAGTGAAAATTACGTGTGGCCACCACGGGAAACAACGCCAATGTAAAGTCAATGAGAAGATGAGGTAGCATTAAGAGCGACAACGGTAGCGAGTAGTGCGAAAGGCCAAAAATCTGCGTAAGGAGGTTGGTTGGGGGGGGTGGACGGGTCAAACAACACAGGACTTTCACCCAGGAAACCGGGGATCGGGTTCTGCGTGTCACGTTTCTTAAACCCAACCGTCCCGTTCTTCTTTTCCTAAACCCAACCGTCCCGTTGTTGTCAGGCGTCCCGATCTTTTTCTAAACCCAACCGTCCCGTTGTTGTCACGCGTCCCGATCTTTTCCTGAACCCAACCGTCCCGTTGTTGTCACGCGTCCCGATCTTTTCCTGAACCCAACCGTCCTGTTGTTGTCACGCGTCCCGATATTTTCCTAAACCCAACAGTCCCGTTGTTGTCACGCGTCCCGATCTTTTCCTAAACCCAACCGTCCCGTTGTTGTCACGCGTCCCGATCTTTTCCTAAACCCAACCGTCCCGTTGTTGTCACGCGTCCCGATCTTTTCCTAAACCCAACCGTCCCGTCGTCATGCGTCCCGATCTTTTCCTAAACCCAACCGTCCCGTCGTCATGCGTCCCGATCTTTTCATAAACCCAACTGTCCCGTCGTCATGCGTCCCGATCTTTTCATAAACCCAACCGTCCCGTTGTTGTCACGCGTCCCGATCTTTTCCTAAACCCAACCGTCCCGTTGTCACGCGTCAGATCTTTTCCTAAACCCAAGCGTCCCGTTGTCGTCACGCGTCCCGATCTTTTCCTGAACCCAACCGTCCCGTTGTTGTCCCGCATGTCATGGAAACATAAGCCGACCCACGACCTTTTCCTTAACTTAAGGGGCCGTGTTCATTTCACAGAATTCTGTGAGATCAGGTGGCTTGGTTTCCAATCTCCACAGACAGAAACACACAGCTTAGCCCTTCTAAGTACCATCTGTCTGGCCAAGTCACTCTGCCAAGGAAGGACATTCACTCTGCCCCTTTCTGGCTCCAACGCCAAGGCCTAGATTTCAATTCTTATATAATCCCACAAGGGGCAATTAGTTAAGAGCAGCTACAGACAACACGCACATACATACATACAGCAAACAAGCGTACATATAGGGCCATACACCCTAGAGAGCAGATAACTAATAATCAAAAAAATGACTTTATGGGAGCAACTTTCTGACGTTTTTCATCCCTTTTGTCGTCCTTTGCAATGCGGCGCGGTCGACGCGCTTAAACAAGACTCAGGGCCAGATGTACTAACGCTTTTGCGCCCACTTCAGGCGTATTTGTTTCGCAACATGCGTGTAAAAGCATGGCGAGGTATGTACAAACAGGCCAAGGAGACGAGCTGAAAGGATTTTTGCCACGAGGATCACACTTTTTCATTTGAGTGAACACAAAATCATGAAGCGTTACAGATGAAGCAGCCGTGCAATATTACAGTTACTGGAAGAAATCAAAGATGACGTTGAATCTCCGACTCAGCGTTCACATCCCATCCCAGCATCCTCGCTACGTTACAGATATCATCAGGATCATTTCAAACAGTCATAGCTTCAGCAGTGGGAATATGGCCATCTGCACTCAGCCGTATCGTAGCACCAGTACCGCTTTGATACAGCGCAATTTACGGTCTAGTGGGCGGAGAAAGGCGCTGATTACCCAATGAACTGCAGGTTTGGTAAATACGACGTAAACTGAAGTATCACGGCGTGCGCTTTCTGCGGGTTGGCCATGGCGCTGATAACGCTACGTTCGCAGATGTACGTACATCTGGCCCTCAGAATCACTCCACTGTTTTCCTTTTGTTTTCACGTTTAGTTTTCTTTATCACTCAAACTTCAATTTGATACGTTTTTTTACGTCTTTTCCACGAAATGATGAATCGTCCTTACCAGATGGTGTACAAGCGTTGACAGCAGAGCAAAAATAAAAGATATAACAACTTCAACTCACAATCGCGTAACTGTTCTGAGCTACAGCTACAAACCAAAGGCCTCTAACTGAATGACAGCTCGGCTATTATACACCAGCTGGTGCAATTACTGCCTGTTTTTTTTATTTAACCTTTATTTATCCAGGTAAGTCGATTGAGACGACCTGATCACATTCACACAGTTCCACATTGATACCTGGAAGCTGCCCAGTCCAACCACAGTCTGATCTGCTGGCCACTGAGCAGCTCCACTGGAGGGCCTTGCTCAAAGGCACATCAGTGGTGTTGATGAGGGAGGGAGGGAAGGAGGGAGCTTCCTTAACTCCTAGGCCACCACTGCCCCAATCAGCTGATTGTCACAAGGCTGTGACGATACGCCACGCATCAAGATCAATTAACAGAAAGTTTACAATGAGTCTAGTTTACTGTAAATGTCACTGCACATATGCACAATTTATCACAATAAAAGTTAATAAAGAAATCATAATTTTGGCTCCAACTGATTTTATCCATTTAAAGTGCCCATATTATGAAAAAAAAAATCACTTTTTCTGGGTTTTGGGGTGTTATGTTGTGTCTCTAGTGCTTCCACACACATAGAAACTTGGAAAAAAATCTATCCATGTTGTTCTGAGTGAGATACGGTTTCTGGATGATTCCTGCCTTCAGTCTCTGGGTGAGCTGTTCAAAATCTGCAGGGCTTGTTACGTAACTGGCCAAAACGACGGGCTTAAATTTACCATAATCTCCAAAAGAAGTACTTCCATGTGCGCCCTCCTTTAGAAGAAGTCTCCCGGCTAATCCTGCCTTGTAACTGACCAAAGTTGGAGAAACAACCTTTCTTTTACTGTCTGTGGAGCTAACTGACATGATCTACCATCTGAGCTACTGAGCATGTGCAGAGTGGAATCAAAGATAGTACAGAAGGAAAGATGATTCACTCTGTAGCTAAAACAGAGACCTGAACACAAGGTGAAAAGAGGAGCTGCAGCAGTGAGAGAGAGATGTGCTGTACAACAAAAATATATTAAACCATGTAAACATATTCTGGTACAACCTTAAAATACAATTATGAACCTGAAAATGAGCAGAATATGAGATCTTTAAAAGTAGCATTGCAGAAGGGATGAAAGAATTAATGGCGATTAGTCATTTCTTTCGAAGGTTGTCGCTTTTTGATTTTTTGGAGGATTTTTTTTGTCCCTTTTGTCGCCCTAGTTTTGCCTTTTTATTACTATGTTCGACCTATTCTTGCCTTCCTTCCTTCTACCGTCTTTTTCCAAGTCTCCTTCCTTCATCATCATTTAAACGTTTTCCAGGTCCAAGGCTGTAGTTTAGTAAATCTATCGCTGACATCTCTGTATTCTTCCTCTTTATAGAGACTTTATTTTTCCACCATGAATTATTCGCGCTGGTTAGGGGGTACATGGCTTAAAAACACTGTTTAAAGGAGGAAAATTATTGACAAAAAGCTTGAGAACCTCTGCGTTAGGAGACAGCGGCCTCATCCCTCCAACAGGTCCTCGTAAACCATACGACGATATCAGTTGTTTGTCCCCCTCCCTCCTCTAATATGACCCACAGGAGCGTTATCTGTCCTCATATCTAAACCAGAGGACGTTACGGTTTTAAACACATTGTTAACGTTGTGAAGCGGTCGAAGTTCGATAAGGCAGAAAAAGTACTTGGTTGTGTTTAGGCACCAAAACTACTCACTTAAGCTTGGATTAAAAATCAGACGTTACTTCACTTCCGGTTACACACGTGGCGCAGGATGTCGTGTCGCAGCTCTGTTTGGTCAATTAGTCAAAAACGTTCCGTTTACTTACCAATGAGGTCTTCATCTAACATCTAAGAGACTTTGGAAGACATCAGAATAGACCTTCTTCACAGCAGACATGTTGATATGTCATAGTAGGAAAAGCACAGGTGTATTCATAACCATTAATGATGGCTGCATTCCACTTAGGAGAGACCCTGGTGTTGTGCATGCTGACTCACTGAAATATCTCACTGGGACACTTGATGGAACTGAGCCATCGTTAAGGTTATCAATGTCAGCTGTGCTTTTCCTACTATGACAAGTCAACATGTCTGCTGTGAAAAAGGTCCATAGAGTCATCAGAGGGCATCATGTATCATGTCATTGTGAATTGTAATCTTGGTAATATTACCGATCTTACTGATCAAACAGGCTTGATTCGTCATATCCTTTTCCATAAATTCTTGTTTGTACGTGCATACTAAACATATTATCCATCTAGAATGGATGTGAAGAAGTTGTATCTCTTACCACCAGAGGGCAGTACGGCCTCAATAATCAGGAGACAACAAGACAACATGGAAACTGTAAACAGCTGGATTTGTATTTGTATTTCCATGGGGATTTTTTAGATCAAATTTGAATGATATTTTAACCCCAGATCCACTGACCAACAATGTTATGTTGATATGTTTTCCTATTTATATTCTTGATTGCTAAAACAATACCAGGCAGTCAGTTCATAGAAAGGGTAAACATATTCTGAGAAAGTAAACTATTTATGTAACCCTCGGTAATTTAGCCAACGATGACTCACTCAACTCACAGAACTCAGAGTCATCAGCTGCATGATCAAAATGAAGTCAGAAAGTTGCACAAGAGTGCGTCATTTTCTGCAATTATCATGTGGGTGGTAAGTTCTTCAGACGTTTGGCTTAACACGCTGAGTCATTCGTGAGGGTTCACGCCGCGTTAGGGCTGTTCTGCAAAAAAAAACTAACTCCTGTCAAGTGAAAACACAAACAACACGTCAATGAGATGAATGTCACAGTAATGTCACAGTAATGATATCTCATATCTCATGAGAAAAAACTCTCTCGCCGTTTCTCGGAGTATTACGGAGAAGATTTTAGGAGGAAATAACTCTTGTGAGGATGGATATGACGTGTGATATGGACGACTGTCCTCCAGAAAACACTCCAATACGCCAGTTGTTCAAACAGCAATTACGACCTATATTTACAATTATAGTGGCGGCGCACTTGAGTGGCTGTAGTAGTTTTGTCAAGAGTAGTAGTTAGTTACAAGAGCGCCAAATGTCCACTTAGGGAGGAAGGTTGGGTCAAACAAACACAAGACTTTCACCCAGGAGAAAAATATAAAAGTACTCGGCGAGTTTTATTAAAGTGCTCATTTACAGGTTCATAATTGTATTTAGAGGTTATATCAGAATAGGTTTACATGGTTTAATTCTCAGAAAACACCATATTTTTGTTGTACTGCACATTGCTGCAGCTCCTCTTTTCACCCTGTGTGTTGAGCTCTCTGTTTTAGCTACAGAGTGAGACATCTCACTTCTGTTCCATCTTTGCTGGGAGTCGCAAATGCTCAGTAGCTAGGTAAGGACTACTAGCCAGTCAGGAGCAGAGTATGAGGGCGTGTCCTGACAGTACCTAGGTAAGGACTACTAGCCAGTCAGAAGCAGAGTATGAGGGCGTGTCCTGACAGTAGCTAGGTAAGGACTACTAGCCAGTCAGAAGCAGAGTATGAGGGCGTGCCCTGACAGTAGCTAGGTAAGGACTACTAGCCAGTCAGAAGCAGAGTATGAGGGCGTGTCCTGACAGTAGCTAGGTAAGGACTACTAGCCAGTCAGAAGCAGAGTATGAGGGCGTGCCCTGACAGTACCTAGGTAAGGACTACTAGCCAGTCAGAAGCAGAGTATGAGGGCGCGCCCTGACAGTACCTAGGTAAGGACTACTAGCCAGTCAGAAGCAGAGTATGAGGGCGTGTCCTGACAGTACCTAGGTAAGGACTACTAGCCAGTCAGAAGCAGAGTATGAGGGCGTGTCCTGACAGTACCTAGGTAAGGACTACTAGCCAGTCAGAAGCAGAGTATGAGGGCGTGTCCTGACAGTACCTAGGTAAGGACTACTAGCCAGTCAGAAGCAGAGTAGGAGGGCGTGTCCTGACAGTACCTAGGTAAGGACTACTAGCCAGTCAGAAGCAGAGTATGAGGGCGTGTCCTGACAGTACCTAGGTAAGGACTACTAGCCAGTCAGAAGCAGAGTATGAGGGCGTGTCCTGACAGTACCTAGGTAAGGACTACTAGCCAGTCAGAAGCAGAGTATGAGGGCGTGCCATGCTAGCAGCTAGGCGAGCATTATAACGTGTGTTCCAAAGTGACCACGTGTGTCTCTGAAGTAAAGGCTGGACTACAACAGAGCTGTTTGGAGCAGTTGGTGAACAGTGTTTTCTGGTGGAGATGGTAAGTCCCTTTGGGGGGGACTTTGGGCTTTTTCACTCTGTAAACCTATAACGTGCACAAAAAGATATATAACACAATAAAGGAAAGGGAAAAACCCAAAAAGCATAATATGAGCACTTTAAGTTTAAGTTTACGAACGCCACTTATAGCATAACGTGTGTAACCGGAAGTCAAGTAACGTCTGAAGGTAGTTTTGGTGCCTAAACATACCCAAACTGTGACTGTTTCGCAATGTTACCGACGTGTTTAAAACGACCAACCTTACGTTCTCTGGTCCAGATACGAGGATGGAAAACGCTCCTGTGGGTCGTGTAAGAGGAGAGGAAGAAACAACCTATATCGTCTCATGGTCTGAGCAACCCGTTCTCACTCCGAACTCGTATAATACGGACGTTTGAACGGTGGCTGTCAGCGTCTGAAGCGACGCAAAAAGCGGCCTTCAGCGTGTTTGTAGAACGTACCGGGGAGAGCAGCAGCTACACGGGTACTATGTCCGCATAGGGAGGTTGGTTGGGGGGGGGGGACACACCGGGGATCTTCATTTCCTAAACCCAACCGTCCCGATAGATATGATGCTAAAGGAGACTTTTATTGTCAATAACAACGCCAAAGGCACCTGACGAAGCGTCCGTATTTTACGAGATGGGAGTGAGAATCAAGCTCAAGTTACTTTATTTGTACCGATAGGTAGATTTTGTTTGCAGTAGAGTCCTCATACACACATAAAAACAAAGGCACATATCACACATCATCCAGCTTAACCCTTGTGTTGTCCTAGGGTTGAATTTGACCCATTTTCAAATGTCTTTATATCAGAAATATGGGTTTCTTGCAACCAAACTGCCCCAAAATAACATGGATGCATGATGTACGTTGTATGGAACCCATATAACAATCTTTGCAGGTACAATTAATGATTACTTTCATTGAATTTTGAGTGTTTTATTCAATTTTATAGCATTTTAAATGTTATTATTAGTCAAAACAATACATAATTTCTGCTTTTTTTAAAACTCAAAAATTAAGTATAATGTCATTTAATGACCATGAATTTCAAAAAGTGTTGCGAAAAGTGCCAAAAAACGTTTTCAATTTTGAACAAATTCATGATGGACTGGAAGACAACACGAGGGTTAAGAAAATGCAATTTAAATTAAAAAAATGTAAACTTACAAATTAAAATTAAAAAGTTAAAAAGTGTTAAAAAGTGTTACAAAATGTTACAAAGTGTTACAAAGTTCTTACAGGTCCAGGGTTATCAACAATCAAGCACAATACATAAACACCAAATAAGCAGCTGTGCAAGTATAGCTGTGACTTATAGCTATGAGAATGTGTGGCGTTTGGGGGACTTGTGGGTGATATGCAAGCATCCAGCCAGAAAACAGCTAAAACAAATAGGGCTAACATTACAGAGTCAGGGGGGCTAAATCGAGACAGTACACTCCACTCAGTGCTATTATTGCCCCTCCCCCCCATCACCCCCTGAAAGCACAAATACCCAGTGCATTGTGAGCGGGTGCTGATGAGAGGGTAGAACAGCGACAGCTCTGACATCACCACTGTGAGATATACCGTAGGGCTCGACTCGGCTCTGCACCAGCAGCAGAAACCTCACGCAGCGGACAGATGATGGATGACTCATTCTTCCCACCCACACAACTTCCCATCGTCAGGAACTCTCACTTGGCTCCAAATTAAACCCTTCCACATATATATACTCCACAGGACTAAAGTGTCACTCAACGAAGGCTAAACATGTAGTTTGGCTGCAGCAGGAAAAAGGATTAGGCAGTTACTGGCAGTTATTTCCAACCGTTGAGACATTCAAGTCGTTGCGTAAGACTCACTACTATTCGCTGGCTTTCAATTCAAGTTGAGCTTTGGCACGTTGTCCTTTTGTCTAGGTTATTTTGTATTGTGTATTGTTTGTGTATATTATCATTTGGGGTTGTTTTGAGCTTGTTCATTCATTCATTCATTCATTCAAACCTTTATTTATCCAGGATAAAAACTCCTTGAGATTAAAAATCTCTTTTACAAGAGTGTCCTGGCAAGTGGCAGCAGCGTGGTTTCAAATAAATACAAAGATAATAAAACAAAATAAAAACATAGACACACTTTCACTCATCATACTCAAACAACAATGGCATCATAGAAAGATATCATAAATTGTTGATATCCACTATTGTTAGGCACTTTGGTCAACTATGGTTGTTTTTAAATGTGCTATGTAACTAAAATTTAACTTGAACTTGACACAAATCCACATATATAGTTAAATTAAAACATTATAAATGAGAATGTATAGTTAGCAAGTGAGACTGACCTAACGATGTGTGCAGCAAGCATTTTGCTACCAAGTCAAATATCCTACTTATACTTAAGTATAGTTATACTTAATACTCTATTTCTGTACATTAAAGCTATAGTGCATGAGGAATACTAAGTAACGACACTGTCGGCGTGTCCACATGATACAAGCCACCCGTGATCACGCACCTCCGGCGGAGGCGGGACTTAAATGCGCTCTGTCTCTAGCTAAAAGTTATGGATCAACGGTTGAAATAGCTAAAAGTGAAGGTGATTATTAGCACTGATGAATTTCTTAAATAATGTAATAAACAGATGAAATAGCTCATGGATACGTTGTAGAAATAGTTAGCTAAAAGTAGCGAAACGGTTAACAGCTAAATAGTTAGCTGAGAGTCACGGATGAAAAGGTTAAACAGTTTGCTTAAGGTTACGCATGAACAGTTTTTGATCAGCTTAAAGTAACGTATAAACTGTTCAAATAGTTAACTTAAAGGTGCTGTAGGTAGGATTGTGAAGATCCAGGACTTAGCCAAAAAACTTGAACATCGACAACTTCTCAGTCCCTCCCCCCCCTTTCTGCTAAAACCCAAAACTGTCTCCTAAGCCCCTCCCCCCACAAGGGAGAATGAATGTGTGTGCATGAGCAGTGATTGACATGTAGTTAGACACCCCATTTACAGTTTAAAGTAACGATAAATTAGTAGTTGGCTTAAAGTAACGATAAATTAGTAAAGTGGTTGGCTTAAAGTAACGATAAATTAGTAAAGTAGTTAGCTTAAAGTAACGATAAATTAGTAAAGTAGTTGGCTTAAAGTAACGATAAATTAGTAAAGTAGTTGGCTTAAAGTAACAATAAATTAGTAAATTAGTAAAGTAGTTGGCTTAAAGTAACGATAAATTAGTAGTTGGCTTAAAGTAACGATAAATTAGTAAAGTAGTTAGCTTAAAGTAACGATAAATTAGTAAAGTAGTTGGCTTAAAGTAACAATAAATTAGTAAATTAGTAAAGTAGTTGGCTTAAAGTAACGATAAATTAGTAAATTAGTAAAGTAGTTGGCTTAAAGTAACAATAAATTAGTAAATTAGTAAAGTAGTTGGCTTAAAGTAACGATAAATTAGTAAATTAGTAAAGTAGTTGGCTTAAAGTAACGATAAATTAGTAAATTAGTAAAGTAGTTGGCTTAAAGTAACGATAAATTAGTAAATTAGTAAAGTAGTTGGCTTAAAGTAATGATAAATTAGTAAAGTAGTAAAGTAGTTGGCTTAAAGTAACGATAAATTAGTAAAGTAGTTGGCTTAAAGTAACAATAAATTAGTAAAGGAGTTGGCTTAAAGTAACGATAAATTAGTAAATTAGTAAAGTAGTTAGCTTAAAGTAACGATAAATTAGTAAAGGAGTTGGCTTAAAGTAACGATAAATTAGTAGAGTAGTTGGCTTAAAGTAACGATAAATTAGTAAAGTAGTTGGCTTAAAGTAACGATAAATTAGTAGAGTAGTTGGCTTAAAGTAACGATAAATTAGTAAAGGAGTTGGCTTAAAGTAACGATAAATTAGTAGAGTAGTTAGCTTAAAGTAACGATAAATTAGTAAATTAGTTGGCTTAAAGTAACGATAAATTAGTAAAGTAGTTGGCTTAAAGTAACGATAAATTAGTAGAGTAGTTAGCTTAAAGTAACGATAAATTAGTAAAGGAGTTGGCTTAAAGTAACGATAAATTAGTAGAGTAGTTAGCTTAAAGTAACGATAAATTAGTAAAGTAGTTGGCTTAAAGTAACGATAAATTAGTAAAGTAGTTGGCTTAAAGTAACAATAAATTAGTAAAGTAGTTGGCTTAAAGTAACGATAAGTTTGTAAAATAGTTAGTTTAAAGTAATGTATAAACTGTTGAAATAGTTTAAAGTGACGAATAAATTAGTAAAACAGCTAACATTAAAAGTAATAGATAAATAGTTGAAAAAGCTAAAAACTAACAGTTAAAAGGTTGGTTGGAACCCAGTATCTGCCTGTCCCAAGCAGAAAGAGAATGCATGCAAACGTCCCCTCGCTTCTTATGAATTACTGAAGGGAAATGAAGGAATAAACATTGGCTAGCAGGAGCGTGAGGTAAGAAGAGAATCAACGGACCTCAGATGGCCCTGCTTAGTCCAGCCATTGTCCTCGACAAACCTAGCCGCTCTCCTCCTCCCCTCCTCCTCTCCTCCTCTCCTCTGCAGCGCTTTCTTTTCGCACAATGAAAACTCAATTGTCTAATTCCATGATCCCACATTACAACAGTCAACAATGACCTAAAGAAGTGGTGCAAGATTAGATGATTGTGTTTGCTGAACGGCCTCTTTGTCTCAGTCTTTTTTGTTTTTTAAAGCATCTGGTAAAACTGATCCCTTATTCTCTAGAAATCCCTTATTTCTCTTGAAATACATTTTTGAGGAAGTAAATTAGCAATTTTCTTTTCTTTCTTGCAGTTGAAAAGTATATTTAGCCAAACATTATGTCAGTTCCACAGAAGCGTTGCATTGTCAGGGAGAAGTTGTGTAAGAGTCAAAGTGAAATAGTTACAGATTCCTCAAACACTATATATATATATATATATATATATATATATATATATATATACACATACATATATATACACACATGTATATATATATATATATATATATATATATATATATACAGTATATATGTAAGGGGTAATCAGTCCCTCCAGAAAAACGTGATTATGCGATCGCATAATTCAACGCATAATCATCCAAAGTCCGTATATTTATGCGGGGGGGGGGGCGCATTTTTTCAAATACGCCGCACTTTCGCCGCATAAATTGCCGATTTCTGCGCAAAATATGCGGGACTTGCATGATTTCATAATCCCTGCATTTTCGTTGCAAAAAAGTCACATACATCTCAGCAGAAAGATGAAAAATGTTGCGTTTACTTCACACAAGAGCAGCCATTTCCTCCTGTTGCCATGGGAACATTATGAAGTGACGTCATTTCGCCTAGTGAGAACACAGTGTTGGGGAACCACTTTGTTTTCTCTTTTTCATCAAACCGCAATTTTTGCAAGTTCCCGCAATTTCATCGCATAAAATTGCATAAATATCCCGCATATTTCATTGCATTTTTTTAAGAAAACGTGCTGCATTATCAAGGATTTTCACCCACAACAATCACAAACAAACTCTGCGTTTTTCTGGAGGGACTGGGTAATGCCCAACGAGGCTGGGACCCTGAAACAGTGAAGGTGTAACAGTAGTTTGTGTAACAATGCATGAAGTTGTTTAGGGTTACATTATTTAAGAAATTCATCAGTGCTAATAATCACCTTCACTTTTAGCGATTTCAACCGTTGATCCATAACTTTTAGCTAGAGACAGAGCACATTTAAGTCCCGCCTCCACCGGAGGTGCGTGATCACGGGAGGCTTGTATCATGTGGACACGCCGACAGTGTCGTTACTTAGTATGCACTATAGCTTTAATGTACAGAAATAGAGTATTAAGTATAAGTATACTTAAGTATAAGTAGGATATTTGACTTGGTAGCAAAATGCTTGCTGCACACATCGTTAGGTCAGTCTCACTTGCTAACTATACATTCTCATTTATAATGTTTTAATTTAACTATATATGTGGATTTGTGTCAAGTTCAAGTTAAATTTTATTTACATAGCACATTTAAAAACAACCATAGTTGACCAAAGTGCCTAACAATAGTGGATATCAACAATTTATGATATCTTTCTATGATGCCATTGTTGTTTGAATATGATGAGTGAAAGTGTGTCTATGTTTTTATTTTGTTTTATTGTCTTTGTATTTATTTGAAACCACGCTGCTGCCACTTGCCAGGACACTCTTGTAAAAGAGATTTTTAATCTCAAGGAGTTTTTATCCTGGTTAAATAAAGGTTTGAATGAATGAATGAATGAATGAACAAGCTCAAAACAACCCCAAATGATAATATACACAAACAATACACAATACAAAATAACCAAGACAAAAGGACAACGTGAACCCCTGAAGATATATAAAAGAGACTTCAGATACAGTATTAGGGGACCACTAAGGCTTATATAAAAGCATCCAAAGAGCACCATGTCGTGGGACCTTTAAACATCGGGCCAGCAGTTCACTTTGGGTTACGCTCTTTTCTGCCTGGTCTGCCTCTCTTGTGGCTGCTGCTCAACTGCCTCCCAAGTCTATTTTGGGATTTTAAAGGAATGACGGTACTCTCGCTCGGCTCTCGAGAAAATCCTTTCAATCCACTGTGAGGAACACCGCTGGGATTAGGATGCAGTCTGCGCTACATAAAAGCGAAGATCACATCCTCTGTGAATGTTAAACCAAAAAAGGAAGCGTCCCACGTGAACGACAATAACCACTCTCAGAGCCTCCGGCGTGCCGGCGGGCTGCGGTGGGAATTAGGGCTCTAACAAAAATACTTTTTTTAATTTTTTCAACAGAATATAATCATAGTATCTCACAAAAGTGAGTACACCCCTCACATTTTAGTAAATATTTCATTGTATCTTTTAATGGGACAACACTGAAGAAATTACACTTTGCTACAATGTAAAGTATTAAGTGTACAGCTTGTATAACAGTGTAAAGTATTAAGTGTACAG
Organism: Gymnocephalus cernua; assembly: GCA_023631565.1. Classification (NCBI taxonomy): domain Eukaryota; kingdom Metazoa; phylum Chordata; class Actinopteri; order Perciformes; family Percidae; genus Gymnocephalus; species Gymnocephalus cernua. The sequence goes on from CM042441.1 coordinate 2,870,345, forward strand.
CTTGTATAACAGTGTGAAGTATTAAGTGTACAGCTTGTATAACAGTGTAAAGTATTAAGTGTACAGCTTGTATAACAGTGCAAAGTATTAAGTGTACAGCTTGTATAACAGTGTAAAGTATTAAGCGTACAGCTTGTATAACAGTGTAAAGTATTAAGTGTACAGCTTGTATAACAGTGTAAAGTATTAAGTGTACAGCTTGTATAACAGTGTAAAGTATTAAGTGTACAGCTTGTATAACAGTGCAAAGTATTAAGTGTACAGCTTGTATAACAGTGTAAAGTATTAAGCGTACAGCTTGTATAACAGTGTAAAGTATTAAGTGTACAGCTTGTATAACAGTGTAAAGTATTAAGTGTACAGCTTGTATAACAGTGTAAAGTATTAAATGTACAGCTTGTATAACAGTGTAAAGTATTAAGCGTACAGCTTGTATAACAATGTGAAGTATTAAGTGTACAGCTTGTATAACAGTGTAAAGTATTAAGTGTACAGCTTGTATAACAGTGTAAAGTATTAAGCGTACAGCTTGTATAACAGCCATTAATGTCTAAACTGCTGACAACAAAAGTCAGTACACCCCTATGTTAAATTCCCATAGAGGCAGCAGCCAGTTATTTCATGGATCCAGGATACTATGCATCCTGATAAAGTTCCCTTGGCCCCCACATCATCACATACCCTTCACCAGACCTACAGATTAACATGGTTTTATGTCAGTTAGCCTAACAGCTGGTTTGATTTGCATTGAGAGATGATTTTATGGAAAGTACCCCATGTTAATCTCTAGGTCTGGTGAAGGGTATGTGATGATGTAGGGCTATTTTAATATATAGAGGCGGGCACCTATATATAGAGGTTGACTACTCGACGCAGCGGCCGCGGGTTCAACTCTGACCTGCGGCCCTTTGCTGTGTGTCAGCCTACCCCCTTGGAAAACACACAGGAAGGCAGGAAGTCAAACAAGACATGACAGGGGAGAGAGAGACAAACTACAAAATAAAACACAAAAAAACTACAACAGAAACTTTGACCATCTTTTTCTGAAATCTTTTGACGTTTTTGTCTCTTTTCTAAATCCATGCAGACGTGTCCCGGGACCTCCCTGTATAGTTGGCGTTCTCAACTACAACCTACAAGGGATAGGACCTGAACAAATGGGGGTTACGTAACCTTGCGTAAGCGTGGACGCCTGGCCAATAAATGCTATTGAAGGGCGGGTGTCCGTACCCGATCCGTTCCGTCTACCCGATCCGTTCTGCGCATAATTGCGTAGCAGAAAACCTGTGCGATTTGTACCACGCATGCGTTAAAAAACACTTGAGTGTTTGGTCCAGAAGCCTTTATCTGAGATTTCTGACATTAGAAAGTGCTGCTACAATCTAACGTTAGCATACTCCTAGCGGCTAACTATTATGTAGCATGCTAACGCGACATAGCTGTAATCTTGGCTGCAAGCATGAGCTTCTGCGCATGCGCAGACTTATGCACATGCGCAGAACGGATCGGGTAGGCGGAACGGATCGGGTACTGACGCCGGGTCTTGGCGTGACCGCTGCTTGACGTCGGACTAGCGGGCCGCTTCATGAGATCAGTCTGGAATATCAAACTTAAAACAATCTGCACCTCTCTTTGTTGTTTTTTTGTCTATATGTTTCTGCTTCTACCGCCAGGTGTTTACATTTTTGTCAAATTAAATTGCTGCATCAATCACTTTTGAAAACTACATCTGAATTTGTATGATGATCAGCCCAGATCCGAAGTTATGAGAAGGACCTATTTTTGCCGATATTGAAAAAAAATGGACGGATAATACTGAAAGAATTTGGCTGCTGCTTATCTGTTCAGAGCGCATTATCTGTTCATCATATCCGCATGATGTATTCATATTTGTTTACATGCCTGCAGCCCAGCAAATCTGTATCTGCTCCAAAAACAAGGATGACAAAAGGAAGACGCGGATGTCCCGTGTGATGCGTAGGTGGCACTCACAGAGATTAGCCACACAAAGCATGACATGCAACCACATTGTTCCTAATGTCGCATGTCTTCTTAGGGTGTAATCTGTGTGACACGTGGCTTATACGGGTCGTACTATTCCGTGTGTTGTGGAGCGTCACGGCAAAAAAGGGTTTCAGAGAGCGGAAAGATTATCGAACAAACAAATTATGACTCACGCCAGAAACAGCTTCAACATCTGTCCATCTTCATGCAGTAAAACAAAATACAAAAAAACATGCAGCATTAAATGATAACTTCAACATAGACCCTGTTTTCCCATGTTTTTGTGTCTAAGTGACTGATGGGAACAACAATATTTGACATTGGTCCAGTATTTAGCTAGAACCAATCAAGCTGCAATGTAATCCTTTAGGGCAGGGGTGTCAAACTCATTTTCATTTAGGGCCACACTGGAAAAGAGAATCACATCAAGGGCCAGACGGAGAGTTAAATTCACATGCATACATCCAAAAAAGTCAAATATCTTTGACTGTATTACTGCATGTCACCTTTTTGGTCATTTTTGTGGCTTTTTCAGGCGTTTTAATCAATGTTTTTGTTTGTTTTTTGCATTGTTTTGTTGCTTTTTTGTCGCTCTTTTCAACTTTGTCACACTTCGTTTGACATAAACTCCTAGAAAGTCATCAAAGAGTTCTTTAGCCATCGCAGAGTTCAGCCAATCATGCAAACAGCCTGTTTCATCTCATGAATATTAAAATACTCTCTGGTTCTGGGGGAGTTTCTGAGTCTCAGAGTCGGTAAATCTGCCAAATTCTGCTCTGAAAGTCGCGTCATTTGGAGTTTGAAAACAGTTTTCCATCTTTTTGGTTTGGTGCTCAACTAGCCAGGGCCAGAATGTACTGTGGACCTAAAATTGAGATGCGGCCCGCGGGCCGCGAGTTTGACACATGTGCTTTAGGGCAAATGCACACTGTCAGTCAGCGTCCACTAAAAGTTCTGTTGTTGTCGCTGACAGACTCAGATTATTATTCTAAGTGTCTGACAACATTATGAAAGGATCCCTACAGAGATAGAGCTTTTAGTTAAAGAGTAAGATCCTTTTAGTTTAACATGAAACAGCCCCGAAATCACCATCACCAAACTACACCAGACTCCATGTAATCAGGACTTTCATCATCGTAAAACACACTTCATTCAAAGTGGACAGAAACTAAATAAAACTACCAAAAGCCGTCTTGGTTCATCTTTCCACTGTTCCAACAATCACCACTCTGGTCTGGTTGAAATAAACCCTTAATTCACCCATTTACATGTGGAGATATGCTGGCTCTATACACGCTAAAAGTCCTGATTATTTACATGGAGTCTGGCTCTATACACGCTAAAAGTCCTGATTATTTACATGGAGTCTGGCTCTATACACGCTAAAAGTAGTGATTATTTACATGGAGTCTGGCTCTATACACGCTAAAAGTAGTGATTATTTACATGGAGTCTGGCTCTATACACGCTAAAAGTAGTGATTATTTACATGGAGTCTGGCTCTATACACGCTAAAAGTAGTGATTATTTACATGGAGTCTGGCTCTATACACGCTAAAAGTCCTGATTATTTACATGGAGTCTGGCTCTATACACGCTAAAAGTCCTGATTATTTACATGGAGTCTGGCTCTATACACGCTAAAAGTAGTGATTATTTACATGGAGTCTGGCTCTATACACGCTAAAAGTAGTGATTATTTACATGGAGTCTGGCTCTATACACGCTAAAAGTCCTGATTATTTACATGGAGTCTGGCTCTATACACGCTAAAAGTCCTGATTATTTACATGGAGTCTGGCTCTATACACGCTAAAAGTCCTGATTATTTACATGGAGTCTGGCTCTATACACGCTAAAAGTAGTGATTATTTACATGGAGTCTGGCTCTATACACACTAAAAGTAGTGATTATTTACATGGAGTCTGGCTCTATACACGCTAAAAGTAGTGATTATTTACATGGAGTCTGGCTCTATACACGCTAAAAGTAGTGATTATTTACATGGAGTCTGGCTCTATACACGCTAAAAGTAGTGATTATTTACATGGAGTCTGGCTCTATACACGCTAAAAGTAGTGATTATTTACATGGAGTCTGGCTCTATACACGCTAAAAGTAGTGATTATTTACATGGAGTCTGGCTCTATACACGCTAAAAGTAGTGATTATTTACATGGAGTCTGGCTCTATACACGCTAAAAGTCCTGATTATTTACATGGAGTCTGGCTCTATACACGCTAAAAGTCCTGATTATTTACATGGAGTCTGGCTCTATACACGCTAAAAGTAGTGATTATTTACATGGAGTCTGGCTCTATACACGCTAAAAGTAGTGATTATTTACATGGAGTCTGGCTCTATACACGCTAAAAGTCCTGATTATTTACATGGAGTCTGGCTCTATACACGCTAAAAGTCCTGATTATTTACATGGAGTCTGGCTCTATACACGCTAAAAGTCCTGATTATTTACATGGAGTCTGGCTCTATACACGCTAAAAGTAGTGATTATTTACATGGAGTCTGGCTCTATACACACTAAAAGTAGTGATTATTTACATGGAGTCTGGCTCTATACACGCTAAAAGTAGTGATTATTTACATGGAGTCTGGCTCTATACACGCTAAAAGTAGTGATTATTTACATGGAGTCTGGCTCTATACACGCTAAAAGTAGTGATTATTTACATGGAGTCTGGCTCTATACACGCTAAAAGTAGTGATTATTTACATGGAGTCTGGCTCTATACACGCTAAAAGTAGTGATTATTTACATGGAGTCTGGCTCTATACACGCTAAAAGTCCTGATTATTTACATGGAGTCTGGCTCTATACACGCTAAAAGTCCTGATTATTTACATGGAGTCTGGCTCTATACACGCTAAAAGTAGTGATTATTTACATGGAGTCTGGCTCTATACACGCTAAAAGTAGTGATTATTTACATGGAGTCTGGCTCTATACACGCTAAAAGTCCTGATTATTTACATGGAGTCTGGCTCTATACACGCTAAAAGTCCTGATTATTTACATGGAGTCTGGCTCTATACACGCTAAAAGTAGTGATTATTTACATGGAGTCTGGCTCTATACACGCTAAAAGTAGTGATTATTTACATGGAGTCTGGCTCTATACACGCTAAAAGTCCTGATTATTTACATGGAGTCTGGCTCTATACACGCTAAAAGTCCTGATTATTTACATGGAGTCTGGCTCTATACACGCTAAAAGTAGTGATTATTTACATGGAGTCTGGCTCTATACACACTAAAAGTAGTGATTATTTACATGGAGTCTGGCTCTATACACGCTAAAAGTAGTGATTATTTACATGGAGTCTGGCTCTATACACGCTAAAAGTCCTGATTATTTACATGGAGTCTGGTGGGTTTGGCAAATGTGATTTCGGGGCTGTTTCATGTTAAACTAAAAGGATCTTACTCTTTAACTAAAAGCTCTATCTCTGTAGGGATCCTTTCATAATGTTGTCAGACACTCAGAATAATAAACAGAATTTTTAGTGGACGCTAACTGACGTTGAACATTTGTCCTTGCAGCCCGGTTCACGGACACCAATGCATGTGGAAACAGGGTCCAGGTTGGAACAAATAAAACCCTTTCATGGGAATTAACGGAAACGGAAATGGAATTAATGGGAAAATATGGGAATTAATGGGACAATATGGGAATTAATGGGGAATTATGGGAATTAATGGGAAAATATGGGAATTAACTGGAAATGTTGGGTAATTCATACAAACTCCATCTTATACAAATATACATATAAACATTTTGTTTTGTAATAACTGTCTTCAATCTGCTGTGTAATGTTGGATTCTAGAAATGATGTGAGAAGTGGGCGTGGCCTCGGTAGCCCTGCAGTAGGATAAGTAGTAGCCCAAAAACCATTGACCTTTAGCTTGACATATGAAGGTAGCTAGCGTGCTGCCTTTGACTTACTATGGTTATGGTTATATATAAGCTAACCATCAGCACTGTCTATTGTTTCCAGCGTATCAAGAACAAGTGGGCTACTACAATTAACACACATAGGTTAATAGCAATGTGTATCACCCCATTATTCCCGTTCATTCTCACATATTCCTGGTAATTATCATATATTCCTGGTACTTCCCACATATTCCCATGGAAAGTGTCCAACTTTGAAAATTCCTGGAATTTTTGCAACCCTAAAACCACTATCAAACACTGTTGGGTTGGCTGAAGTTCAACAGTATATCAAAGCCTCGGCCAAAGCAGCCCCGGGTGACCATGAGCGCTCAGGACACTGGGCCACTGTCACGCTGCAATGAACAAGCTGGAAACTGGGCCATCTATATCTGTACTAGCCTCTGATTATGAACGCATTATGCAACCGTACAGCATGCTTTACATAACCAGCCGTGGTCATGCTCTGCTCCTCTATACACCCTTTGTTTTCAAATTGAACAACTCAACAGCCTCAAGCCACTTTCTATCCACGCGTCTGCCTTCCTGACGCCTAACCGGATATGTTATTATATGACAACCTCAACTCTGCACACTGGGGTTTGTATCTGTTATTGTTAAGTTATTGTAAATCCAGTCCAATCCAGAAAAAACGTGATTATGCGATCGCAGAATTCAACGCATAATCAGCCAAAGTCTGCATATTTATGCGGGGGGCAGCTTTTTGTCGAATACGCCGCACTTTCGCCGCATAAATTGCCGATTTCCACGCAAAATATGCGGGGTTTGCATGATTTCATAATCCCCGCATTTTCATTGCAAAAAAGTCACATATCTCAGCAGAAAGTTGAAAAATGTTGCGTTTACTTCACACAAGAGCAGCCATTTTCCCCTGTTGCCATGGGAACGTTATGAAGTGATGTAATTTCGCCTAGTGAGAACACGGTGTTGGGGAATCACTTTTTTTTCTCTTTTTCATCAAACCACAGTTTTTGCAAGAACTGCATAAATATCCCGCATATTCCATCACATTTTTTAAGAAAACGTGCCGCATAATCAAGGATTTTTGTACCAAATACGTATAAGTACCAAATACGACAGAAAGAGTGACAAAATGACGAAAAGTGACAAAAATGACGAAAAAGCGACAAAAGTGACAAAAAAAATGACAAAAAATGTCAGAAAAAGTGACAAAATGTAGAAAAAACTGACAAAAATGTCGGTAATCAATTAGCATAAAAAGTAACAAATACGACAGAAAAAGTGACAAATACGACATAAAAAGTGACAAATACGACAGAAAAAGTGACAAATACGACAGAAAAAGTGACCAATACAACAGAAAAAGTGACAAAAATACGACAGAAAAAGTGACAAATACGACAGAAAAAGTGACCAATACAACAGAAAAAGTGACAAAAATACGACAGAAAAAGTGACAAATACAACAGAAAAAGTGACAAAAATACGACAGAAAAAGTGACCAATACAACAGAAAAAGTGACAAATACAACAGAAAAAGTAACAAATACGACAAAGTACCAAATACGACAGAAAAAGTGACAAATACGACAGAAAAAGTGACAAATATGACAGAAAAAGTGACAAATACGACAGAAAAAGTAACAAA